>JAUIMM010000593.1:662500-821245 GCA_031769625.1 Taudactylus pleione | reverse complement strand
CGCTGTTATCTCCTATATCACCGGCTACACGTTATTATCTCCTATATCACCCGCTACACGCTATTATCTCCTATATCACCCGCCTACACGCTATTATCTCCTATATCTCCTATATCACCCGCTACACGCTATCTATCTCCTATATCACCGGCTATACGCTATTATCTCCTATATCACCCGCTACACGCTATTATCTCCTATATCACCCGCTACACGCTATTATCTCCTATATCTCCTGCTACACGCTATTATCTCCTATATCATCCTGCTACACTCTATTATCTCCTATATCACCTGCTACACGCTGTTATCTCCTATATCACCTGCTACACGCTGTTATCTCCTATATCACCTGCTACACGCTATTATCTCCTATATCACCTACTACACGCTGTTATCTCCTATATCACCGCTACACGCTGTTATCTCCTATATCACCTGCTACACGCTGTTATCTCCTATATCACCTGCTACACGCTATTATCTCCTATATCACCTGCTACACGCTATTATCTCCTATATCACCTGCTACACGCTATTATCCTATATCACCTCTACTCACTGCTACCGCCATTATCTCCTATATCACCTGCTACATGTTATTATCTCCTATATCACCCGCTACACGCTATTATCTGCTATATCACCCGCTACACGCTATTATCTCCTATATCTCCTATATCACCAGCTACACGCTATTATCTCCTATATCTCCTATATCACCAGCTACACGCTATTATCTCCTATATCACCCGCTACACGCTATTATCTCCTATATCACCTGCTACACGCTATTATCTCCTATATCACCTGCTACACTCTATTATCTCCTATATCACTTGCTACACGCTGTTATCTCCTATATCACCTGCTACACGCTATTATCTGCTATATCACCCGCCTACACGCTATTATCTCCTATATCTCCTATATCACCCGCTACACGCTATTATCTCCTATATCACCCGCTACACGCTATTATCTCCTATATCACCTGCTACACGCTATTATCTCCTATATCACCTGCTACACGCTATTATCTCCTATATCACCTGCTACATGCTATTATCTCCTATATCACCTGCTACATGCTATTATCTCCTATATCACCTGCTACACGCTATTATCTCCTATATCACATGCTATTATCTCCTATATCACCTGCTACATGCTATTATCTCCTATATCACCTGCTACACGCTATTATCTCCTATATCACCTGCTACACGCTGTTATCTCCTATATCACCTGCTACACGCTGTTATCACCTATATCACCTGCTACACGCTGTTATCTCCTATATCACCGGCTACATGTTATTATCTCCTATATCACCCGCTACACGCTATTATCTCCTATATCACCCGCTACACGCTATTATCTCCTATATCTCCTATATCACCCGCTACACACTATTATCTCCTATATCACCGGCTACACGCTATTATCTCCTATATCACCCGCTACACGCTATTATCTCCTATATCAACTGCTACACGCTATTATCTCCTATATCACCTGCTACATGCTATTATCTCCTATATCACCTGCTACTCTCTATTATCTCCTATATCACCTGCTACACGCTGTTATCTCCTATATCACCTGCTACACGCTGTTATCTCCTATATCACCGGCTACACGCTGTTATCTCCTATATCACCGGCTACACGCTGTTATCTCCTATATCACCTGCTACCCGCTGTTATCTCCTATATCACCTGCTACACGCTATTATCTCCTATATCACCTGCTACACGCTATTATCTCCTATATCACCTGCTACACGCTATTATCTCCTATATCACCTGCAACACTCTATTATCTCCTATATCACCTGCTACACGCTATTATCTCCTGTATCACCTGCTACACGCTATTATCTCCTATATCACCCGCTACACGCTATTATGTCCTATATCACCCGCTACACGCTATTATCTCCTATATCACCCGCTACTATCTCCTATATCACCTGCTACACGCTTTTATCTCCTATATCACATGCTATTATCTCCTATATTACCTGCTACATGCTATTATCTCCTATATCACTTGCTACACGCTATTATCTCCTATATCAAAAGCTATTATCTCCTATATCACCCGCTACACGCTATTATCTCCTATATCAGCTGCTACATGCTATTATCTCCTATATCACCCGCTACACGCTATTATCTCCTATATCACCCGCTACACGCTATTATCTCCTATATCACCTGCTACTATCTCCTATATCACCTGCTACACGCTATTATCTCCTATATCACATGCTATTATCTCCTATATTACCTGCTACATGCTATTATCTCCTATATCACCTGCTACATGCTATTATCTCCTATATCACTTGCTACACGCTATTATCTCCTATATCACAAGCTATTATCTCCTATATCACCTGCTACATGCTATTATCTCCTATATCACCTGCTACATGCTATTATCTCCTATATCACCTGCTACACGCTATTATCTCCTATATCACCCGCTACACGGTATTATCTCCTATATCACCTGCTACAACGCTATTATCTCCTATATCACCTGCTACATGCTATTATCTCCTATATCATCTGCTACACGCTATTATCTCCTATATCACATGCTACACGCTATTATCTCCTATATCACCCGCTACACGGTATTATCTCCTATATCACCTGCTACACGCTATTATCTCCTATATCACCTGCTACATGCTATTATCTCCTATATCACCTGCTACTATCTCCTATATCACCTGCTACCACGCTATTATCTCCTATATCACCTGCTACACGCTATTTTCTCCTATATCACCTGCAACATGCTATTATCTCCTATATCACCTGCTACACGCTATTATCTCCTATATCACATGCTATTATCTCCTATATCACCTGCTACATGCTATTATCTCCTATATCACCTGCTACATGCTATTATCTCCTATATCACCTGCTACACGCTATTATCTCCTATATCACATGCTATTATCTCCTATATCACCTGCTACATGCTATTATCTCCTATATCACCTGCTACACGCTATTATCTCCTAAATCACCTGCTACACGCTGTTATCTCCTATATCACCGGCTACATGTTATTATCTCCTATATCACCCGCTACACGCTATTATCTGCTATATCACCCGCTACACGCTATTATCTCCTATATCTCCTATATCACCCGCTACACGCTATTATCTCCTATATCACCCGGGCTACACGCTATTATCTCCTATATCACCTTCTACACGCTATTATCTCCTATATCACCCGCTACACGCTATTATCTCCTATATCACCTGCTACACGCTATTATCTCCTATATCACCTGCTACAACGCTATTATCTCCTATATCACCTGCTACACTCTATTATCTCCTATATCACTTGCTACACGCTGTTATCTCCTATATCACCTGCTACACGCTATTATCTCCTATATCACATGCTATTTTCTCCTATATCACCTGCTACATGCTATTATCTCCTATATCACCTGCTACATGCTATTATCTCCCTATATCACCTGCTACACGCTATTATCTCCTATATCACATGCTATTATCTCCTATATCACCTGCTACACGCTGTTATCTCCTATATCACCTGCTACACGCTGTTATCTCCTATATCACCTGCTACACGCTGTTATCTCTTATATCACCTGCTACACGCTATTATCTCCTATATCACATGCTATTATCTCCTATATCACCTGCTACACGCTATTATCTCCTATATCACCTGCTACACGCTATTATCTCCTATATCACTTGCTACACGCTGTTATCTCCTATATCACCTGCTACACGCTATTATCTCCTATATCACATTGCTATTTTCTCCTATATCACCTGCTACATGCTATTATCTCCTATATCACCTGCTACATGCTATTATCTCCTATATCACCTGCTACACGCTATTATCTCCTATATCACATGCTATTATCTCCTATATCACCTGCTACACGCTATTATCTCCTATATCACCTGCTACACGCTGTTATCTCCTATATCACCTGCTACACCGCTGTTATCTCCTATATCACCGGCTACACGCTATTATCTCCTATATCACCCGCTACACGCTATTATCTCCTATATCTCCTATATCACCCGCTACACGCTATTATCTCCTATATCACCGCTACAACGCTATTATCTCCTATATCACCCGCTACACGCTATTATCTCCTATATCACCCCGCTACACGCTATTATCTCCTATATCACCTGCTACACGCTATTATCTCCTATATCACCTGCTACACTCTATTATCTCCTATATCACCTGCTACACGCTGTTGTCTCCTATATCACCTGCTACACGCTGTTATCTCCTATATCACCTGCTACACGCTATTATCTCCTATATCACCGGCTACACGCTGTTATCTCCTATATCACCTGCTACACGCTGTTATCTCCTATATCACCTGCTACACGCTATTATCTCCTATATCACCTGCTACACGCTATTATCTCCTGTATCACCTGCTACACGCTATTATCTCCTATATCACCTGCAACACTCTATTATCTCCTATATCACCTGCTACACGCTATCATCTCCTATATCACCTGCTACACGTTATTATCTCCTATATCACCTGCTACACGCTATCATCTCCTATATCACCTGCTACACGTTATTATCTCCTATATCACCCGCTACACGCTATTATCTCCTATATCACCCGCTACACGCTATTATCTCCTATATCACCCGCTACACGCTATTATCTCCTATATCACCCGCTACACGCCATTATCTCCTATATCAGCTGCTACCTGCTATTATCTCCTATATCACTTGCTACATGCTATTATCTCCTATATCACAAGCTATTATCTCCTATAACACCTGCTACATGCTATTATCTCCTATATCACCTGCTACATGCTATTATCTCCTATATCACCTGCTACACGCTATTATCTCCTATATCGCCTGCTACACGCTATTATCTCCTATATCACCTGCTACATGCTATTTTCTCCTATATCACCTGCAACATGCTATTAGTCTCCTATATCACCTGCTACACGCTATTATCTCCTATATCACATGCTATTATCTCCTATATCACCTGCTACATGC
This sequence comes from Taudactylus pleione, assembly GCA_031769625.1. Lineage (NCBI taxonomy): Eukaryota > Metazoa > Chordata > Amphibia > Anura > Myobatrachidae > Taudactylus > Taudactylus pleione. The sequence goes on along the minus strand of JAUIMM010000593.1, from coordinate 816,146 downwards.
TATTATCTCCTATATCACCTGTTACATGCTATTATCTCCTATATCAACTGCTACATGCTATTATCTCCTATATCGCCTGCTACACGCTATTATCTCCTATATCACCCGCTACACGCTATTATCTCCTATATCACCCGCTACACGCTATTATCTCCTATATCACCCGCTACACGCTATTATCTCCTATATCACCCGCTACACGCTATTATCTCCTATATTACCCGCTACACGCTATTATCTCCTATATCACCCGCTACACGCTATTATCTCCTATATCACCCGCTACACGCTATTATCTCCTACATCACCCGCTACACACCATTATCTCCTATATCACCCGCAACACACTATTATCTTCTATATCACCCGCTCCACGCCATTATCTCCTATATCACCCGCTACACGCCATTATCTCCTATATCACCCGCTACACGCCATTATCTGCTCTATCACCCGCTACACGCCATTATCTCCTATATCACCCGCTACACGCCATTATCTCCTATATCACCCGCTACACGCCATTATCTCCTATATCACCTGCTACACGCCATTATCTCCTATATCACCCGCTACACGCCATTATCTCCTATATCACCTGCTACACGCCATTATCTCCTATATCACCCGCTACACGCTATTATCGCCTCTATCACCCGCTACACGCTATTATCGCCTCTATCACCCCGCTACACGCCATTATCTCCTCTATCACCCGCCACACGCCCATTATCTCCTCTATCACCCGCCACACTACGCTATTATCTCCTCTATCACCCGCCACACGCTATTATCTCCTATATCACCCGCTACACGCTATTATCTCCTATATCACCCGCTACACGCTATTATCTCCTTTATCACCTGCTACACGCTATTATCTCCTATATCACCTGCTACACGCTATTATCTCTTATATCACCTGCTACACGCTATTATCTCTTATATCACCTGCAACACTCTATCATCTCCTATATCACCCGCTACACGCTATAATCTCCTATATCACCCGCTACAACGCTATTATCTCCTATATCACCCGCTACACGATATTATCTCCTATATCACCCGCTACACGCTATTATCTCCTATATCACCCGCTACACGCTATTATCTCCTATATCACCCGCTACAACGCTATTATCTCCTATATCAGCTGCTACATGCTATTATCTCCTATATCACCTGCTACATGCTATTATCTTCTATATCACCTGCTACATGCTATTACCTCCTATATCACCTGCTACACGCTATTTTCTCCTATATCACCTGCAACATGCTATTATCTCCTATATCACCTGCTACACGCTATTATCTCCTATATCACATGCTATTATCTCCTATATCACCTGCTACATGCTATTATCTCCTATATCACCTGCTACACGCTATTATCTCCTATATCACCTGCTACACGCTATTATCTCCTATGTCACCAGCTACACGCTATTATCTCCTATGTCACCCGCTACACGCCATTATCGTCTCTATCACCCGCTACACGCCATTATCTCCTATATCACCCGCTACACGCCATTATCTCCTATATCACCCGCTACACGCTATTATCGCCTCTATCACCCGCTACACGCTATTATCGCCTCTATCACCCGCTACACGCTACTATCTCCTATATCACCCGCTACACGCTATTATCTCCTATATCACCTGCTACACGCTATTATCTCCTATATCACCTGCTACACTCTATCATCTCCTATATCACCCGCTACACGCTATCATCTCCTATATCAACCGCTGCACGCTATTATCTCCTATATCACCCGCTACATGCTATTATCTCATATATATCACCCGCTACACGCTATTATCTCCTATATCACCCGCTACACGCTATTATCTCCTATATCACCCGCAACACGCTATTATCTCCTATATCAGCTGCTACCTGCTATTATCTCCTATATCACCTGCTACATGCTATTATCTCCTATATCACCTGCTACACGCTATTATCTCCTATATCACATGCTATTATCTCCTATATTACCTGCTACATGCTATTATCTCCTATATCACCTGCAACATGCTATTATCTCCTATATCACCTGCTACACGCTATTATCTCCTATATCACATGCTATTATCCTCCTATATTACCTGCTACATGCTATTATCTCCTATATCACCTGCTACATGCTATTATCTCTTACATCACCTGCTACACGATATTATCTCCTATATCACATGCTATTATCTCCTATATTACCCGCTACATGCTATTATCGCCTATATCACCCGCTACACGCTATTATCGCCTCTATCACCCGCTACACGCTATTATCTCCTATATCACCCGCTACACGCTATTATCTCCTATATCACCCGCTACACGCTATTATCTCCTATATCACCGGCTACATGCTATTATCTCCTATATCACCCGCTACACGCTATTATCTCCTATATCACCTGCTACACGCTATTATCTCCTATATTACCTGCTACATGCTATTATCTCCTATATCACCTGCTACATGCTATTATCTCCTACATCACCTGCTACACGCTATTATCTCCTATATCACATGCTATTATCTCCTATATTACCCGCTACATGCTATTATCTCCTATATCACCCGCTACACGCTATTATCTCCTATATCACCCGCTACACGCTATTATCTCCTATATCACCCGCTACACGCTATTATCTCCTATATCACCCGCTACACGCTATTATCTCCTATATCACCCGCTACACGCTATTATCTCCTATATCACCCGCTACACGCTATTATCTCCTATATCAGCTGCTACATGCTATTATCTCCTATATCACCTGCTACATGCTATTATCTTCTATATCACCTGCTACATGCTATTACCTCCTATATCACCTGCTACAACGCTATTTTCTCCTATATCACCTGCAACATGCTATTATCTCCTATATCACCTGCTACACGCTATTATCTCCTATATCACCTGCTACACGCTAATATCTCCTATATCACCAGCTACACGCTATTATCTCCTATGTCACCCGCTACACGCCATTATCGTCTCTATCACCCGCTACACGCCATTATCTCCTATATCACACCGCTACACGCCATTATCTCCTCTATCACCCGCTACACGCTATTATCGCCTCTATCACCCGCTACACGCTATTATCGCCTCTATCACCCGCTACACGCTACTATCTCCTATATCACCCGCTACAACGCTATTATCTCCTATATCACCTGCTACACGCTATTATCTCCTATATCACCTGCTACACTCTATCATCTCCTATATCACCCGCTACACGCTATCATCTCCTATATCAACCGCTGCACGCTATTATCTCCTATATCACCCGCTACATGCTATTATCTCATATATATCACCCGCTACACGCTATTATCTCCTATATCACCCGCTACACGCTATTATCTCCTATATCACCCGCTACACGCTATTATCTCCTATATCAGCTGCTACCTGCTATTATCTCCTATATCACCTGCTACATGCTATTATCTCCTATATCACCTGCTACACGCTATTATCTCCTATATCACATGCTATTATCTCCTATATTACCTGCTACATGCTATTATCTCCTATATCACCTGCAACATGCTATTATCTCCTATATCACCTGCTACACGCTATTATCTCCTATATCACATGCTATTATCTCCTATATTACCTGCTACATGCTATTATCTCCTATATCACCTGCTACATGCTATTATCTCCTACATCACCTGCTACACGCTATTATCTCCTATATCACATGCTATTATCTCCTATATTACCCGCTACATGCTATTATCGCCTATATCACCCGCTACACGCTATTATCGCCTCTATCACCCGCTACACGCTATTATCTCCTATATCACCCGCTACACGCTATTATCTCCTATATCACCCGCTACACGCTATTATCTCCTATATCACCCGCTACATGCTATTATCTCCTATATCACCCGCTACACGCTATTATCTCCTATATCACCTGTTACACGCTATTATCTCCTATATTACCTGCTACATGCTATTATCTCCTATATCACCTGCTACATGCTATTATCTCCTACATCACCTGCTACACGCTATTATCTCCTATATCACATGCTATTATCTCCTATATTACCCGCTACATGCTATTATCTCCCTATATCACCCGCTACAACGCTATTATCTCCTATATCACCCGCTACACGCTATTATCTCCTATATCACCCGCTACACGCTATTATCTCCTATATCACCCGCTACACGTTATTATCTCCTATATCACCCGCTACACGCTATTATCTCCTATATCACCCGCTACACGCTATTATCTCCTATATCACCCGCTACACGCTATTATCTCCTATATCACCCGCTACACGCTATTATCTCCTATATCACCCGCTACACGCTATTATCTCCTATATCACCCGCTACACGTTATTATCTCCTATATCACCCGCTACACGCTATTATCTCCTATATCACCCGCTACACGCTATTATCTCCTATATCACCCGCTACACGCTGTTATCTCCTATATCACAAGCTACACGCTGTTATTTCCTATATCACCCCACTACACGCTGTTATCTCCTATATCACCCGCTACAAGCTGTTATCTCCTATATCTCCCGCTACACGTTATTATCTCCTATATCACCAGCTACACGCTATTATCTCCTATATCACCTGCTACACGCTATTATCTCCTACATCACCTGCTACACGTTATTATCTCCTATATCACCTGCTACACGTTATTATCTCCTATATCACCTGCTACACGCTATTATCTCCTATATCACCTGCTACACGCTACTATCTCCTACATCACCTGCTACACGCTATAATCTCCTACATCACCTGCTACACGCTATTATCTCCTATATCACCTGCAACACGCTATTATCTCCTATATCACCTGCTACACGCTATTATCTCCTATATCACCTGCTACACGTTATTATCTCCTATATCACCTGCTACACGCTATTATCTCCTATATCACCTGCTACATGCTATTATCTCCTATATCACCCGCTACATGCTATTATCTCCTATAATCACCTGCTACATGCTATTATCTCCTATATCACCTGCTACATGCTATTATCTCCTATATCACCTGCTACACGCTATTATCTGCTATATCACTATTATCTCCTATATCACCTGCTACATGCTATTATCTCCTATATCACTATTATCTCCTATATCACGTGCTACATGCTATTATCTCCTATATCACTATTATCTCCTATATCACACGCTACATGCTATTATCTCCTATATCACCTGCTACATGCTATTATCTCCTAAATCACCTGCTACATGCTATTATCTCCTATATCACCTGCTACATGCTATTATCTCCTATATCACCTGCAACATGCTATTATCTCCTATATCACCTGCAACATGCTATTATCTCCTATATCACCCTGCTACATGCTATTATCTCCTATATCACCAGCTACATGCTATTATCTCCTATATCACCTGCAACATGCTATTATCTCCTATATCACCTGCTACATGCTATTATCTCCTATATCACCTGCAACATGCTATTATCTCCTATATCACCCGCTACATGCTATATCTCCTATATCACCCGCTACAAGCTATTATCTCCTATATCACCTGCTACACGCTATTATCTGGTATATAACCTGCTACATGCTATTATCTCCTATATCACCTGCTACATGCTATTATCTCCTATATCACTATTATCTCCTATATCACCTGCTACATGCTATTATCTCCTATATCACCCGCTACATGCTATTATCTCCTATATCACTTGCTACATGCTATTATCTCCTATATCACTTGCTACATGCTATTATCTCCTATATCACCTGCAACATGCTATTATCTCCTATATCACCTGCAACATGCTATTATCTCCTATATCACCTGCTACATGCTATTATCTCCTATATCACCTGCTACATGCTATTATCTCCTATATCACCTGCAACATGCTATTATCTCCTATATCACCTGCTACATGCTATTATCTCCTATATCACCTGCCACATGCTATTATCTCCTATATCACCCGCTACATGCTATTATCTCCTATATCACCTGCTACATGCTATTATCTCCTATATCACCTGCTACATGCTATTATCTCCTATATCACCTGCTACACGCTATTATCTCCTATATCACTATTATCTCCTATATCACCTGCTACATGCGATTATCTCCTATGGTCACTATTATCTCCTATATCACCTGCTACATGCTATTATCTCCTATATCACCTGCTACACGCTATTATTTCCTATATCACCTGCAACATGCTATTATCTCCTATATCACCTGCTACATGCTATTATCTCCTATATCACCCGCTACACGCTATTATCTCCTATATCACCTGCTACACGCTTTATCCTCCTATATCACCTGCTACACGCTATTATCTCCTATATCACCTGCTACACGCTATTATCTCCTATATCACTATTATCTCCTATATCACCTGCTACATGCTATTATCTCCTATATCACTATTATCTCCTATAATCACCTGCTACACACTATTATCTCCTATTTCACCTGCTATACGCTATTATCTCCTATATCACCTGTTACAACGTTATTATCTCCTATATCACCCGCTACACGCTATTATCTCCTATATCACCTGCTACACGCTATTATCTCCTATATCACCCTGCAACACGCTATTATCTCCTATATCACCTGCTACATGCTATTATCTCCTATATCACCTGCTACACGCTATTATTTCCTATATCACCTGCTACATGCTATTATCTCCTATATGACCTGCTACAAGCTATTATCTCCTATATCACCTGCTACATGCTATTCTCTCCTATATCACCGGCTACACGCTGTTATCTCCTATATCACCTGCTACACGCTATTATCTCCTATATCACTTGCTACATGCTATTATCTGCTATACCACCTGCTACATGCTATTATCTCCTATATCACCTGCTACATGCTATTATCTCCTATATCACCTGCTACATGCTATTATCTCCTATATCACCTGCAACATGCTATTATCTCCTATATCACCTGCAACATGCTATTATCTCCTATATCACCTGCTACATGCTATTATCTCCTATATCACCCGCTACATGCTATTATCTCCTATATCACTTGCTACATGCTATTATCTCCTATATCACTTGCTACATGCTATTATCTCCTATATCACCTGCAACATGCTATTATCTCCTATATCACCTGCAACATGCTATTATCTCCTATATCACCTGCTACATGCTATTATCTCCTATATCACCTGCTACATGCTATTATCTCCTATATCACCTGCAACATGCTATTATCTCCTATATCACCTGCTACATGCTATTATCTCCTATATCACCTGCCACATGCTATTATCTCCTATATCACCCGCTACATGCTATTATCTCCTATATCACCTGCTACATGCTATTATCTCCTATATCACCTGCTACATGCTATTATCTCCTATATCACCTGCTACACGCTATTATCTCCTATATCACTATTATCTCCTATATCACCTGCTACATGCGATTATCTCCTATGTTACTATTATCTCCTATATCACCTGCTACATGCTATTATCTCCTATATCACCTGCTACACGCTATTATTTCCTATATCACCTGCAACATGCTATTATCTCCTATATCACCTGCTACATGCTATTATCTCCTATATCACCCGCTACACGCTATTATCTCCTATATCACCTGCTACACGCTATTATCTCCTATATCACCTGCTACATGCTATTATCTCCTATATCACCTGCTACACGCTATTATCTCCTATATCACTATTATCTCCTATATCACCTGCTACATGCTATTATCTCCTATATCACTATTATCTCCTATATCACCTGCTACACACTATTATCTCCTATATCACCTGTTACACGTTATTATCTCCTATATCACACGCTACACGCTATTATCTCCTATATCACCTGCTACACGCTATTATCTCCTATATCACCTGCAACACGCTATTATCTCCTATATCACCTGCTACATGCTATTATCTCCTATATCACCTGCTACACGCTATTATTTCCTATATCACCTGCTACATGCTATTATCTCCTATATGACCTGCTACAAGCTATTATCTCCTATATCACCTGCTACACGCTATTATCTCCAATATCACTATTATCTCCTATATCACCTGCTACATGCTATTATCTGCTATACCACCTGCTACATGCTATTATCTCCTATATCACCTGCTACACGCTATTATCTCCTATATCACTTGCTACATGCTATTATCTCCTATATCACCTGCTACATGCTATTATCTCCTATATCACCTGCAATATGCTATTATCTCCTATATCACCTGCAACATGCTATTATCTCCTATATTACCTGCTACATGCTGTTATCTCCTATATCACCTGCTACATGCTATTATCTCCTATATCACCTGCAACATGCTAGTATCTCCTATATCACCTGCTACATGCAATTATCTCCTATATCACCTGCAACATGCTATTATCTCCTATATCACCCCGTACAATGCTATTATCTCCTATATCACCTGCTACATGCTATTATCTCCAATATCACCTGCTACACGCTGTTATCTCCTATATCACCTGCTACATGTTGTTATCTCCTATATCACCTGCAACATGCTGTTATCTCCTATATCACCTGCTACATGCTATTATCTCCTATATCACCTGCAACATGCTATTATCTCCTATATCACCTGCTACACGCTACACGCTATATCTCCCATATCACCTGCTACATGCTATTATCTCCCATATCACCTGCTACACGCTATTATCTCCCATATCACCTGCTACACGCTATTATCTCCTATATCACCTGCTACACGCTGTTATCTCCTATATCACCTGCTACATGTTGTTATCTCCTATATCACCTGCAACACGCTATTATCTCCTATATCACCTGCTACACGCTATTATCTCCTATATCACCTGCTACACGCTATTATCTCCTATATCACCTGCTACACGCTATTATCTCCTATATCACCTGCTACACGCTGTTATCTCCTATATCACCTGCTACATGTTGTTATCTCCTATATCACCTGCAACACGCTGTTATCTCCTATATCACCTGCTACACGCTATTATCTCCTATATCACCTGCTATACGCTTTTATCTCCTATATCACCTGCTGCACGCTATTATCTCCTATATCACCTGCTACACGCTATTATCTCCCTATATCACCTGCTACACGCTGTTATCTCCTATATCACCTGCTACATGTTGTTATCTCCTATATCACCTGCAACACGCTATTATCTCCTATATCACCTTCAACACGCTATTATCTCCTATATCACCTGCTACACGCTGTTATCTCCTATATCACCTGCTATACGCTTTTATCTCCTATATCACCTGCTGCACGCTATTATCTCCTATATCACCTGCAACACGCTATTATCTCCTATATCACCTGCTACATGTTGTTATCTCCTATATCACCTGTAACACGCTATTATCTCCTATATCACCTGCTACACGCTATTATCTCCTATATCACCTGCTACACGCTATTATCTCCTATATCACCTGCTACACGCTATTATCTCCTATATCACCTGCTACATGCTATTATCTCCTATATCACCTGCTACATGATATTATCTCCTATATCACCTGCTACACGCTATTATCTCCTATATCACATGCTATTATCTCCTATATCACATGCTACATGCTACTATCTCCTATATCACCTGCTACATGCTATTATCTCCTATATCACCTGCTACAAGCTATTATCTCCTATATCACCTGCTACACGCTATTATCTCCTATATCACCTGCTACATGCTAATTTCTCCTATATCACCTGCAACATGCTATTATCTCCTATATCACCTGCTGTACGCTATTATCTCTTATATCACATGCTATTATCTCCTATATCACCTGCTACATGCTATTATCTCCTATATCACCTGCTACATGCTATTATCTCCTATATCACCTGCTACAGGCTATTATCTACTATATCACCTGCTAAACGCTATTATCTCCTATATCACCTGCTACACGCTATTATCTCCTATATCACCTGCTACACGCTATTATCTCCTATATCACCTGCTACACGCTATTATCTCCTATATCACCTGCTACACGCTATTATCTCCTATATCACTCCCGTCTACACGCTATTATCTCCTATATCACCCGCTACACGCTATTATCTCCTATATCACCCGCTACACGCTATTATCTCCTATATCACCCGCTACACGCTATTAACTCCTATATCACCCGCTACACGCTATTATCTCCTATATCACCCGCTACACGCTATTAACTCCTATATCACCCGCTACACGCTATTATCTCCTATATCACCCGCTACACGCTATTAACTCCTATATCACCCGCTACACGTTATTATCTCCTGTATCACCCGCCTACACGCTATTATCTCCTGTATCACCCGCTACACGCTATTATCTCCTGTATCACCTGCTACACGCTATTATCTCCTGTATTCAGCCGGTACACGCTATTATCTCCTATATCACCCGCTACACGCTATTATCTCCTATATCACCCGCTACACGCTATTATCTCCTATATCACCCGCTACAACGCTATTATCTCCTATATCACCCGCTACAAGCTATTATCTCCTATATCACCCGCTACACGCTATTATCTCCTATATCACCCACTACACGCTATTATCTCCTATATCACCCGCAACACCGCTATTATCTCCTATATCACCTGCAACACGCTGTTATCTCCAATATCCTATATCACCCGCTACACGCTATTAGATCCTATATCACCCGCTACAACGCTATTATTTCCTATATCAGCCGCTACACGCTATTATCTCCTATATCACCCGCTACACGCGATTATCTCCCTATATCACCCGCTACACGCTATTATCTCCTATATCACCCGCTACACGTTATTATCTCCTATATCACCCCGCTACACGCTATTATCTCCTATATCACCCGCAACACGCTATTATCTCCTATATCACCTGCAACACGCTGTTATCTCAATATCCTATATCACCCGCCACACGCTATTAGATCCTATATCACCCGCTACACGCTATATTTCCTATATCAGCCGCTACACGCTATTATCTCCTATATCACCCGCTACAGGCTATTATCTCCTATATCACCCGCTACAACGCTATTATCTCCTATATCACCCGCTACACGTTATTATCTCCTATATCACCCGCTACACGCTATTATCTCCTATATCACCCGCTACACGCTATTATCTCCTATATCACCCGCTACACGCTATTATCTCCTATATCACCCGCTACACGCCATTATCTCCTATATCACACGCTACACGCCATTATCTCCTATATCACCCGCTCCACGCCATTATCTCCTATATCACCCGCTCCAACGCCATTATCTCCTATATCACCCGCTACACGCCATTATCTCCTATATCACTCGCTACACGCCCATTATCTCCTATATCACCCGCTACAAGCCATTATCTCCGATATCAGCCGCTACACGCCATTATCTCCTATATCACCCGCTACACGCTATTATCGCCTATATCACCCGCTACACGCTATTATCTCCTCTATCACCCGCTACACGCTATTATCTCCTCTATCACCCGCTACACGCTATTATCTCCTATATCACCCGCTACATGCTATTATCTCCTATATCACCCGCTACACGCTATTATCTCCTATATCACCTGCTACACGCTATTATCTCCTATATCACCTGCTACATGCTATTATCTCCTATATTACTATTATCTCCTATATCACCTGCTACATGCTATTAGGTCCTATATCACTATTATCTCATATATCATCTGCTACACGCTATTATCTCCTATATCACCTGCTACACGCTATTATCTCCTATATTACCTGCTACATGCTATTATCTCCTATATCACCTGCTACATGCTTTTATCTCCTATATCACCTGCTACATGCTATTATCTCCTATATCACATGCAACATGCTATTATCTCCTATATCACCTGCTACATGCTATTATCTCCTATATCACCTGCTACATGCTATTATCTCCTATATCACCTGCTACATGCTATTATCTCCAATATCACCTGCTACACGCTGTTATCTCCTATATCACCTGCTACATGTTGTTATCTCCTATATCACCTGCAACATGCTGTTATCTCCTATATCACCTGCTACATGCTATTATCTCCTATATCACCTGCAACATGCTATTATCTCCTATATCACCTGCTACACGCTACATGCTATTATCTCCCATATCACCTGCTACATGCTATTATCTCCCATATCACCTGCTACACGCTATTATCTCCTATATCACCTGCTACACGCTGTTATCTCCTATATCACCTGCTACACGCTGTTATCTCCTATATCACTTGCTACATGTTGTTATCTCCTATATCACCTGTAACACGCTATTATCTCCTATATCACCTGCTACACGCTATTATCTCCTATATCACCTGCTACACGCTATTATCTCCTATATCACCTGCTACACGCTATTATCTCCTATATCACCTGCTACACGCTGTTATCTCCTATATCACCTGCTACATGTTGTTATCTCCTATATCACCTGCAACACGCTGTTATCTCCTATATCACCTGCTACACGTTATTATCTCCTTTATCACCTGCTACACGCTATTATCTCCTATATCACCTGCAACACGCTATTATCTCCTATATCACCTGCTATACGCTTTTATCTCCTATATCACCTGCTGCACGCTATTATCTCCTATATCACCTGCAACACGCTATTATCTCCTATATCACCTGCTACATGCTATTATCTCCTATATCAACCTGCTACACGCTATTATCTCCTATATCACCTGCTACACGCTATTATCTCCTATATCACCTGCTACACGCTATTATCTCCTATATCACCTGCTCCATGATATTATCTCCTATATCACCTGCTACACGCTATTATCTCCTATATAGCATTGATATAGGAGATAATAGCATGTGATATAGGAGATAATAGCGTGTAGCAGGTGATATAGGAGATAATATCATGGAGCAGGTGATATAGGAGATAATAGCGTGTAGCAGGTGATATAGGAGATAATAGCGTGTAGCAGGTGATATAGGAGATAATAGCGTGTAGCAGGTGATATAGGAGATAATAGCATGTAGCAGGTGATATAGGAGATAATAGCGTGTTGCAGGTGATATAGGAGATAATAGCGTGCAGCAGGTGATATAGGAGATAAAAGCGTATAGCAGGTGATATAGGAGATAATAGCGTGTTGCAGGTGATATAGGAGATAATAGCGTGTAGCAGGTGATAAAGGAGATAATAACGTGTAGCAGGTGATATAGGAGATAACAGCGTGTTGCAGGTGATATAGGAGATAACAACATGTAGCAGGTGATATAGGAGATAACAGCGTGTAGCAGGTGATATAGGAGATAATAGCGTGTAGCAGGTGATATAGGAGATAATAGCGTGTAGCAGGTGATATAGGAGATAATAGCGTGTAGCAGGTGATATAGGAGATAATAGCGTGTTACAGGTGATATAGGAGATAACAACATGTAGCAAGTGATATAGGAGATAACAGCGTGTAGCAGGTGATATAGGAGATAACAGCGTGTAGCAGGTGATATAGGAGATAATAGCGTGTAGCAGGTGATATGGGAGATAATAGCATGTAGCAGGTGATATGGGAGATAATAGCATGTAGCGTGTAGCAGGTGATATAGGAGATAATAGCATGTTGCAGGTGATATAGGAGATAATAGCATGTAGCAGGTGATATAGGAGATAACAGCATGTTGCAGGTGATATAGGAGATAACAACATGTAGCAGGTGATATAGGAGATAACAGCGTGTAGCAGGTGATATTGGAGATAATAGCATGTAGCAGGTGATATAGGAGATAATAGCATGTAGCAGGTGATATAGGAGATAATAGCATGTAGCAGGTGATATAGGAGATAATAGCATGTTGCATGTGATATAGGAGATAATAGCATGTAGCAGGTGATATAGGAGATAATAGCATGTAGCAGGTGATATAGGAGATAATAGCATGTAGCAGGTAATATAGGAGATAATAGCGTGTAGCAGGTGATATAGGAGATAATAGCGTGTAGCAGATGATATATGAGATAATAGTGATATAGGACCTAATAGCATGTAGCAGGTGATATAGGAGATAATAGTAATATAGGAGATAATAGCATGTAGCAGGTGATATAGGAGATAATAGCGTGTAGCAGGTGATATAGGAGATAATAGCGTGTAGCGGGTGATATAGGAGATAATAGCATGTAGCGGGTGATATAGGAGATAATAGCGTGTAGCGGGTGATAGAGGAGATAATAGCGTGTAGCGGGGTGATAGAGGAGATAATAGCGTGTAGCGGGTGATATAGGCGATAATAGCGTGTGTAGCGGGGTGATATAGGAGATAATGGCGTGTAGCGGCTGATATCGGAGATAATGGCTTGTAGCGGGTGATATAGGAGATAATGGCGTTGTAGCGAGTGATATAGGAGATAATGGCGTGTAGCGGGTGATATAGGAGATAATGGCGTGGAGCGGGTGATATAGGAGATAATGGCGTGGAGCGGGTGATATAGGAGATAATGGCGTGTAGCGTGGTGATATAGGAGATAATGGCGTTGTAGCGGGTGATATAGGAGATAATAGCGTGTAGCGGGTGATATAGGAGATAATAGCGTGTAGCGGGTGATATAGGAGATAATAGCGTGTAGCGGGTGATATAGGAGATAATAACGTGTAGCGGGTGATATAGGAGATAATAGCGTGTAGCGGGTGATATAGGAGATAATAGCCTGTAGCGGGTGATATAGGAGATAATAGCGTGTAGCGGCTGATATAGGAAATAATAGCGTGTAGCGGGTGATATAGGATCTAATAGCGTGTGGCGGGTGATATAGGATATTGGAGATAACAGCGTGTTGCAGGTGATATAGGAGATAATAGCGTGTTGCGGGTGATATAGGAGATAATAGCGTGTAGCGGGTGATATAGGAGATAATAACGTGTAGCGGGTGATATAGGAGATAATAGCGTGTAGCGGGTGATATAGGAGATAATCGCGTGTAGCGGGTGATATAGGAGATAATAGCGTGTAGCGGCTGATATAGGAAATAATAGCGTGTAGCGGGTGATATAGGATCTAATAGCGTGTAGCGGGTGATATAGGATATTGGAGATAACAGCGTGTTGCAGGTGATATAGGAGATAATAGCGTGTTGCGGGTGATATAGGAGATAATAGCGTGTAGTGGGTGATATAGGAGATAATAGCGTGTAGCGGGTGATATAGGAGATAATAGCTTGTAGCGGGTGATATAGGAGATAATAGCGTGTAGCGGGTGATATAGGAGATAATAGCGTGTAGCGGGTGATATAGGAGATAATAGCGTGTAGCGGGTGATATAGGAGATAATAGCGTGTACCGGCTGATACAGGAGATAATAGCGTGTAGCAGGTGATACAGGAGATAATAGCGTGTAGCGGGTGATACAGGAGATAATAGCGTGTAGCGGGTGATACAGGAGATAATAACGTGTAGCGGGTGATATAGGAGTTAATAGCGTGTAGCGGGTGATATAGGAGATAATAGCGTGTAGCGGGTGATATAGGAGTTAATAGCGTGTAGCGGGTGATATAGGAGATAATAGCGTGTAGCGGGTGATATAGGAGTTAATAGCGTGTAGCGGGTGATATAGGAGATAATAGCGTGTAGCGGGTGATATAGGAGATAATAGCGTGTAGCGGGTGATATAGGAGATAATAGCGTGTAGCGGGTGATATAGGAGATAATAGCGTGTAGCAGGTGATATAGGAGATAATAGCGTGTAGCAGGTGATATAGGAGATAATAGCGTGTAGCAGGTGATATAGGAGATAATAGCGTGTAGCAGGTGATATAGGAGATAATAGCGTTTAGCAGGTGATATAGTAGATAATAGCCTGTAGCAGGTGATATAGGAGATAATAGCATGTAGCAGGTGATATAGGAGATAATAGCATGTAGCAGGTGATATAGGAGATAATAGCATGTGATATAAGAGATAATAGCGTACAGCAGGTGATATAGGAGATAATAGCATGTTGCAGGTGATATAGGAGAAATTAGCATGTAGCAGGTGATATAGGAGATAATAGCGTGTAGCAGGTGATATAGGAGATAATAGCTTGTAGCAGGTGATATAGGAGATAATAGCATGTAGCAGGTGATATAGGAGATAGTAGCATGTAGCATGTGATATAGGAGATAATAGCATGTGATATAGGAGATAATAGCGTGTAGCAGGTGATATAGGAGATAATATCATGTAGCAGGTGATATAGGAGATAATAGCATGTAGCAGGTGATATAGGAGATAATAGCGTGTAGCAGGTGATATAGGAGATAATAGCGTGTAGCAGGTGATATAGGAGATAATAGCGTGTAGCAGGTGATATAGGAGATAATAGCGTGTTACAGGTGATATAGGAGATAACAACATGTAGCAGGTGATATAGGAGATAATAGCGTGTTGCAGGTGATATAGGAGATAATAGCGTGCAGCAGGTGATATAGGAGATAAAAGCGTATAGCAGGTGATATAGGAGATAACAGCGTGTAGCAGGTGATATAGGAGATAATAGCGTGTTGAAGGTGATATAGGAGATAATAGCGTGTTGCAGGTGATATAGGAGATAACAACATGTAGCAGGTGATATAGGAGATAACAGCGTGTAGCAGGTGATATAGGAGATAATAGCGTGTAGCAGGTGATATAGGAGATAATAGCGTGCAGCAGGTGATATAGGAGATAAAAGCGTATAGCAGGTGATATAGGAGATAATAGCGTGTAGCAGGTGATATAGGAGATAACAGCGTGTTGCAGGTGATATAGGAGATAACAACATGTAGCAGGTGATATAGGAGATAACAGCGTGTAGCAGGTGATATAGGAGATAATAGCGTGTAGCAGGTGATATAGGAGATAATAGCGTGTAGCAGGTGATATAGGAGATAATAGCGTGTAGCAGGTGATATAGGAGATAATAGCGTGTTGCAGGTGATATAGGAGATAACAACATGTAGCAGGTGATATAGGAGATAACAGCGTGTAGCAGGTGATATAGGAGATAATAGCGTGTAGCAGGTGATATGGGAGATAATAGCGTGTAGCAGGTGATATGGGAGATAATAGCATGTAGCAGGTGATATGGGAGATAATAGCGTGTAGCGTGTAGCAGGTGATATAGGAGATAATAGCATGTTGCAGGTGATATAGGAGATAATAGCATGTAGCAGGTGATATAGGAGATAACAGCATGTTGCAGGTGATATAGGAGATAACAACATGTAGCAGGTGATATAGGAGATAACAGCGTGTAGCAGGTGATATTGGAGATAATAGCATGTAGCAGGTGATATAGGAGATAATAGCATGTAGCGGGTGATATAGGAGATAATAGCATGTTGCAGGTGATATAGGAGATAATTGCATGTAGCAGGTGATATAGGAGATACTAGCATGTTGCAGGTGATATAGGAGATAATAGCATGTAGCAGGTGATATAGGAGATAACAGCATGTAGCAGGTAATATAGGAGATAATAGCATGTTGCAGGTGATATAGGAGATAATAGCATATTGCAGGTGATATAGGAGATAATAGCATGTAGCAGGTGATATAGGAGATAATAGCATGTAGCAAGTGATATAGGAGATAATAGCGTGTAGCAGGTGATATAGGAGATAATAGCATGTAGCAGGTGGTATAGCAGATAATAGCATGTAGCAGGTGATATAGGAGATAATAGTGATATTGGAGATAATAGCGTGTAGCAGGTGATATAGGAGATAATAGCTTGTAGCAGGTCATATAGGAGATAATAGCATGTAGCAGGTGATATAGGAAATAATAGCGTGTAGCAGGTGATATAGGAGATAATAGCATGTAGCAGGTGATATAGGAGATAATAGCGTGTTGCAGGTGATATAGGAGATAATAGCGTGTAGCAGGTGATATAGGAGATAATAGCGTGTAGCGTGTGATATAGGAGATAATAACGTGTAACAGGTGATATAGGAGATAATAGTGTGTAGCAGGTGATATAGGAGATAATAGTGATATAGGAGATAATAGCATGTAGCAGGTGATATAGGAGATAATAGTGATATAGGAGATAATAGCGTGTAGCAGGTGATATAGGAGATAATAGCATGTAGCAGGTGATATAGGAGATAATAGCGTGTAGCAGGTGATATAGGAGATAATAGCGTGTAGCGGGTGATATAGGAGATAATAGCATGTAGCAGGTGATATAGGAGATAATAGCATGTTGCAGGTGATATAGGAAATAATAGCGTGTAGCAGGTGATATAGGAGATAATAGCATGTAGCAGGTGATATAGGAGATAATAGTAACATAGGAGATAATCGCATGTAGCAGGTGATATAGGAGATAATAGTGATATAGGAGATAATAGCGTGTAGCAGGTGATATAGGAGATAATAGCATGTAGCAGGTGATATAGGAGATAATAGCATGTAGCAGGTGATATAGGAGATAATAGCATGTAGCGGGTGATATAGGAGATAATAGCATGTGGCAGGTGATATAGGAGATAATAGCATGTAGCAGGTGATATAGGAGATAATAGCATGTTGCAGGTGATATAGGAGATAATAGCATGTAGCAGGTGATATAGGAGATAATAGCATGTAGCAGGTGATATAGGAGATAATAGCATGTTGCAGGTGATATAGGAGATAATAGCATGTTGCAGGTGATATAGGAGATAATAGCATGTAGCAAGTGATATAGGAGATAATAGCATGTAGCAAGTGATATAGGAGATAATAGCATGTAGCGGGTGATATAGGAGATAATAGCATGTAGCAGGTGATATAGGAGATAATAGCATGTTGCAGGTGATATAGGAGATAATAGCATGTTGCAGGTGATATAGGAGATAATAGCATGTAGCAGGTGATATAGGAGATAATAGCATGTAGCAGGTGATATAGGAGATAATAGCATGTAGCAGGTGGTATAGCAGATAATAGCATGTAGCAAGTGATATAGGAGATAATAGCGTGTAGCAGGTGATATAGGAGATAACAGCGTGTAGCCGGTGATATAGGAGAGAATAGCATGTAGCAGGTGATATAGGAGATAATAGCTTGTAGCAGGTCATATAGGAGATAATAGCATGTAGCAGGTGATATAGGAAATAATAGCGTGTAGCAGGTGATATAGGAGATAATAGCATGTAGCAGGTGATATAGGAGATAATAGCGTGTTGCAGGTGATATAGGAGATAATAGCGTGTAGCAGGTGATATAGGAGATAATAGCGTGTAGCGGGTGATATAGGAGATAATAACGTGTAACAGGTGATATAGGAGATAATAGCGTATAGCAGGTGAAATAGGAGATAATAGTGTGTAGCAGGTGATATAGGAGATAATAGTGATATAGGAGATAATAGCATGTAGCAGGTGATATAGGAGATAATAGTGATATAGGAGATAATAGCGTGTAGCAGGTGATATAGGAGATAATAGCGTGTAGCAGGTGATATAGGAGATAATAGCGTGTAGCAGGTGATATAGGAGATAATAGCGTGTAGCGGGTGATATAGGAGATAATAGCATGTAGCAGGTGATATAGGAGATAATAGCATGTTGCAGGTGATATAGGAAATAATAGCGTGTAGCAGGTGATATAGGAGATAATAGCATGTAGCAGGTGATATAGGAGATAATAGTGACATAGGAGATAATCGCATGTAGCAGGTGATATAGGAGATAATAGTGATATAGGAGATAATAGCGTGTAGCAGGTGATATAGGAGATAATAGCATGTAGCAGGTGATATAGGAGATAATAGCATGTAGCAGGTGATATAGGAGATAATAGCATGTAGCGGGTGATATAGGAGATAATAGCATGTGGCAGGTGATATAGGAGATAATAGCATGTAGCAGGTGATATAGGAGATAATAGCATGTTGCAGGTGATATAGGAGATAATAGCATGTAGCAGGTGATATAGGAGATAATAGCATGTAGCAGGTGATATAGGAGATAATAGCATGTTGCAGGTGATATAGGAGATAATAGCATGTTGCAGGTGATATAGGAGATAATAGCATGTAGCAAGTGATATAGGAGATAATAGCATGTAGCAAGTGATATAGGAGATAATAGCATGTAGCGGGTGATATAGGAGATAATAGCATGTAGCAGGTGATATAGGAGATAATAGTGATATAGGAGATAATAGCATGTAGCAGGTGATATAGGAGATAATAGCATGTAGCAGGTTATATACCAGATAATAGCGTGTAGCAGGTGATATAGGAGATAATAGCTTGTAGCGGGTGATATAGGAGATAATAGCATGTAGCGGGTGATATAGGAGATAATAGCATGTTGCAGGTGATATAGGAGATAATAGCATGTAGCAGGTGATATAGGAGATAATAGCATGTTGCAGGTGATATAGGAGATAATAGCATGTAGCTGGTGATATAGGAGATAATAGCATGTAGCAGGTGATATAGGAGATAATAGCATGTTGCAGGTGATATAGGAGATAATAGCATGTTGCAGGTGATATAGGAGATAATAGCATGTAGCAGGTGATATAGGAGATAATAGCATGTAGCAGGTGATTTAGGAGATAATAGCATGTAGCAGGTGATATAGGAGATAATAGCATGTAGCGTGTGATATAGGAGATAATAGTGATATAGGAGATAATAGCATGTAGCACGTGATATAGGAGATAATAGTGATATAGGAGATAATAGCATGTAGCAGGTGATATAGGAGATAATAGTGATATAGCAGATAATAGCGTGTAGCAGGTGATATAGGAGATAATAGCATGTAGCAGGTGATATAGGAGATAATAGCATGTAGCAGGTGATATAGGAGATAATAGCATGTAGCGGGTGATATAGGAGATAATAGCATGTAGCAGGTGATATAGGAGATAATAGCGTGTAGCAGGTGATATAGGAGATAATAACGTGTAGCAGGTGATATAGGAGATAATAGCGTGTAGCAGGTGATATAGGAGATAATAGCGTGTTGCAGGTGATATAGGAGATAATAGCGTGTAGCAGGTGATGTAGGAGATTATAGCGTGTAGCAGGTGATGTAGGAGATAGTAGCGTGTAGCAGGTGATATAGGAGATAATAGCGTGTAGCAGGTGATATAGGAGATAATAACGTGTAGCAGGTGATATAGGAGATAATAACGTGTAGCAGGTGATGTAGGAGATAATAGCGTGTAGCAGGTGATATAGGAGATAATAGCGTGTAGCTGGTGATATAGGAGATAATAACGTGTAGCGGGAGATATAGGAGATAACAGCTTGTAGCGGGTGATATAGGAGATAACAGCGTGTAGTGGGTGATATAGGAAATAACAGCGTGTAGCTTGTGATATAGGAGATAACAGCGTGTAGCGGGTGATATAGGAGATAATAGCGTGTAGCGGGTGATATAGGAGATAATAGCGTGTAGCGGGTGATATAGGAGATAATAACGTGTAGCGGGTGATATAGGAGATAATAGCGTGTAGCGGGTGATATAGGAGATAATAGCGTGTAGCGGGTGATATAGGAGATAATAGCGTGTAGCGGGTGATATAGGAGATAATAGCGTGTAGCGGGTGATATAGGAGATAATAGCGTGTAGCGGGTGATATAGGAGATAATAACGTGTAGCGGGTGATATAGGAGATAATAGCGTGTAGCGGGTGATATAGGAGATAATAGCGTGTAGCGGGTGATATAGGAGATAATAGCGTGTAGCGGGTGATATAGGAGATAATAGCATGTAGCGGGTAATATAGGAGATAATAGCATGTGATATAGGAGATAATAGCGTGTAGCAGGTGATGTAGGAGATAATAGCATGTAGCAGGTGATATAGGAGATAATAGCATGTAGCAGGTAATATAGGAGATAATAGCGTGTAACAGGTGATATAGGAGATAATAGCGTGTAGCGGGTGATATAGGAGATAATAGCATGTAGCGGGTGATATAGGAGATAATAGCGTGTAGCGGGTGATATAGGAGATAATAGCGTGTAGCGGGTGATATAGGAGATAATAGCGTGTAGCGGGTGATAGAGGCGATAATAGCGTGTAGCGGGTGATATAGGCGATAATAGCATGTAGCGGGTAATATAGGAGATAATAGCATGTGATATAGGAGATAATAGCGTGTAGCAGGTGATGTAGGAGATAATAGCATGTAGCAGGTGATATAGGAGATAATAGCATGTAGCAGGTAATATAGGAGATAATAGCATGTGATATAGGAGATAATAGCGTGTAGCAGGTGATATAGGAGATAATAGCATGTTGCAGGTGATATAGGAGATAATAGCATGTAGCAGGTAATATAGGAGATAATAGCATGTGATATAGGAGATAATAGCGTGTAGCAGGTGATATAGGAGATAATAGCATGTAGCAGGTGATATAGGAGATAATAGCAGGTAGCAGCTGATATAGGAGATAATAGCGTGTAGCGGGTGATATAGGAGATAATAGCGTGTAGCGGGTGATATAGGAGATAATAGCGTGTAGCGGGTGATATATATGAGATAATAGCATGTAGCGGGTGATATAGGAGATAATAGCGTGCAGCGGTTGATATAGGAGATGATAGCGTGTAGCGGGTGATATAGGAGATGATAGAGTGTAGCAGGTGATATAGGAGATAATAGCGTGTAGCAGGTGATATAGGAGATAATAGCGTGTAGCGGGTGATATAGGAGATAGTAGCGTGTAGCGGGTGATAGAGGCGATAATAGCGTGTAGCGGGTGATAGAGGCGATAATAGCGTGTAGCGGGTGATAGAGGAGATAATGGCGTGTAGCGGGTGATATAGGAGATAATGGCGTGTAGCGGGTGATAGAGACGATAATGGCGTGTAGCGGGTGACATAGGAGATAATAGCGTGTAGCTGGTGATATAGGAGATATTAGCGTGTAGCAGGTGATATAGGAGATAATAGCGTGTAGCAGGTGATATAGGAGATAATAGCATGTTGCAGGTGATATAGGAGAAAATAGCGTGTAGCAGGTGATATAGGAGGTAATAGCATGTAGCAGGTGATATAGAAGATAATAGCATGTAGCAGGTGATATAGGAGATAATAGCATGTAGCAGCTGATATAGGAGATAATAGCGTGTAGCGGGTGATATAGGAGATAATAGCGTGTAGCGGGTGATATAGGAGATAATAGCGTGTAGCGGGTGATATAGGAGATAATAGCGTGTAGCGGGTGATATAGGAGATAATAGCGTGTAGCGGGTGATATAGGAGATAATAGCGTGTAGCGGGTGATATAGGAGATAATAGCATGTAGCGGGTAATATAGGAGATAATAGCATGTGATATAGGAGATAATAGCGTGTAGCAGGTGATGTAGGAGATAATAGCATGTAGCAGGTGATATAGGAGATAATAGCATGTAGCAGGTAATATAGGAGATAATAGCGTGTAGCAGGTGATATAGGAGATAATAGCGTGTAGCGGGTGATATAGGAGATAATAGCATGTAGCCGGTGATATAGGAGATAATAGCGTGTAGCGGGTGATATAGGAGATAATAGCGTGTAGCGGGTGATATAGGAGATAATAGCGTGTAGCGGGTGATAGAGGCGATAATAGCGTGTAGCGGGTGATATAGGCGATAATAGCATGTAGCGGGTAATATAGGAGATAATAGCATGTGATATAGGAGATAATATCGTGTAGCAGGTGATGTAAGAGATAATAGCATGTAGCAGGTGATATAGGAGATAATAGCATGTAGCAGGTAATATAGGAGATAATAGCATGTGATATAGGAGATAATAGCGTGTAGCAGGTGATATAGGAGATAATAGCATGTTGCAGGTGATATAGGAGATAATAGCATGTAGCAGGTAATATAGGAGATAATAGCATGTGATATAGGAGATAATAGCGTGTAGCAGGTGATATAGGAGATAATAGCATGTAGCAGGTGATATAGGAGATAATAGCAGGTAGCAGCTGATATAGGAGATAATAGCGTGTAGCGGGTGATATAGGAGATAATAGCGTGTAGCGGGTGATATAGGAGATAATAGCGTGTAGCGGGTGATATATATGAGATAATAGCATGTAGCGGGTGATATAGGAGATAATAGCGTGCAGCGGTTGATATAGGAGATGATAGCGTGTAGCGGGTGATATAGGAGATGATAGAGTGTAGCAGGTGATATAGGAGATAATAGCGTGTAGCAGGTGATATAGGAGATAATAGCGTGTAGCGGGTGATATAGGAGATAGTAGCGTGTAGCGGGTGATAGAGGCGATAATAGCGTGTAGCGGGTGATAGAGGCGATAATAGCGTGTAGCGGGTGATATAGGAGATAATGGCGTGTAGCGGGTGATATAGGAGATAATGGCGTGTAGCGGGTGATAGAGACGATAATGGCGTGTAGCGGGTGACATAGGAGATAATAGCGTGTAGCTGGTGACATAGGAGATAATAGCGTGTAGCAGGTGATATAGGAGATAATAGCGTGTAGCAGGTGATATAGGAGATAATAGCATGTAGCAGGTGATATAGGAGATAATAGCATGTGATATAGGAGATAATAGCGTGTAGCAGGTGATATAGGAGATAATAGCATGTTGCAGGTGATATAGGAGAAAATAGCGTGTAGCAGGTGATATAGGAGGTAATAGCATGTAGCAGGTGATATAGAAGATAATAGCATGTAGCAGGTGATATAGGAGATAATAGCATGTAGCAGCTGATATAGGAGATAATAGCGTGTAGCGGGTGATATAGGAGATAATAGCGTGTAGCGGGTGATATAGGAGATAATAGCGTGTAGCGGGTGATATAGGAGATAATATCGTGTAGCGGGTGATATAGGAGATAATAGCGTGTAGCGGGTGATATAGGAGATTATAGCGTGTAGCGGGTGATATAGGAGATGATAGAGTGTTGCAGGTGATATAAGAGATAATAGCGTGTAGCAGGTGATATAAGAGATAATAGCGTGTAGCAGGTGATATAGGAGATAATAGCGTGTAGCAGGTGATAAAGGAGATAATAGCGTGTAGCGGGTGATATAGGAGATAATAGCGTGTAGCGGGTGATATAGGAGATAATAGCGTGTGGCGGGTGATAGAGGAGATAATAGCGTGTGGCGGGTGATAGAGGAGATAATGGCGTGTGGCGGGTGATAGAGGAGATAATGGCGTGTAGCGGGTGATAGAGGCGATAATAGCGTGTAGCGGGTGATAGAGGCGATAATAGCGTGTAGCGGGTGATATAGGAGATAATGGCGTGTAGCAGGTGATATAGGAGATAATGGCGTGTAGCGGGTGATATAGGAGATAATGGCGTGTAGCAGGTGATATAGGAGATAATGGCGTGTAGCGGGTGATATAGGAGATAATGGCGTGTAGCGGGTGATATAGGAGATAATGGCGTGTAGCGGGTGATAGAGCCGATAATGGCGTGTAGCGGGTGATATAGGAGATAATGGCGTGTAGCGGGTGATATAGGAGATAATGGCGTGGAGCGGGTGATATAGAAGATAATAGTGTGTTGCGGGTGATATAGGAGATAATGGTGTGTAGCGGGTGATGTAGGAGATAATAGCGTGTAGCGGGTGATATAGGAGATAATAGCGTGTAGCGGGTGATATAGGAGATAATAGCGTGTAGCGGGTAATATAGGAGATAATAGCGTGTAGCGGGTGATATAGGAGATAATAGCGTGTAGCGGGTGATATAGGAGATAATAGCGTGTAGCGGGTGATATAGGAGATAATAGCGTGTAGCGGGTGATATAGGAGATAATAGCGTGTAGCAGGCGATATAGGAGATAATAGCATGTAGCAGTTGATATAGGAGATAATAGCATGTAACAGGTGATATAGGAGATAATAGCATGTAGCAGGTGATATAGGAGATAATAGCATGTGATATAGGAGATAATAGCGTGTAGCAGGTGATATAGGAGATAATAGCATGTTGCAGGTGATATAGGAGAAAATAGCATGTAGCAGGTGATATAGGAGATAATAGCGTGTAGCAGGCGATATAGGAGATAATAGCGTGTAGCAGGTGATATAGGAGATAATAGCATGTAGCAGGTGATATAGGAGATAATAGCATGTAGCAGGTGATATAGGAGATAATAGCTTGTGATATAGGAGATAATAGCATGTAGCAAGTGATATAGGAGATAATAGCAGGTAGCAGCTGATATAGGAGATAATGGCGTGTAGCGGGTGATATAGGAGATAATAGCGTGTAGCGGGTGATATAGGAGATAATAGCGTGTAGCGGGTGATATAGGAGATAATAGCGTGTAGCGGGTGATATAGGAGATAATAACGTGTAGCAGGTGATATAGGAGATGATAGCGTGTAGCAGGTGATATAGGAGATAATAACGTGTAGCAGGTGATATAGGAGATGATAGCGTGTAGCAGGTGATATAGGAGATAATAGAGTGTTGCAGGTGATATAGGAGATAATAGCGTGTAGCAGGTGATACAGGAGATAATAGCGTGTAGCAGGTGATATAGGAGATAATAGCGTGTAGCAGGTGATATAGGAGATAACAGCGTGTAGCAGGTGATATAGGAGATAACAGCGTGTAGCCGGTGATATAGGAGATAATAGCGTGTAGCAGGTGATATAGGAGATAACAGCGTGTAGCAGGTGATATAGGAGACAACAGCGTGTAGCAGGTGATATAGGAGATAATAGAGTGTAGCAGGTGATATAGGAGATAATAGCGTGTAGCAGGTGATATAGGAGATAATAGCGTGTAGCGGGTGATATAGGAGATAATAGCGTGTAGCGGGTGATATAGGAGATAATAGCGTGTAGCCGGTGATATAGGAGATAATAGCGTGTAGCGGGTGATATAGGAGATATAGGAGATAATAGCGTGTAGCGGGTGATATAGGAGATAATAGCGTGTAGCCGGTGATATAGGAGATAACAGCGTGTAGCAGGTGATATAGGAGATAACAGCGTGTAGCAGGTGATATAGGAGATAATAGCGTGTAGCAGGTGATATAGGAGATAATAGCATGTGATATAGGAGATAATAGCGTGTAGCAGGTGATATAGGAGATAATAGCATGTAGCAGGTGATATAGGAGATAATAGCATGTAGCAGGTGATATAGGAGAAAATAGCATGTGATATAGGAGATAATAGCGTGTAGCAGGTGATATAGGAGATAACAGCGTGTAGCAAGTGATATAGGAGATAATAGCGTGTAGCAGGTGATATAGGAGATAATAGCGTGTAGCAGGTGATATAGGAGATAATAGCATGTGATATAGGAGATAATAGCGTGTAGCAGGTGATATAAGAGATAACAGCGTGTAGCAGGTGATATAGGAGATAACAGCGTGTAGCAGGTGATATAGGAGATAACAGCGTGTAGCAGGTGATATAGGAGATAATAGCATGTGATATAGGAGATAATAGCGTGTAGCAGGTGATATAGGAGATAATAGCATGTAGCAGGTGATATAGGAGATAATAGCATGTAGCAGGTGATATAGGAGAAAATAGCATGTGATATAGGAGATAATAGCGTGTAGCAGGTGATATAGGAGATAACAGCGTGTAGCAAGTGATATAGGAGATAATAGAGTGTAGCAGGTGATATAGGAGATAATAGCGTGTAGCAGGTGATATAGGAGATAATAGCGTGTAGCAGGTGATATAGGAGATAATAGCGTGTAGCGGGTGATATAGGAGATAATAGCGTGTAGAAGGTGATATAGGAGATAATAGCGTGTAGCCGGTGATATAGGAGATAATAGCGTGTAGCGGGTGATATAGGAGATATAGGAGATAATAGCGTGTAGCGGGTGATATAGCAGATAATAGCGTGTAGCGGGTGATATAGGAGATAATAACATGTAGCCGGTGATATAGGAGATAACAGCGTGTAGCAGGTGATTTAGGAGATAATAGCGTGTAGCAGGTGATATAGGAGATAATAGCATGTAGCAGGTGATATAGGAGATAATAGCATGTGATATAGGAGATAATAGCGTGTAGCAGGTGATATAGGAGATAATAGCATGTAGCAGGTGATATAGGAGATAATAGCATGTAGCAGGTGATATAGGAGATAATAGCATGTGATATAGGAGATAATAGCGTGTAGCAGGTGATATAGGAGATAATAGCATGTTGCAGGTGATATAGGAGAAAATAGCGTGTAGCAGGTGATATAGGAGATAATAGCGTGTAGCAGGTGATATAGGAGATAGTAGCAGGTGATATAGGAGATAATAGCATGTAGCAGGTGATATAGGAGATAATAGCGTGTAGCAGGTGATATAGGAGATAATACCGTGTAGCGGGTGATATAGGAGATAATAGCGTGTAGCATGTGATATAGGAGATAATAGCGTGTAGCAGATGATATAGGAGATAATAGCATGTAGCAGGTGATATAGGAGATAATAGCGTGTAGCAGGTGATATAGGAGATAATACCGTGTAGCGGGTGATATAGGAGATAATAGCGTGTAGCAGGTGATATAGGAGATAATAGCATGTAGCAGGTGATATAGGAGATAATAGCATGTAGCAGGTGATATAGGAGATAATAGCTTGTGATATAGGAGATAATAGCGTGTAGCAAGTGATATAGGAGATAATAGCATGTAGCAGGTGATATAGGAGATAATAGCATGTAGCAGGTAATATAGGAGATAATAGCATGTGATATAGGAGATAATAGCGTGTAGCAGGTGATATAGGAGATAGTAGCAGGTGATATAGGAGATAATAGCGTGTAGCGGGTGATATAGGAGATAATAGCGTGTAGCGGGTGATATAGGAGATAATAGCATGTAGCAGCTGATATAGGAGATAATAGCGTGTAGCGGGTGATATAGGAGATAATAGCTTTTGATATAGGAGATAATAGCGTGTAGCAAGTGATATAGGAGATAATAGCATGTAGCAGGTAATATAGGAGATAATAGCATGTGATATAGGAGATAAAAGCGTGTAGCAGGTGATATAGGAGATAGTAGCGGGTGATATAGGAGATAATAGCGTGTAGCGGGTGATATAGGACATAATAGCGTGTAGCGGGTGATATAGGAGATAATAGCGTGTAGCAGGTGATACAGGAGATAATAGCGTGTAGCAGGTGATATAGGAGATAATAGAGTGTTGCAGGTGATATAGGAGATAATAGCGTGTAGCAGGTGATATAGGAGATAATAGCGTGTAGCAGGTGATATAGGAGATAATAGCGTGTAGCAGGTGATATAGGAGATAACAGCGGGTAGCAGGTGATATAGGAGATAACAGCGTGTAGCCGGTGATATAGGAGATAACAGCGTGTAGCCGGTGATATAGGAGATAACAGCGTGTAGCAGGTGATATAGGAGATAACAGCGTGTAGCAGGTGATATAGGAGATAATAGAGAGTAGCAGGTGATATAGGAGATAATAGCATGTAGCAGGTGATATAGGAGATAATAGCGTGTAGCAGTTGATATAGGAGATAATAGCGTGTAGCGGGTGATATAGGAGATAATAGCGTGTAGCCGGTGATATAGGAGATAATAGTGTGTAGCGGGTGATATAGGAGATATAGGAGATAATAGCGTGTAGCGGGTGATATAGGAGATAATAGCGTGTAGCGGGTGATATAGGAGATAATAACATGTAGCCGGTGATATAGGAGATAACAGCGTGTAGCAGGTGATATAGGTGATAACAGCGTGTAGCAGGTGATATAGGAGATAACAGCGTGTAGCAGGTGATATAGGAGATAATAGCGTGTAGCAGGTGATATAGGAGATAATAGCATGTAGCAGGTGATATAGGAGATAATAGCATGTGATATAGGAGATAATAGCGTGTAGCAGGTGATATAGGAGATAATAGCATGTAGCAGGTGATATAGGAGATAATAGCATGTAGCAGGTGATATAGGAGATAATAGCGTGTAGCAGGTGATATAGGAGATAATAGCGTGTAGCAGGTGATATAGGAGATAATAGCGTGTAGCGGGTGATATAGGAGATAATAGCGTGTAGCGGGTGATATAGGAGATATAGGAGATAATAGCGTGTAGCGGGTGATATAGCAGATAATAGCGTGTAGCAGGTGATATAGGAGATAACAGCGTGTAGCAAGTGATATAGGAGATAATAGAGTGTAGCAGGTGATATAGGAGATAATAGCGTGTAGCAGGTGATATAGGAGATAATAGCGTGTAGCGGGTGATATAGGAGATAATAGCGTGTAGCTGGTGATATAGGAGATATAGGAGATAATAGCGTGTAGCTGGTGATATAGGAGATATAGGAGATAATAGCGTGTAGCGGGTGATATAGCAGATAATAGCGTGTAGCGGGTGATATAGGAGATAATAACATGTAGCAGGTGATATAGGAGATAATGGCGTGTAGCAGGTGATATAGGAGATAATAGCGTGTAGCAGGTGATATAGGAGATAATAGCGTGTAGCAGGTGATATAGGAGATAATAGCGTGTAGCAGGTGATATAGGAGATAACAGCGTGTAGCAGGTGATATAGGAGATAACAGCGTGTAGCCGGTGATATAGGAGATAACAGCGTGTAGTAGGTGATATAGGAGATAATAGCGTGTAGCAGGTGATATAGGAGATAACAGCGTGTAGCAGGTGATATAGGAGATAACAGCGTGTAGCAGGTGATATAGGAGATAATAGAGTGTAGCAGGTGATATAGGAGATAATAGCGTGTAGCAGGAGATATAGGAGATAATAGCGTGTAGCGGGTGATATAGGAGATAATAGCGTGTAGCGGGTGATATAGGAGATAATAGCGTATAGCCGGTGATATAGGAGATAATAGCGTGTAGCGGGTGATATAGGAGATATAGGAGATAATAGCGTGTAGCGGGTGATATAGGAGATAATAGCGTGTAGCGGGTGATATAGGAGATAATAACGTGTAGCCGGTGATATAGGAGATAACAGCGTGTAGCAGGTGATATAGGAGATAACAGCGTGTAGCAGGTGATATAGGAGATAACAGCGTGTAGCAGGTGATATAGGAGATAATAGCGTGTAGCAGGTGATATAGGAGATAATAGCATGTAGCAGGTGATATAGGAGATAATAGCATGTGATATAGGAGATAATAGCGTGTAGCAGGTGATATAGGAGATAATAGCATGTAGCAGGTGATATAGGAGATAATAACATGTGATTTAGGAGATAATAGCGTGTAGCAGGTGATATTGGAGATAATAGCATGTAGCAGGTGATATAGGAGATAATAGCATGTAGCAGGTGATATAGGAGATAATAGCAAGTGATATAGGAGATAATAGAGTGTAGCAGGTGATATAGGAGATAATAGCGTGTAGCAGGTGATATAGGAGATAATAGCGTGTAGCAGGTGATATAGGAGATAATAGCGTGTAGCGGGTGATATAGGAGATAATAGCGTGTAGCGGGTGATATAGGAGATAATAGCGTGTAGCGGGTGATATAGCAGATAATAGCGTGTAGCGGGTGATATAGGAGATAATAACATGTAGCCGGTGATATAGGAGATAACAGCGTGTAGCAGGTGATATAGGAGATAATAGCATGTGATATAGGAGATAATAGCGTGTAGCAGGTGATATAGGAGATAATAGCATGTAGCAGGTGATATAGGAGATAATAGCATGTAGCAGGTGATATAGGAGATAATAACATGTGATATAGGAGATAATAGCGTGTAGCAGGTGATATAGGAGATAATAGCATGTTGCAGGTGATATAGGAGAAAATAGCGTGTAGCAGGTGATATAGGAGATAATAGCGTGTAGCAGGTGATATAAGAGATAGTAGCAGGTGATATAGGAGATAATAGCATGTAGCAGGTGATATAGGAGATAATAGCGTGTAGCAGGTGATATAGGAGATAAGAGCGTGTAGCAGGTGATATAGGAGATAAGAGCGTGTAGCAGGTGATATGGGAGATAATACCGTGTAGCGGGTGATATAGGAGATAATAGCGTGTAGCAGGTGATATAGGAGATAATAGCATGTAGCAGGTGATATAGGAGATAATAGCATGTAGCAGGTGATATAGGAGATAATAGCTTGTGATATAGGAGATAATAGCGTGTAGCAAGTGATATAGGAGATAATAGCATGTAGCAGGTGATATAGGAGATAATAGCATGTTGCAGGTAATATAGGAGATAATTGCATGTGATATAGGAGATAATAGCGTGTAGCAGGTGATATAGGAGATAGTAGCAGGTGATATAGGAGATAATAGCATGTAGCAGGTGATATAGGAGATAATAGCATGTAGCAGGTGATATAGGAGATAATAGCGTGTAGCGGGTGATATAGGAGATAATAGCATGTAGCGGGTGATATAGGAGATAATAGCGTGTAGCGGGTGATATAGGAGATAATAGCGTGTAGCGGGTGATATAGGAGATAATAGCGTGTAGCAGGTGATATAGGAGATGATAGCGTGTAGCAGGTGATATAGGAGATAATAGAGTGTTGCAGGTGATATAGGAGATAATAGCGTGTAGCAGGTGATATAGGAGATAATAGCGTGTAGCAGGTGATATAGGAGATAATAGCGTGTAGCAGGTGATATAGGAGATAACAGCGTGTAGCAGGTGATATAGGAGATAATAGCGTGTAGCAGGTGATATAGGAGATAATAGCATGTAGCAGGTGATATAGGAGATAATAGCATGTGATATAGGAGATAATAGCGTGTAGCAGGTGATATAGGAGATAATAGCATGTAGCAGGTGATATAGGAGATAATAGCATGTAGCAGGTGATATAGGAGATAATAGCGTGTAGCAAGTGATATAGGAGATAATAGAGTGTAGCAGGTGATATAGGAGATAATAGCGTGTAGCAGGTGATATAGGAGATAATAGCGTGTAGCGGGTGATATAGGAGATAATAGCGTGTAGCGGGTGATATAGGAGATATAGGAGATAATAGCGTGTAGCGGGTGATATAGCAGATAATAGCGTGTAGCAGGTGATATAGGAGATAACAGCGTGTAGCAAGTGATATAGGAGATAATAGAGTGTAGCAGGTGATATAGGAGATAATAGCGTGTAGCAGGTGATATAGGAGATAACAGCGTGTAGCAGGTGATATAGGAGATAATAGCGTGTAGCGGGTGATATAGGAGATAATAGCAGGTGATATAGGAGATAATAGCGTGTAGCAGGTGATATAGGAGATAATAGCGTGTAGCGGGTGATATAGGAGATAATAGCGTGTAGCGGGTGATATAGGAGATAATAGCGTGTAGCCGGTGATATAGGAGATAATAGCGTGTAGCGGGTGATATAGGAGATATAGGAGATAATAGCGTGTAGCGGGTGATATAGCAGATAATAGCGTGTAGCGGGTGATATAGGAGATAATAACATGTAGCAGGTGATATAGGAGATAACAGCGTGTAGCAGGTGATATAGGAGATAATGGCGTGTAGCAGGTGATATAGGAGATAATAGCGTGTAGCAGGTGATATAGGAGATAACAGCGTGTAGCAGGTGATATAGGAGATAACAGCGTGTAGCCGGTGATATAGGAGATAACAGCGTGTAGTAGGTGATATAGGAGATAATAGCGTGTAGCAAGTGATATAGGAGATAACAGCGTGTAGCAGGTGATATAGGAGATAACAGCGTGTAGCAGGTGATATAGGAGATAACAGCGTGTAGCCGGTGATATAGGAGATAACAGCGTGTAGTAGGTGATATAGGAGATAATAGCGTGTAGCAGGTGATATAGGAGATAACAGCATGTAGCAGGTGATATAGGAGATAATAGTGTGTAGCAGGTGATATAGGAGATAATAGCGTGTAGCAGGTGATATAGGAGATAATAGCGTGTAGCAGGTGATATAGGAGTTAATAGCGTGTAGCGGGTGATATAGGAGATAATAGCGTGTAGCGGGTGATATAGGAGATAATAGCGTATAGCCGGTGATATAGGAGATAATAGCGTCTAGCGGGTGATATAGGAGATATAGGAGATAATAGCGTGTAGCGGGTGATATAGGAGATAATAGCGTGTAGCGGGTGATATAGGAGATAATAACGTGTAGCCGGTGATATAGGAGATAACAGCGTGTAGCAGGTGATATAGGAGATAACAGCGTTTAGCAGGTGATATAGGAGATAACAGCGTGTAGCAGGTGATATAGGAGATAATAGCGTGTAGCAGGTGATATAGGAGATAATAGCATGTAGCAGGTGATATAGGAGATAATAGCATGTAGCAGGTGATATAGGAGATAATAGCATGTGATTTAGGAGATAATAGCGTGTAGCAGGTGATATAGGAGATAACAGCGTGTAGCAAGTGATATAGGAGATAATAGAGTGTAGCAGGTGATATAGGAGATAATAGCGTGTAGCAGGTGATATAGGAGATAATAGCGTGTAGCAGGTGATATAGGAGATAATAGCGTGTAGCGGGTGATATAGGAGATAATAGCGTGTAGCGGGTGATATAGGAGATAATAGCGTGTAGCTGGTGATATAGGAGATAATAGCGTGTAGCGGGTGATATAGGAGATATAGGAGATAATAGCGTGTAGCGGGTGATATA
Organism: Taudactylus pleione; assembly: GCA_031769625.1. Taxonomy (NCBI): domain Eukaryota; kingdom Metazoa; phylum Chordata; class Amphibia; order Anura; family Myobatrachidae; genus Taudactylus; species Taudactylus pleione. The sequence continues at coordinate 781,434 of JAUIMM010000593.1, read as the reverse complement.
GCAGATAATAGCGTGTAGCGGGTGATATAGGAGATAATAACATGTAGCCGGTGATATAGGAGATAACAGCGTGTAGCAGGTGATATAGGAGATAACAGCGTGTAGCAGGTGATATAGGAGATAACAGCGTGTAGCAGGTGATATAGGAGATAATAGCGTGTAGCAGGTGATATAGGAGATAATAGCATGTAGCAGGTGATATAGGAGATAATAGCCTGTGATATAGGAGATAATAGCGTGTAGCAGGTGATATAGGAGATAATAGCATGTAGCAGGTGATATAGGAGATAATAGCATGTAGCAGGTGATATAGGAGATAATAACATGTGATATAGGAGATAATAGCGTGTAGCAGGTGATATAGGAGATAATAGCATGTTGCAGGTGATATAGGAGAAAATAGCGTGTAGCAGGTGATATAGGAGATAATAGCGTGTAGCAGGTGATATAGGAGATAGTAGCAGGTGATATAGGAGATAATAGCATGTAGCAGGTGATATAGGAGATAATAGCGTGTAGCAGGTGATATAGGAGATAAGAGCGTGTAGCGGGTGATATAGGAGATAAGAGCGTGTAGCAGGTGATATAGGAGATAACAGCGTGTAGCAAGTGATATAGGAGATAATAGAGTGTAGCAGGTGATATGGGAGATAATAGCGTGTAGCAGGTGATATAGGAGATAATAGCATGTAGCAGGTGATATAGGAGATAATAGCATGTTGCAGGTAATATAGGAGATAATTGCATGTGATATAGGAGATAATAGCGTGTAGCAGGTGATATAGGAGATAGTAGCAGGTGATATAGGAGATAATAGCATGTAGCAGGTGATATAGGAGATAATAGCATGTAGCAGGTGATATAGGAGATAATAGCATGTAGCAGCTGATATAGGAGATAATAGCGTGTAGCGGGTGATATAGGAGATAATAGCGTGTAGCGGGTGATATAGGAGATAATAGCGTGTAGCGGGTGATATAGGAGATAATAGCGTGTAGCAGGTGATATAGGAGATGATAGCGTGTAGCAGGTGATATAGGAGATGATAGAGTGTTGCAGGTGATATAGGAGATAATAGCGTGTAGCAGGTGATATAGGAGATAATAGCGTGTAGCAGGTGATATAGGAGGTAATAGCGTGTAGCCGGTGATATAGGAGATAACAGCGTGTAGCCGGTGATATAGGAGATAACAGCGTGTAGCCGGTGATATAGGAGATAATAGCGTGTAGCAGGTGATATAGGAGATAACAGCGTGTAGCAGGTGATATAGGAGATAACAGCGTGTAGCAGGTGATATAGGAGATAATAGAGTGTAGCAGGTGATATAGGAGATAATAGCGTGTAGCAGGTGATATAGGAGATAATAGCGTGTAGCAGGTGATATAGGAGATAATAGCGTGTAGCCGGTGATATAGGAGATAATAGCGTGTAGCGGGTGATATAGGAGATAATAGCGTGTAGCCGGTGATATAGGAGATAATAGCGTGTAGCGGGTGATATAGGAGATATAGGAGATAATAGCGTGTAGCGGGTGATATAGGAGATAATAGCGTGTAGCGGGTGATATAGGAGATAATAACATGTAGCCGGTGATATAGGAGATAACAGCGTGTAGCAGGTGATATAGGTGATAACAGCGTGTAGCAGGTGATATAGGAGATAACAGCGTGTAGCAGGTGATATAGGAGATAATAGCGTGTAGCAGGTGATATAGGAGATAATAGCATGTAGCAGGTGATATAGGAGATAATAGCATGTGATATAGGAGATAATAGCGTGTAGCAGGTGATATAGGAGATAATAGCATGTAGCAGGTGATATAGGAGATAATAGCATGTGATATAGGAGATAACAGCGTGTAGCAGGTGATATAGGTGATAACAGCGTGTAGCAGGTGATATAGGAGATAACAGCGTGTAGCAGGTGATATAGGAGATAATAGCGTGTAGCAGGTGATATAGGAGATAATAGCATGTAGCAGGTGATATAGGAGATAATAGCATGTGATATAGGAGATAATAGCGTGTAGCAGGTGATATAGGAGATAATAGCATGTAGCACGTGATATAGGAGATAATAGCGTGTAGCGGGTGATATAGGAGATAATAGCGTGTAGCGGGTGATATAGGAGATAATAGCGTGTAGCGGATGATATAGGAGATAATAGCGTGTAGCGGGTGATATAGGAGATAATAGCGTGTAGCGGGTGATATAGAAGATAATAGCGTGTAGCGGGTGATATAGGAGATAATAGCGTGTAGCGGGTGATATAGGAGATAATAGCGTGTAGCGGGTGATATAGGAGATAATAGCGTGTAGCGGGTGATATAGGAGATAATAGCGTGTAGCGGGTGATATAGGAGATAATAGCGTGTAGCAGGCGATATAGGAGATAATAGCATGTAGCAGTTGATATAGGAGATAATAGCATGTAACAGGTGATATAGGAGATAATAGCATGTGATATAGGAGATAATAGCGTGTAGCAGGTGATATAGGAGATAATAGCATGTAGCAGGTGATATAGGAGATAATAGCATGTAGCAGGTGATATAGGAGATAATAGCATGTGATATAGGAGATAATAGCGTGTAGCAGGTGATATAGGAGATAATAGCATGTTGCAGGTGATATAGGAGAAAATAGCATGTAGCAGGTGATATAGGAGATAATAGCGTGTAGCAGGTGATATAGGAGATAATAGCATGTAGCAGGTGATATAGGAGATAATAGCATGTAGCAGGTAATATAGGAGATAAAAGCATGTGATATAGGAGATAACAGCGTGTAGCAGGTGATATAGGAGATAGTAGCAGGTGATATAGGAGATAATAGCATGTAGCAGGTGATATAGGAGATAATGGCCTGTAGCGGGTGATATAGGAGATAATAGCGTGTAGCGGGTGATATAGGAGATAATAGCGTGTAGCGGGTGATATAGGAGATAATAACGTGTAGCAGGTGATATAGGAGATGATAGCGTGTAGCAGGTGATATAGGAGATAATAGAGTGTTGCAGGTGATATAGGAGATAATAGCGTGTAGCAGGTGATATAGGAGATAATAGCGTGTAGCAGGTGATATAGGAGATAATAGCGTGTAGCAGGTGATATAGGAGATAACAGCGTGTAGCCGGTGATATAGGAGATAACAGCGTGTAGCCGGTGATATAGGAGATAATAGCGTGTAGCAGGTGATATAGGAGATAACAGCGTGTAGCAGGTGATATAGGAGATAACAGCGTGTAGCAGGTGATATAGGAGATAATAGAGTGTAGCAGGTGATATAGGAGATAATAGCGTGTAGCAGGTGATATAGGAGATAATAGCGTGTAGCGGGTGATATAGGAGATAATAGCGTGTAGCGGGTGATATAGGAGATAATAGCGTGTAGCCGGTGATATAGGAGATAATAGCGTGTAGCGGGTGATATAGGAGATATAGGAGATAATAGCGTGTAGCGGGTGATATAGGAGATAATAGCGTGTAGCGGGTGATATAGGAGATAATAACATGTAGCCGGTGATATAGGAGATATCAGCGTGTAGCAGGTGATATAGGAGATAACAGCGTGTAGCAGGTGATATAGGAGATAACAGCGTGTAGCAGGTGATATAGGAGATAATAGCGTGTAGCAGGTGATATAGGAGATAATAGCATGTAGCAGGTGATATAGGAGATAATAGCATGTGATATAGAAGATAATAGCGTGTAGCAGGTGATATAGGAGATAATAGCATGTAGCAGGTGATATAGGAGATAATAGCATGTAGCAGGTGATATAGGAGATAATAGCATGTGATATAGGAGATAATAGCGTGTAGCAGGTGATATAGGAGATAACAGCGTGTAGCAGGTGATATAGGAGATAATAGAGTGTAGCAGGTGATATAGGAGATAATAGCGTGTAGCAGGTGATATAGGAGATAATAGGGTGTAGCAGGTGATATAGGAGATAATAGCGTGTAGCGGGTGATATAGGAGATAATAGCGTGTAGCGGGTGATATAGGAGATAATAGCGTGTAGCCGGTGATATAGGAGATAATAGCGTGTAGCGGGTGATATAGGAGATATAGGAGATAATAGCGTGTAGCGGGTGATATAGCAGATAATAGCGTGTAGCGGGTGATATAGGAGATAATAACATGTAGCCGGTGATATAGGAGATAACAGCGTGTAGCAGGTGATATAGGAGATAACAGCGTGTAGCAGGTGATATAGGAGATAACAGCGTGTAGCAGGTGATATAGGAGATAATAGCGTGTAGCAGGTGATATAGGAGATAATAGCATGTAGCAGGTGATATAGGAGATAATAGCATGTGATATAGGAGATAATAGCGTGTAGCAGGTGATATAGGAGATAATAGCATGTAGCAGGTGATATAGGAGATAATAGCATGTAGCAGGTGATATAGGAGATAATAGCATGTGATATAGGAGATAATAGCGTGTAGCAGGTGATATAGGAGATAATAGCATGTTGCAGGTGATATAGGAGATAATAGCATGTGATATAGGAGATAATAGCGTGTAGCAGGTGATATAGGAGATAACAGCGGGTAGCAGGTGATATAGGAGATAATAGCGTGTAGCAGGTCATATAGGAGATAATAGCGTGTAGCAGGTGATATAGGAGATAACAGCGTGTAGCAGGTGATATAGGAGATAACAGCGTGTAGCCGGTGATATAGGAGATAACAGCGTGTAGCGGGTGATATAGGAGATAATAGCGTGTAGCGGGTGATATAGGAGATAATAACATGTAGCCGGTGATATAGGAGATATCAGCGTGTAGCAGGTGATATAGGAGATAACAGCGTGTAGCAGGTGATATAGGAGATAACAGCGTGTAGCAGGTGAAATAGGAGATAACAGCGTGTAGCAGGTGATATAGGAGATAATAGTGTGTAGCAGGTGATATAGGAGATAATAGCGTGTAGCGGGTGATATAGGAGATAATAGCGTGTAGCAGGTGATATAGGAGATAATAGCGTGTAGCGGGTGATATAGGAGATAATAGCGTGTAGCGGGTGATATAGGAGATAATAGCGTGTAGCCGGTGATATAGGAGATAATAGCGTGTAGCGGGTGATATAGGAGATATAGGAGATAATAGCGTGTAGCGGGTGATATAGGAGATAATAGCGTGTAGCGGGTGATATAGGAGATAATAACATGTAGCCGGTGATATAGGAGATAACAGCGTGTAGCAGGTGATATAGGAGATAACAGCGTGTAGCAGGTGATATAGGAGATAACAGCGTGTAGCAGGTGATATAGGCGATAATAGCGTGTAGCAGGTGATATAGGAGATAATAGCATGTAGCAGGTGATATAGGAGATAATAGCATGTGATATAGGAGATAATAGCGTGTAGCAGGTGATATAGGAGATAATAGCATGTAGCAGGTGATATAGGAGATAATAGCATGTAGCAGGTGATATAGGAGATAATAGCATGTGATATAGGAGATAATAGCGTGTAGCAGGTGATATAGGAGATAACAGCGTGTAGCAAGTGATATAGGAGATAATAGAGTGTAGCAGGTGAGATAGGAGATAATAGCGTGTAGCAGGTGATATAGGAGATAATAGCTTGTGATATAGGAGATAATAGCGTGTAGCAAGTGATATAGGAGATAATAGCGTGTAGCAGGTGATATAGGAGATAATAGCTTGTGATATAGGAGATAATAGCGTGTAGCAAGTGATATAGGAGATAATAGCGTGTAGCAGGTGATATAGGAGATAATAGCATGTAGCAGGTAATATAGGAGATAATAGCATGTGATATAGGAGATAATAGCGTGTAGCAGGTGATATAGGAGATAGTAGCAGGTGATATAGGAGATAATAGCATGTAGCAGGTGATATAGGAGATAATAGCATGTAGCAGGTGATATAGGAGATAATAGCATGTAGCAGCTGATATAGGAGATAATGGCGTGTAGCGGGTGATATAGGAGATAATAGCGTGTAGCGGGTGATATAGGAGATAATAGCGTGTAGCGGGTGATATAGGAGATGATAGCGTGTAGCAGGTGATATAGGAGATAATAGAGTGTTGCAGGTGATATAGGAGATAATAGCGTGTAGCAGGTGATATAGGAGATAATAGCGTGTAGCAGGTGATATAGGAGATAATAGCGTGTAGCAGGTGATATAGGAGATAACAGCGTGTAGCAGGTGATATAGGAGATAACAGCGTGTAGCCGGTGATATAGGAGATAACAGCGTGTAGCCGGTGATATAGGAGATAATAGCGTGTAGCAGGTGATATAGGAGATAACAGCGTGTAGCAGGTGATATAGGAGATAATAGAGTGTAGCAGGTGATATAGGAGATAATAGCGTGTAGCAGGTGATATAGGAGATAATAGCGTGTAGCGGGTGATATAGGAGATAATAGCGTGTAGCGGGTGATATAGGAGATAATAGCGTGTACCGGTGATATAGGAGATAATAGCGTGTAGCGGGTGATATAGGAGATATAGGAGATAATAGCGTGTAGCGGGTGATATAGGAGATAATAGCGTGTAGCGGGTGATATAGGAGATAATAACATGTAGCCGGTGATATAGGAGATATCAGCGTGTAGCAGGTGATATAGGAGATAACAGCGTGTAGCAGGTGATATAGGAGATAACAGCGTGTAGCAGGTGATATAGGAGATAATAGCGTGTAGCAGGTGATATAGGAGATAATAGCATGTAGCAGGTGATATAGGAGATAATAGCATGTGATATAGAAGATAATAGCGTGTAGCAGGTGATATAGGAGATAATAGCATGTAGCAGGTGATATAGGAGATAATAGCATGTAGCAGGTGATATAGGAGATAATAGCATGTGATATAGGAGATAATAGCGTGTAGCAGGTGATATAGGAGATAACAGCGTGTAGCAGGTGATATAGGAGATAATAGCGTGTAGCAGGTGATATAGGAGATAATAGGGTGTAGCAGGTGATATAGGAGATAATAGCGTGTAGCGGGTGATATAGGAGATAATAGCGTGTAGCGGGTGATATAGGAGATAACAGCGTGTAGCCGGTGATATAGGAGATAATAGCGTGTAGCAGGTGATATAGGAGATAACAGCGTGTAGCAGGTGAAATAGGAGATAACAGCGTGTAGCAGGTGATATAGGAGATAATAGCGTGTAGCGGGTGATATAGGAGATAATAGCGTGTAGCAGGTGATATAGGAGATAATAGCGTGTAGCGGGTGATATAGGAGATAATAGCGTGTAGCGGGTGATATAGGAGATAATAGCGTGTAGCCGGTGATATAGGAGATAATAGCGTGTAGCGGGTGATATAGGAGATATAGGAGATAATAGCGTGTAGCGGGTGATATAGGAGATAATAGCGTGTAGCGGGTGATATAGGAGATAATAACATGTAGCCGGTGATATAGGAGATAACAGCGTGTAGCAGGTGATATAGGAGATAACAGCGTGTAGCAGGTGATATAGGAGATAACAGCGTGTAGCATGTGATATAGGAGATAATAGCGTGTAGCAGGTGATATAGGAGATAATAGCATGTAGCAGGTGATATAGGAGATAATAGCATGTAGCAGGTGATATAGGATATAATAGCATGTGATATAGGAGATAATAGCGTGTAGCAGGTGATATAGGAGATAACAGCGTGTAGCAAGTGATATAGGAGATAATAGAGTGTAGCAGGTGATATAGGAGATAATAGCGTGTAGCAGGTGATATAGGAGATAATAGGGTGTAGCAGGTGATATAGGAGATAATAGCGTGTAGCGGGTGATATAGGAGATAATAGCGTGTAGCGGGTGATATAGGAGATAATAGCGTGTAGCCGGTGATATAGGAGATAATAGCGTGTAGCGGGTGATATAGGAGATATAGGAGATAATAGCGTGTAGCGGGTGATATAGCAGATAATAGCGTGTAGCGGGTGATATAGGAGATAATAACATGTAGCCGGTGATATAGGAGATAACAGCGTGTAGCAGTTGATATAGGAGATAACAGCGTGTAGCAGGTGATATAGGAGATAACAGCGTGTAGCAGGTGATATAGGAGATAATAGCGTGTAGCAGGTGATATAGGAGATAATAGCATGTAGCAGGTGATATAGGAGATAATACCATGTGATATAGGAGATAATAGCGTGTAGCAGGTGATATAGGAGATAATAGCATGTAGCAGGTGATATAGGAGATAATAGCATGTAGCAGGTGATATAGGAGATAATAGCATGTGATATAGGAGATAATAGCGTGTAGCAGGTGATATAGGAGATAATAGCATGTTGCAGGTGATATAGGAGAAAATAGCGTGTAGCAGGTGATATAGGAGATAGTAGCAGGTGATATAGGAGATAATAGCATGTAGCAGGTGATATAGGAGATAATAGCGTGTAGCAGGTGATATAGGAGATAAGAGCGTGTAGCAGGTGATATAGGAGATAAGAGCGTGTAGCAGGTGATATAGGAGATAATACCGTGTAGCGGGTGATATAGGAGATAATAGCGTGTAGCAGGTGATATAGGAGATAACAGCATGTAGCAGGTGATATAGGAGATAATAGCATGTAGCAGGTGATATAGGAGATAATAGCTTGTGATATAGGAGATAATAGCGTGTAGCAAGTGATATAGGAGATAATAGCATGTAGCAGGTGATATAGGAGATAATAGCATGTAGCAGGTAATATAGGAGATAATAGCATGTGATATAGGAGATAATAGCGTGTAGCAGGTGATATAGGAGATAATAGCATGTAGCAGGTGATATAGGAGATAATAGCATGTAGCAGGTGATATAGGAGATAATAGCATGTAGCAGGTGATATAGGAGATAACAGCGTGTAGCAGGTGATATAGGAGATAACAGCGTGTAGCAGCTGATATAGGAGATAATAGCATGTAGCGGGTGATATAGGAGATAATAGCGTGTAGCGGGTGATATAGGAGATAATAGCGTGTAGCGGGTGATATAGGAGATAATAGCGTGTAGCGGGTGATATAGGAGATAATAGCGTGTAGCGGGTGATATAGGAGATGATAGCGTGTAGCGGGTGATATAGGAGATAATAGAGTGTTGCAGGTGATATAGGAGATAATAGCGTGTAGCAGGTGATATAGGAGATAATAGCGTGTAGCAGGTGATATAGGAGATAACAGCGTGTAGCAGGTGATATAGGAGATAACAGCGGGTAGCAGGTGATATAGGAGATAACAGCGTGTAGCCGGTGATATAGGCGATAACAGCGTGTAGCAGGTGATATAGGAGATAACAGCGTGTAGCAGGTGATATAGGAGATAACAGCGTGTAGCAGGTGATATAGGAGATAATAGAGTGTAGCAGGTGATATAGGAGATAATAGCGTGTAGCGGGTGATATAGGAGATAATAGCGTGTAGCGGGTGATATAGGAGATAATAGCGTGTAGCGGGTGATATAGGAGATAATAGCGTGTAGCGGGTGATATAGGAGATAACAGCGTGTAGCAGGTGATATAGGTGATAACAGCGTGTAGCAGGTGATATAGGTGATAACAGCGTGTAGCAGGTGATATAGGAGATAACAGCGTGTAGCAGGTGATATAGGAGATAATAGCGTGTAGCAGGTGATATAGGAGATAATAGCGTGTAGCAGGTGATATAGGAGATAATAGCATGTAGCAGGTGATATAGGAGATAATAGCGTGTAGCAAGTGATATAGGAGATAATAGAGTGTAGCAGGTGATATAGGAGATAATAGCGTGTAGCAGGTGATATAGGAGATAATAGCATGTAGCAGGTGATATAGGAGATAATAGCGTGTAGCAGGTGATATAGGAGATAATAGCATGTAGCAGGTGATATAGGAGATAATAGCGTGTAGCAAGTGATATAGGAGATAATAGAGTGTAGCAGGTGATATAGGAGATAATAGCGTGTAGCAGGTGATATAGGAGATAATAGCGTGTAGCAAGTGATATAGGAGATAATAGAGTGTAGCAGGTGATATAGGAGATAATAGCGTGTAGCAGGTGATATAGGAGATAATAGCGTGTAGCAGGTGATATAGGAGATAATAGCGTGTAGCGGGTGATATAGGAGATAATAGCGTGTAGCAGGTGATATAGGAGATAATAGCATGTAGCAGGTGATATAGGAGATAATAGCGTGTAGCAAGTGATATAGGAGATAATAGAGTGTAGCAGGTGATATAGGAGATAATAGCGTGTAGCAGGTGATATAGGAGATAATAGCGTGTAGCGGGTGATATAGGAGATAATAGCGTGTAGCGGGTGATATAGGAGATATAGGAGATAATAGCGTGTAGCGGGTGATATAGGAGATAATAGCGTGTAGCGGGTGATATAGGAGATATAGGAGATAACAGCGTGTAGCAGGTGATATAGGAGATAACAGCGTGTAGCAAGTGATATAGGAGATAATAGAGTGTAGCAGGTGATATAGGAGATAATAGCGTGTAGCAGGTGATATAGGAGATAACAGCGTGTAGCAGGTGATATAGGAGATAATAGCATGTAACAGGTGATATAGGAGATAATAGCGTGTAGCAGGTGATATAGGAGATAATAGCGTGTAGCGGGTGATATAGGAGATAATAGCGTGTAGCGGGTGATATAGGAGATAATAGCGTGTAGCCGGTGATATAGGAGATAATAGCGTGTAGCGGGTGATATAGGAGATATAGGAGATAATAGCGTGTAGCGGGTGATATAGCAGATAATAGCGTGTAGCGGGTGATATAGGAGATAACAACATGTAGCCGGTGATATAGGAGATAACAGCGTGTAGCGGGTGATATAGGAGATAATAGCGTGTAGCCGGTGATATAGGAGATAATAGCGTGTAGCGGGTGATATAGGAGATATAGGAGATAATAGCGTGTAGCGGGTGATATAGGAGATAATAGCGTGTAGCGGGTGATATAGGAGATAATAACATGTAGCCGGTGATATAGGAGATAACAGCGTGTAGCAGGTGATATAGGAGATAACAGCGTGTAGCAGGTGATATAGGAGATAACAGCGTGTAGCAGGTGATATAGGAGATAATAGCGTGTAGCAGGTGATATAGGAGATAATAGCATGTAGCAGGTGATATAGGAGATAATAGCATGTGATATAGGAGATAATAGCGTGTAGCAGGTGATATAGGAGATAATAGCATGTAGCAGGTGATATAGGAGATATTAGCGTGTAGCAAGTGATATAGGAGATAATAGCATGTGATATAGGAGATAATAGCGTGTAGCAGGTGATATAGGAGATAATAGAGTGTAGCAGGTGATATAGGAGATAATAGCGTGTAGCAGGTGATATAGGAGATAATAGCGTGTAGCAGGTGATATAGGAGATAATAGCGTGTAGCGGGTGATATAGGAGATAATAGCGTGTAGCGGGTGATATAGGATATAATAGCGTGTAGCCGGTGATATAGGAGATAATAGCGTGTAGCGGGTGATATAGGAGATATAGGAGATAATAGCGTGTAGCGGGTGATATAGCAGATAATAGCGTGTAGCAGGTGATATAGGAGATAATAGCGTGTAGCAGGTGATATAGGAGATAATAGCGTGTAGCAGGTGATATAGGAGATAATAGCGTGTAGCGGGTGATATAGGAGATAATAGCGTGTAGCAGGTGATATAGGAGATAATAGCATGTAGCAGGTGATATAGGAGATAATAGCGTGTAGCAAGTGATATAGGAGATAATAGAGTGTAGCAGGTGATATAGGAGATAATAGCGTGTAGCAGGTGATATAGGAGATAATAGCGTGTAGCGGGTGATATAGGAGATAATAGCGTGTAGCGGGTGATATAGGAGATATAGGAGATAATAGCGTGTAGCGGGTGATATAGGAGATAATAGCGTGTAGCGGGTGATATAGGAGATATAGGAGATAACAGCGTGTAGCAGGTGATATAGGAGATAACAGCGTGTAGCAAGTGATATAGGAGATAATAGAGTGTAGCAGGTGATATAGGAGATAATAGCGTGTAGCAGGTGATATAGGAGATAACAGCGTGTAGCAGGTGATATAGGAGATAATAGCATGTAACAGGTGATATAGGAGATAATAGCGTGTAGCAGGTGATATAGGAGATAATAGCGTGTAGCGGGTGATATAGGAGATAATAGCGTGTAGCGGGTGATATAGGAGATAATAGCGTGTAGCCGGTGATATAGGAGATAATAGCGTGTAGCGGGTGATATAGGAGATATAGGAGATAATAGCGTGTAGCGGGTGATATAGCAGATAATAGCGTGTAGCGGGTGATATAGGAGATAACAACATGTAGCCGGTGATATAGGAGATAACAGCGTGTAGCGGGTGATATAGGAGATAATAGCGTGTAGCCGGTGATATAGGAGATAATAGCGTGTAGCGGGTGATATAGGAGATATAGGAGATAATAGCGTGTAGCGGGTGATATAGGAGATAATAGCGTGTAGCGGGTGATATAGGAGATAATAACATGTAGCCGGTGATATAGGAGATAACAGCGTGTAGCAGGTGATATAGGAGATAACAGCGTGTAGCAGGTGATATAGGAGATAACAGCGTGTAGCAGGTGATATAGGAGATAATAGCGTGTAGCAGGTGATATAGGAGATAATAGCATGTAGCAGGTGATATAGGAGATAATAGCATGTGATATAGGAGATAATAGCGTGTAGCAGGTGATATAGGAGATAATAGCATGTAGCAGGTGATATAGGAGATAATAGCATGTAGCAGGTGATATAGGAGATAATAGCATGTGATATAGGAGATAATAGCGTGTAGCAGGTGATATAGGAGATAATAGCATGTTGCAGGTGATATAGGAGAAAATAGCGTGTAGCAGGTGATATAGGAGATAGTAGCAGGTGATATAGGAGATAATAGCATGTACAGGTGATATAGGAGATAATAGCGTGTAGCAGGTGATATAGGAGATAAGAGCGTGTAGCAGGTGATATAGGAGATAAGAGCGTGTAGCAGGTGATATAGGAGATAATACCGTGTAGCGGGTGATATAGGAGATAATAGCGTGTAGCAGGTGATATAGGAGATAATAGCATGTAGCAGGTGATATAGGAGATAATAGCATGTAGCAGGTGATATAGGAGATAATAGCTTGTGATAAAGGAGATAATAGCGTGTAGCAAGTGATATAGGAGATAATAGCATGTAGCAGGTGATATAGGAGATAATAGCATGTAGCAGGTAATATAGGAGATAGTAGCAGGTGATATAGGAGATAATAGCATGTAGCAGGTGATATAGGAGATAATAGCATGTAGCATCTGATATAGGAGATAATAGCGTGTAGCGGGTGATATAGGAGATAATAGCGTGTAGCGGGTGATATAGGAGATAATAGCGTGTAGCGGGTGATATAGGAGATAATAGCGTGTAGCATGTGATATAGGAGATAATAGCGTGTAGCAGGTGATATAGGAGATAACAGCGTGTAGCAAGTGATATAGGAGATAATAGAGTGTAGCAGGTGATATAGGAGATAATAGCGTGTAGCAGGTGATATAGGAGATAATAGCGTGTAGCAGGTGATATAGGAGATAATAGCATGTAGCAGGTGATATAGGAGATAATAGCATGTAGCAGGTGATATAGGAGATAGTAGCAGGTGATATAGGAGATAATAGCATGTAGCAGGTGATATAGGAGATAATAGCATGTAGCAGCTGATATAGGAGATAATAGCGTGTAGCGGGTGATATAGGAGATAATAGCGTGTAGCGGGTGATATAGGAGATAATAGCGTGTAGCGGGTGATATAGGAGATAATAGCGTGTAGCAGGTGATATAGGAGATAATAGCGTGTAGCAGGTGATATAGGAGATGATAGCGTGTAGCAGGTGATATAGGAGATAATAGAGTGTTGCAGGTGATATAGGAGATAATAGCGTGTAGCAGGTGATATAGGAGATAATAGCGTGTAGCAGGTGATATAGGAGATAATAGCGTGTAGCAGGTGATATAGGAGATAACAGCGGGTAGCAGGTGATATAGGAGATATCAGCGTGTAGCCGGTGATATAGGAGATAATAGCGTGTAGCACGTGATATAGGAGATAACAGCGTGTAGCAGGTGATATAGGAGATAACAGCGTGTAGCAGGTGATATAGGAGATATAGGAGATAATAGCGTGTAGCGGGTGATATAGGAGATAATAGCGTGTAGCGGGTGATATAGGAGATAATAACATGTAGCCGGTGATATAGGAGATAACAGCGTGTAGCAGGTGATATAGGTGATAACAGCGTGTAGCAGGTGATATAGGAGATAACAGCGTGTAGCAGGTGATATAGGAGATAATAGCGTGTAGCAGGTGATATAGGAGATAATAGCATGTAGCAGGTGATATAGGAGATAATAGCATGTGATATAGGAGATAATAGCGTGTAGCAGGTGATATAGGAGATAATAGCGTGTAGCGGGTGATATAGGAGATAATAGCGTGTAGCTGGTGATATAGGAGATAATAGCATGTAGCGGGTGATATAGGAGATAATAGCGTGTAGCCGGTGATATAGGAGATAATAGCGTGTAGCGGGTGATATAGGAGATATAGGAGATAATAGCATGTAGCGGGTGATATAGGAGATAATAGCGTGTAGCGGGTGATATAGGAGATAATAACATGTAGCCGGTGATATAGGAGATAACAGCGTGTAGCAGGTGATATAGGAGATAACAGCGTGTAGCAGGTGATATAGGAGATAATAGCGTGTAGCAGGTGATATAGGAGATAATAGCATGTAGCAGGTGATATAGGAGATAATAGCATGTGATATAGGAGATAATAGCGTGTAGCAGGTGATATAGGAGATAATAGCATGTAGCAGGTGATATAGGAGATAATAGCATGTGATATAGGAGATAATAGCGTGTAGCAGGTGATATAGGAGATAACAGCGTGTAGCAAGTGATATAGGAGATAATAGAGTGTAGCAGGTGATATAGGAGATAATAGCGTGTAGCAGGTGATATAGGAGATAATAGCGTGTAGCAGGTGATATAGGAGATAATAGCGTGTAGCGGGTGATATAGGAGATAATAGCGTGTAGCGGGTGATATAGGATATAATAGCGTGTAGCCGGTGATATAGGAGATAATAGCGTGTAGCGGGTGATATAGGAGATATAGGAGATAATAGCGTGTAGCGGGTGATATAGCAGATAATAGCGTGTAGCGGGTGATATAGGAGATAATAACATGTAGCCGGTGATATAGGAGATACCAGCGTGTAGCAGGTGATATAGGAGATAACAGCGTGTAGCAGGTGATATAGGAGATAACAGCGTGTAGCAGGTGATATAGGAGATAATAGCGTGTAGCAGGTGATATAGGAGATAATAGCATGTAGCAGGTGATATAGGAGATAATAGCATGTGATATAGGAGATAATAGCGTGTAGCAGGTGATATAGGAGATAATAGCATGTAGCAGGTGATATAGGAGATAATAGCATGTAGCAGGTGATATAGGAGATAATAGCATGTGATATAGGAGATAATAGCGTGTAGCAGGTGATATAGGAGATAATAGCATGTTGCAGGTGATATAGGAGAAAATAGCGTGTAGCAGGTGATATAGGAGATAATAGCGTGTAGCAGGTGATATAGGAGATAGTAGCAGGTGATATAGGAGATAATAGCATGTAGCAGGTGATATAGGAGATAATAGCGTGTAGCAGGTGATATAGGAGATAAGAGCGTGTAGCAGGTGATATAGGAGATAAGAGCGTGTAGCAGGTGATATAGGAGATAATACCGTGTAGCTGGTGATATAGGAGATAATAGCGTGTAGCAGGTGATATAGGAGATAATAGCATGTAGCAGGTGATATAGGAGATAATAGCATGTAGCAGGTGATATAGGAGATAATAGCTTGTGATAAAGGAGATAATAGCGTGTAGCAAGTGATATAGGAGATAATAGCATGTAGCAGGTGATATAGGAGATAATAGCATGTAGCAGGTAATATAGGAGATAGTAGCAGGTGATATAGGAGATAATAGCATGTAGCAGGTGATATAGGAGATAATAGCATGTAGCAGCTGATATAGGAGATAATAGCGTGTAGCGGGTGATATAGGAGATAATAGCGTGTAGCGGGTGATATAGGAGATAATAGCGTGTAGCGGGTGATATAGGAGATAATAGCGTGTAGCATGTGATATAGGAGATAATAGCGTGTAGCAGGTGATATAGGAGATAACAGCGTGTAGCAAGTGATATAGGAGATAATAGAGTGTAGCAGGTGATATAGGAGATAATAGCGTGTAGCAGGTGATATAGGAGATAATAGCGTGTAGCAGGTGATATAGGAGATAATAGCATGTAGCAGGTGATATAGGAGATAGTAGCAGGTGATATAGGAGATAATAGCATGTAGCAGGTGATATAGGAGATAATAGCATGTAGCAGCAGATGTAGGAGATAATAGCGTGTAGCGGGTGATATAGGAGATAATAGCGTGTAGCGGGTGATATAGGAGATAATAGCGTGTAGCGGGTGATATAGGAGATAATAGCGTGTAGCGGGTGATATAGGAGATAATAGCGTGTAGCAGGTGATATAGGAGATGATAGCGTGTAGCAGGTGATATAGGAGATAATAGAGTGTTGCAGGTGATATAGGAGATAATAGCGTGTAGCAGGTGATATAGGAGATAATAGCGTGTAGCAGGTGATATAGGAGATAATAGCGTGTAGCAGGTGATATAGGAGATAACAGCGGGTAGCAGGTGATATAGGAGATATCAGCGTGTAGCCGGTGATATAGGAGATAACAGCGTGTAGCCGGTGATATAGGAGATAATAGCGTGTAGCACGTGATATAGGAGATAACAGCGTGTAGCAGGTGATATAGGAGATAACAGCGTGTAGCAGGTGATATAGGAGATATAGGAGATAATAGCGTGTAGCGGGTGATATAGGAGATAATAGCGTGTAGCGGGTGATATAGGAGATAATAACATGTAGCCGGTGATATAGGAGATAACAGCGTGTAGCAGGTGATATAGGTGATAACAGCGTGTAGCAGGTGATATAGGAGATAACAGCGTGTAGCAGGTGATATAGGAGATAATAGCGTGTAGCAGGTGATATAGGAGATAATAGCATGTAGCAGGTGATATAGGAGATAATAGCATGTGATATAGGAGATAATAGCGTGTAGCAGGTGATATAGGAGATAATAGCATGTAGCAGGTGATATAGGAGATAATAGCATGTAGCAGGTGATATAGGAGATAATAGCATGTGATATAGGAGATAATAGCGTGTAGCAGGTGATATAGTTGATAACAGCGTGTAGCAAGTGATATAGGAGATAATAGAGTGTAGCAGGTGATATAGGAGATAATAGCGTGTAGCAGGTGATATAGGAGATAATAGCGTGTAGCGGGTGATATAGGAGATAATAGCATGTAGCAGGTGATATAGGAGATAATAGCATGTGATATAGGAGATAATAGCGTGTAGCAGGTGATATAGGAGATAACAGCGTGTAGCAAGTGATATAGGAGATAATAGAGTGTAGCAGGTGATATAGGAGATAATAGCGTGTAGCGGGTGATATAGGAGATAATAGCGTGTAGCAGGTGATATAGGAGATAATAGCGTGTAGCGGGTGATATAGGAGATAATAGCGTGTAGCGGGTGATATAGGAGATAATAGCGTGTAGCCGGTGATATAGGAGATAATAGCGTGTAGCGGGTGATATAGGAGATAATAGCGTGTAGCAGGTGATATAGGAGATAACAGCGTGTAGCAGGTGATATAGGAGATAACAGCGTGTAGCAGGTGATATAGGAGATAACAGCGTGTAGCAGGTGATATAGGAGATAATAGCGTGTAGCAGGTGATATAGGAGATAATAGCATGTAGCAGGTGATATAGGAGATAATAGCATGTGATATAGGAGATAATAGCGTGTAGCAGGTGATATAGGAGATAATAGCATGTAGCAGGTGATATAGGAGATAATAGCATGTAGCAGGTGATATAGGAGATAATAGCATGTGATATAGGAGATAATAGCGTGTAGCAGGTGATATAGGAGATAATAGCATGTTGCAGGTGATATAGGAGAAAATAGCGTGTAGCAGGTGATATAGGAGATAATAGCATGTAGCAGGTGATATAGGAGATAATAGCATGTAGCAGGTGATATAGGAGATAATAGCATGTGATATAGGAGATAATAGCGTGTAGCAGGTGATATAGGAGATAATAGCATGTTGCAGGTGATATAGGAGAAAATAGCGTGTAGCAGGTGATATAGGAGATAATAGCGTGTAGCAGGTGATATAGGAGATAGTAGCAGGTGATATAGGAGATAATAGCATGTAGCAGGTGATATAGGAGATAAGAGCGTGTAGCAGGTGATATAGGAGATAAGAGCGTGTAGCAGGTGATATAGGAGATAATACCGTGTAGCGGGTGATATAGGAGATAATAGCGTGTAGCGGGTGATATAGGAGATAATAGCGTGTAGCGGGTGATATAGGAGATAATAGCGTGTTGCGGGTGATATAGGAGATAATAGCGTGTAGCGGGTGATATAGGAGATAATAGCGTGTAGCGGGTGATATAGGAGATAATACCGTGTAGCGGGTGATATAGGAGATAATAGCATGTAGCAGGTGATATAGGAGATAATAGCATGTGGTATAGGAGATAATAGCGTGTAGCAGGTGATATAGGAGATAATAGCATGTAGCAGGTGATATAGGAGATAATAGCATGTGATATAGGAGATAATAGCGTATTGCAGGTGATATAGGAGATAATAGAGTGTTGCAGGTGATATAGGAGATAATAGCGTGTAGCAGGTGATATAGGAGATAATAGCGTGTAGCAGGTGATATAGGAGATAATAGCGTGTAGCAGGTGATATAGGAGATAATAGCGTGTAGCAGGTGATAAAGGAGATAATAGCGTGTAGCGGGTGATATAGGAGATAATAGCGTGTAGCGGGTGATATAGGAGATAATAGCGTGTAGCGGGTGATAGAGGAGATAATGGCGTGTGGCGGGTGATAGAGGAGATAATGGCGTGTGGCGGGTGATAGAGGAGATAATGGCGTGTGGCGGGTGATATAGGAGATAATAGCGTGTGGCGGGTGATATAGGAGATAATGGCGTGTGGCGGGTGATATAGGAGATAATGGCGTGTGGCGGGTGATATAGGAGATAATGGCGTGTGGCGGGTGATAGAGGAGATAATGGCGTGTAGTGGGTGATATAGGCGATAATAGCGTGTAGCGGGTGATATAGGAGATAATAGCGTGTAGCGGGTGATATAGGAGATAATAGCGTGTAGCGGGTGATATAGGAGATATAGGAGATAATAGCGTGTAGCGGGTGATATAGCAGATAATAGCGTGTAGCAGGTGATATAGGAGATAATAGCATGTAGCTGGTGATATAGGAGATAATAGCATGTAGCAGGTGATATAGGAGATAATAGCGTGTAGCAAGTGATATAGGAGATAATAGAGTGTAGCAGGTGATATAGGAGATAATAGCGTGTAGCAGGTGATATAGGAGATAATAGCGTGTAGCGGGTGATATAGGAGATAATAGCGTGTAGCGGGTGATATAGGAGATATAGGAGATAATAGCGTGTAGCGGGTGATATAGCAGATAATAGCGTGTAGCAGGTGATATAGGAGATAATAGAGTGTAGCAGGTGATATAGGAGATAATAGCGTGTAGCAGGTGATATAGGAGATAACAGCGTGTAGCAAGTGATATAGGAGATAACAGCGTGTAGCAGGTGATATAGGAGATAATAGAGTGTAGCAGGTGATATAGGAGATAATAGCGTGTAGCAGGTGATATAGGAGATAACAGCGTGTAGCAGGTGATATAGGAGATAATAGCATGTAGCAGGTGATATAGGAGATAATAGCGTGTAGCAGGTGATATAGGAGATAATAGCGTGTAGCGGGTGATATAGGAGATAATAGCGTGTAGCGGGTGATATAGGAGATAATAGCGTGTAGCCGGTGATATAGGAGATAATAGCGTGTAGCGGGTGATATAGGAGATATAGGAGATAATAGCGTGTAGCGGGTGATATAGCAGATAATAGCGTGTAGCGGGTGATATAGGAGATAATAACATGTAGCCGGTGATATAGGAGATAACAGCGTGTAGCAGGTGATATAGGAGATAACAGCGTGTAGCAGGTGATATAGGAGATAACAGCGTGTAGCAGGTGATATAGGAGATAATAGCGTGTAGCAGGTGATATAGGAGATAATAGCGTGTAGCAGGTGATATAGGAGATAACAGCGTGTAGCCGGTGATATAGGAGATAACAGCGTGTAGCAGGTGATATAGGAGATAACAGCGTGTAGCCGGTGATATAGGAGATAACAGCGTGTAGCCGGTGATATAGGAGATAACAGCGTGTAGTAGGGGATATAGGAGATAAAAGCGTGTAGCAGGTGATATAGGAGATAACAGCGTGTAGCAGGTGATATAGGAGATAACAGCGTGTAGCAGGTGATATAGGAGATAATAGAGTGTAGCAGGTGATATAGGAGATAATAGCGTGTAGCAGGTGATATAGGAGATAATAGCGTGTAGCGGGTGATATAGGAGATAATAGCGTGTTGCGGGTGATATAGGAGATAATAGCATGTAGCGGGTGATATAGGAGATAATAGCGTGTAGCCGGTGATATAGGAGATAATAGCGTGTAGCGGGTGATATAGGAGATATAGGAGATAATAGCGTGTAGCGGGTGATATAGGAGATAATAGCGTGTAGCGGGTGATATAGGAGATAATAACATGTAGCCGGTGATATAGGAGATAACAGCGTGTAGCAGGTGATATAGGAGATAACAGCGTGTAGCAGGTGATATAGGAGATAATAGCGTGTAGCAGGTGATATAGGAGATAATAGCATGTAGCAGGTGATATAGGAGATAATAGCATGTGATATAGGAGATAATAGCGTGTAGCAGGTGATATAGGACATAATAGCATGTAGCAGGTGATATAGGAGATAATAGCATGTAGCAGGTGATATAGGAGATAATAGCAGGTGATATAGGAGATAATAGCGTGTAGCAGGTGATATAGGAGATAATAGCATGTTGCAGGTGATATAGGAGAAAATAGCGTGTAGCAGGTGATATAGGAGATAATAGCGTGTAGCAGGTGATATAGGAGATAGTAGCAGGTGATATAGGAGATAATAGCATGTAGCAGGTGATATAGGAGATAATAGCGTGTAGCAGGTGATATAGGAGATAAGAGCGTGTAGCAGGTGATATAGGAGATAAGAGCGTGTAGCAGGTGATATAGGAGATAATACCGTGTAGCGGGTGATATAGGAGATAATAGCGTGTAGCAGGTGATATAGGAGATAATAGCATGTAGCAGGTGATATAGGAGATAATAGCATGTAGCAGGTGATATAGGAGATAATAGCTTGTGATATAGGAGATAATAGCGTGTAGCGGGTGATATAGGAGATAATAGCATGTAGCAGGTGATATAGGAGATAATAGCATGTAGCAGGTAATATAGGAGATAATAGCATGTGATATAGGAGATAATAGCGTGTAGCAGGTGATATAGGAGATAACAGCGTGTAGCAAGTGATATAGGAGATAATAGAGTGTAGCAGGTGATATAGGAGATAATAGCGTGTAGCAGGTGATATAGGAGATAATAGCGTGTAGCAGGTGATATAGGAGATAATAGGGTGTAGCAGGTGATATAGGAGATAATAGCATGTAGCAGGTGATATAGGAGATAATAGCATGTAGCAGGTGATATAGGAGATAGTAGCAGGTGATATAGGAGATAATAGCATGTAGCAGGTGATATAGGAGATAATAGCATGTAGCAGCTGATATAGGAGATAATAGCGTGTAGCGGGTGATATAGGAGATAATAGCGTGTAGCGGGTGATATAGGAGATAATAGCGTGTAGCGGGTGATATAGGAGATAATAGCGTGTAGCAGGTGATATAGGAGATAATAGCGTGTAGCAGGTGATATAGGAGATGATAGCGTGTAGCAGGTGATATAGGAGATAATAGAGTGTTGCAGGTGATATAGGAGATAATAGCGTGTAGCAGGTGATATAGGAGATAATAGCGTGTAGCAGGTGATATAGGAGATAATAGCGTGTAGCAGGTGATATAGGAGATAACAGCGGGTAGCAGGTGATATAGGAGATAACAGCGGGTAGCAGGTGATATAGGAGATAACAGCGTGTAGCCGGTGATATAGGAGATAACAGCGTGTAGCCGGTGATATAGGAGATAATAGCGTGTAGCACGTGATATAGGAGATAACAGCGTGTAGCAGGTGATATAGGAGATAACAGCGTGTAGCAGGTGATATAGGAGATATAGGAGATAATAGCGTGTAGCGGGTGATATAGGAGATAATAGCGTGTAGCGGGTGATATAGGAGATAATAACATGTAGCCGGTGATATAGGAGATAACAGCGTGTAGCAGGTGATATAGGTGATAACAGCGTGTAGCAGGTGATATAGGAGATAATAGCATGTGATATAGGAGATAACAGCGTGTAGCAGGTGATATAGGTGATAACAGCGTGTAGCAGGTGATATAGGAGATAACAGCGTGTAGCAGGTGATATAGGAGATAATAGCGTGTAGCAGGTGATATAGGAGATAATAGCATGTAGCAGGTGATATAGGAGATAATAGCATGTGATATAGGAGATAATAGCGTGTAGCAGGTGATATAGGAGATAATAGCATGTATCAGGTGATATAGGAGATAATAGCATGTAGCAGGTGATATAGGAGATAATAGCATGTGATATAGGAGATAATAGCGTGTAGCAGGTGATATAGGAGATAACAGCGTGTAGCAAGTGATATAGGAGATAATAGAGTGTAGCAGGTGATATAGGAGATAATAGCGTGTAGCAGGTGATATAGGAGATAATAGCGTGTAGCGGGTGATATAGGAGATAATAGCATGTAGCAGGTGATATAGGAGATAATAGCATGTGATATAGGAGATAATAGCGTGTAGCAGGTGATATAGGAGATAACAGCGTGTAGCAAGTGATATAGGAGATAATAGAGTGTAGCAGGTGATATAGGAGATAATAGCGTGTAGCGGGTGATATAGGAGATAATAGCGTGTAGCAGGTGATATAGGAGATAATAGCGTGTAGCGGGTGATATAGGAGATAATAGCGTGTAGCGGGTGATATAGGAGATAATAGCGTGTAGCCGGTGATATAGGAGATAATAGCGTGTAGCGGGTGATATAGGAGATAATAGCGTGTAGCAGGTGATATAGGAGATAACAGCGTGTAGCAGGTGATATAGGAGATAACAGCGTGTAGCAGGTGATATAGGAGATAACAGCTTGTAGCAGGTGATATAGGAGATAATAGCGTGTAGCAGGTGATATAGGAGATAATAGCATGTAGCAGGTGATATAGGAGATAATAGCATGTGATATAGGAGATAATAGCGTGTAGCAGGTGATATAGGAGATAATAGCATGTAGCAGGTGATATAGGAGATAATAGCATGTAGCAGGTGATATAGGAGATAATAGCATGTGATATAGGAGATAATAGCGTGTAGCAGGTGATATAGGAGATAATAGCATGTTGCAGGTGATATAGGAGAAAATAGCGTGTAGCAGGTGATATAGGAGATAATAGCATGTAGCAGGTGATATAGGAGATAATAGCATGTAGCAGGTGATATAGGAGATAATAGCATGTGATATAGGAGATAATAGCGTGTAGCAGGTGATATAGGAGATAATAGCATGTTGCAGGTGATATAGGAGAAAATAGCGTGTAGCAGGTGATATAGGAGATAATAGCGTGTAGCAGGTGATATAGGAGATAGTAGCAGGTGATATAGGAGATAATAGCATGTAGCAGGTGATATAGGAGATAAGAGCGTGTAGCAGGTGATATAGGAGATAAGAGCGTGTAGCAGGTGATATAGGAGATAAGAGCGTGTAGCAGGTGATATAGGAGATAATACCGTGTAGCGGGTGATATAGGAGATAATAGCGTGTAGCGGGTGATATAGGAGATAATAGCGTGTAGCGGGTGATATAGGAGATAATAGCGTGTTGCGGGTGATATAGGAGATAATAGCGTGTAGCGGGTGATATAGGAGATAATAGCGTGTAGCGGGTGATATAGGAGATAATACCGTGTAGCGGGTGATATAGGAGATAATAGCATGTAGCAGGTGATATAGGAGATAATAGCATGTGGTATAGGAGATAATAGCGTGTAGCAGGTGATATAGGAGATAATAGCATGTAGCAGGTGATATAGGAGATAATAGCATGTGATATAGGAGATAATAGCGTATTGCAGGTGATATAGGAGATAATAGAGTGTTGCAGGTGATATAGGAGATAATACGTGTAGCAGGTGATATAGGAGATAATAGCGTGTAGCAGGTGATATAGGAGATAATAGCGTGTAGCAGGTGATAAAGGAGATAATAGCGTGTAGCGGGTGATATAGGAGATAATAGCGTGTAGCGGGTGATATAGGAGATAATAGCGTGTAGCGGGTGATAGAGGAGATAATGGCGTGTGGCGGGTGATAGAGGAGATAATGGCGTGTGGCGGGTGATAGAGGAGATAATGGCGTGTGGCGGGTGATATAGGAGATAATAGCGTGTGGCGGGTGATATAGGAGATAATGGCGTGTGGCGGGTGATATAGGAGATAATGGCGTGTGGCGGGTGATATAGGAGATAATGGCGTGTGGCGGGTGATAGAGGAGATAATGGCGTGTAGTGGGTGATATAGGCGATAATAGCGTGTAGCGGGTGATATAGGAGATAATGGCGTGTAGCGGGTGATATAGGAGATAATGGCGTGTAGCGGGTGATATAGGAGATAATGGCGTGTAGCGGGTGATAGAGGCGATAATGGCGTGTAGCGGGTGATAGAGGCGATAATGGCGTGTAGCGGGTGATATAGGAGATAATGGCGTGTAGCGGGTGATATAGGAGATAATGGCGTGGAGCGGGTGATATAGGAGATAATGGCGTGTAGCAGGTGATATAGGAGATAATAGCGTGTAGCAGGTGATATAGGAGATGATAGCGTGTAGCAGGTGATATAGGAGATAATAGCGTGTAGCAGGTGATATAGGAGATAATAGAGTGTAGCAGGTGATATAGGAGATAATAGCGTGTAGCAGGTGATATAGGAGATAATAGCGTGTAGCAGGTGATATAGGAGATAACAGCGGGTAGCAGGTGATATAGGAGATAACAGCGTGTAGCCGGTGATATAGGAGATAACAGCGTGTAGCCGGTGATATAGGAGATAATAGAGTGTAGCAGGTGATATAGGAGATAATAGCGTGTAGCAGGTGATATAGGAGATAATAGAGTGTAGCAGGTGATATAGGAGATAATAGCGTGTAGCAGGTGATATAGGAGATAACAGCGTGTAGCCGGTGATATAGGAGATAACAGCGTGTAGCCGGTGATATAGGAGATAACAGCGTGTAGCAGGTTATATAGGAGATAATAGAGTGTAGCAGGTGATATAGGAGATAATAGCGTGTAGCAGGTGATATAGGAGATAATAGCGTGTAGCGGGTGATATAGGAGATAATAGCGTGTTGCGGGTGATATAGGAGATAATAGCATGTAGCGGTTGATATAGGAGATAATAGCGTGTAGCCGGTGATATAGGAGATAATAGCGTGTAGCGGGTGATATAGGAGATATAGGAGATAATAGCGTGTAGCGGGTGATATAGGAGATAATAGCGTGTAGCAGGTGATATAGGAGATAATAGCGTGTAGCAGGTGATATAGGAGATAACAGCGTGTAGCAGGTGATATAGGAGATAATAGCGTGTAGCAGGTGATATAGGAGATAATAGCATGTAGCAGGTGATATAGGAGATAATAGCATGTGATATAGGAGATAATAACATGTAGCCGGTGATATAGGAGATAACAGCGTGTAGCAGGTGATATAGGAGATAACAGCGTGTAGCAGGTGATATAGGAGATAACAGCGTGTAGCAGGTGATATAGGAGATAATAGCGTGTAGCAGGTGATATAGGAGATAATAGCATGTAGCAGGTGATATAGGAGATAATAGCATGTGATATAGGAGATAATAGCGTGTAGCAGGTGATATAGGACATAATAGCATGTAGCAGGTGATATAGGAGATAATAGCATGTAGCAGGTGATATAGAAGATAATAGCAGGTGATATAGGAGATAATAGCGTGTAGCAGGTGATATAGGAGATAATAGCATGTTGCAGGTGATATAGGAGAAAATAGCGTGTAGCAGGTGATATAGGAGATAATAGCGTGTAACAGGTGATATAGGAGATAGTAGCAGGTGATATAGGAGATAATAGCATGTAGCAGGTGATATAGGAGATAATAGCGTGTAGCAGGTGATATAGGAGATAAGAGCGTGTAGCAGGTGATATAGGAGAAAAGAGCGTGTAGCAGGTGATATAGGAGATAATACCGTGTAGCGGGTGATATAGGAGATAATAGCGTGTAGCAGGTGATATAGGAGATAATAGCATGTAGCAGGTGATATAGGAGATAATAGCATGTAGCAGGTGATATAGGAGATAATAGCTTGTGATATAGGAGATAATAGCGTGTAGCGGGTGATATAGGAGATAATAGCATGTAGCAGGTGATATAGGAGATAATAGCATGTAGCAGGTAATATAGGAGATAATAGCATGTGATATAGGAGATAATAGCGTGTAGCAGGTGATATAGGAGATAACAGCGTGTAGCAAGTGATATAGGAGATAATAGAGTGTAGCAGGTGATATAGGAGATAATAGCGTGTAGCAGGTGATATAGGAGATAATAGCGTGTAGCAGGTGATATAGGAGATAATAGCGTGTAGCAGGTGATATAGGAGATAATAGCATGTAGCAGGTGATATAGGAGATAATAGCATGTAGCAGGTGATATAGGAGATAGTAGCAGGTGATATAGGAGATAATAGCATGTAGCAGGTGATATAGGAGATAATAGCATGTAGCAGCTGATATAGGAGATAATAGCGTGTAGCGGGTGATATAGGAGATAATAGCGTGTAGCGGGTGATATAGGAGATAATAGCGTGTAGCGGGTGATGTAGGAGATAATAGCGTGTAGCAGGTGATATAGGAGATAATAGCGTGTAGCAGGTGATATAGGAGATGATAGCGTGTAGCAGGTGATATAGGAGATAATAGCGTGTTGCAGGTGATATAGGAGATAATAGCGTGTAGCAGGTGATATAGGAGATAATAGCGTGTAGCAGGTGATATAGGAGATAATAGCGTGTAGCAGGTGATATAGGAGATAACAGCGGGTAGCAGGTGATATAGGAGATAACAGCGTGTAGCCGGTGATATAGGAGATAACAGCGTGTAGCACGTGATATAGGAGATAACAGCGTGTAGCAGGTGATATAGGAGATAACAGCGTGTAGCAGGTGATATAGGAGATATAGGAGATAATAGCGTGTAGCGGGTGATATAGGAGATAATAGCGTGTAGCGGGTGATATAGGAGATAATAACATGTAGCCGGTGATATAGGAGATAACAGCGTGTAGCAGGTGATATAGGTGATAACAGCGTGTAGCAGGTGATATAGGAGATAACAGCGTGTAGCAGGTGATATAGGAGATAATAGCGTGTAGCAGGTGATATAGGAGATAATAGCATGTAGCAGGTGATATAGGAGATAATAGCATGTGATATAGGAGATAATAGCATGTAGCAGGTGATATAGGAGATAATAGCATGTAGCAGGTGATATAGGAGATAATAGCATGTGATATAGGAGATAATAGCGTGTAGCAGGTGATATAGGAGATAACAGCGTGTAGCAAGTGATATAGGAGATAATAGAGTGTAGCAGGTGATATAGGAGATAATAGCGTGTAGCAGGTGATATAGGAGATAATAGCGTGTAGCGGGTGATATAGGAGATAATAGCATGTAGCAGGTGATATAGGAGATAATAGCATGTGATATAGGAGATAATAGCGTGTAGCAGGTGATATAGGAGATAACAGCGTGTAGCAAGTGATATAGGAGATAATAGAGTGTAGCAGGTGATATAGGAGATAATAGCGTGTAGCGGGTGATATAGGAGATAATAGCGTGTAGCAGGTGATATAGGAGATAATAGCGTGTAGCGGGTGATATAGGAGGTAATAGAGTGTAGCGGGTGATATAGGAGATAATAGCGTGTAGCCGGTGATATAGGAGATAATAGCGTGTAGCGGGTGATATAGGAGATAATAGCGTGTAGCAGGTGATATAGGAGATAATAGCGTGTAGCAGGTGATATAGGAGATAATAGAGTGTAGCAGGTGATATAGGAGATAATAGCGTGTAGCAGGTGATATAGGAGATAATAGCGTGTAGCGGGTGATATAGCAGATAATAGCGTGTAGCGGGTGATATAGGAGATAATAACATGTAGCCGGTGATATAGGAGATAACAGCGTGTAGCAGGTGATATAGGAGATAACAGCGTGTAGCAGGTGATATAGGAGATAACAGCGTGTAGCAGGTGATATAGGAGATAATAGCGTGTAGCAGGTGATATAGGAGATAATAGCATGTAGCAGGTGATATAGGAGATAATAGCATGTGATATAGGAGATAATAGCGTGTAGCAGGTGATATAGGAGATAATAGCATGTAGCAGGTGATATAGGAGATAATAGCATGTAGCAGGTGATATAGGAGATAATAGCATGTGATATAGGAGATAATAGCGTGTAGCAGGTGATATAGGAGATAATAGAATGTTGCAGGTGATATAGGAGAAAATAGCGTGTAGCAGGTGATATAGGAGATAATAGCGTGTAGCAGGTGATATAGGAGATAGTAGCAGGTGATATAGGAGATAATAGCATGTAGCAGGTGATATAGGAGATAAGAGCGTGTAGCAGGTGATATAGGAGATAAGAGCGTGTAGCAGGTGATATAGGAGATAATACCGTGTAGCGGGTGATATAGGAGATAATAGCGTGTAGCGGGTGATATAGGAGATAATAGCGTGTAGCGGGTGATATAGGAGATAATAGCGTGTTGCGGGTGATATAGGAGATAATAGCGTGTAGCGGGTGATATAGGAGATAATAGCGTGTAGCGGGTGATATAGGAGATAATACCGTGTAGCGGGTGATATAGGAGATAACAGCATGTAGCAGGTGATATAGGAGATAATAGCATGTGGTATAGGAGATAATAGCGTGTAGCAGGTGATATAGGAGATAATAGCATGTAGCAGGTGATATAGGAGATAATAGCATGTGATATAGGAGATAATAGCGTATTGCAGGTGATATAGGAGATAATAGAGTGTTGCAGGTGATATAGGAGATAATAGCGTGTAGCAGGTGATATAGGAGATAATAGCGTGTAGCAGGTGATATAGGAGATAATAGCGTGTAGCAGGTGATAAAGGAGATAATAGCGTGTAGCGGGTGATATAGGAGATAATAGCGTGTAGCGGGTGATATAGGAGATAATAGCGTGTAGCGGGTGATAGAGGAGATAATGGCGTGTGGCGGGTGATAGAGGAGATAATGGCGTGTGGCGGGTGATAGAGGAGATAATGGCGTGTGGCGGGTGATATAGGAGATAATGGCGTGTGGCGGGTGATATAGGAGATAATGGCGTGTGGCGGGTGATATAGGAGATAATGGCGTGTGGCGGGTGATATAGGAGATAATGGCGTGTGGCGGGTGATAGAGGAGATAATGGCGTGTAGCGGGTGATATAGGCGATAATAGCGTGTAGCAGGTGATATAGGAGATAATGGCGTGTAGCGGGTGATATAGGAGATAATGGCGTGTAGCGGGTGATATAGGAGATAATGGCGTGTAGCGGGTGATAGAGGCGATAATGGCGTGTAGCGGGTGATATAGGAGATAATGGCGTGTAGCGGGTGATATAGGAGATAATGGCGTGGAGCGGGTGATATAGGAGATAATGGCGTGTTGCGGGTGATATAGGAGATAATGGCGTGTAGCAGGTGATATAGGAGATAATAGCGTGTAGCAGGTGATATAGGAGATGATAGCGTGTAGCAGGTGATATAGGAGATAATAGCGTGTAGCAGGTGATATAGGAGATAATAGAGTGTAGCAGGTGATATAGGAGATAATAGCGTGTAGCAGGTGATATAGGAGATAATAGCGTGTAGCAGGTGATATAGGAGATAACAGCGGGTAGCAGGTGATATAGGAGATAATAGCGTGTAGCAGGTGATATAGGAGATAACAGCGGGTAGCAGGTGATATAGGAGATAACAGCGTGTAGCGGGTGATATAGGAGATAACAGCGTGTAGCCGGTGATATAGGAGATAATAGCGTGTAGCACGTGATATAGGAGATAACAGCGTGTAGCAGGTGATATAGGAGATAACAGCGTGTAGCAGGTGATATAGGAGATATAGGAGATAATAGCGTGTAGCGGGTGATATAGGAGATAATAGCGTGTAGCGGGTGATATAGGAGATAATAACATGTAGCCGGTGATATAGGAGATAACAGCGTGTAGCAGGTGATATAGGTGATAACAGCGTGTAGCAGGTGATATAGGAGATAACAGCGTGTAGCAGGTGATATAGGAGATAATAGCGTGTAGCAGGTGATATAGGAGATAATAGCATGTAGCAGGTGATATAGGAGATAATAGCATGTGATATAGGAGATAATAGCGTGTAGCAGGTGATATAGGAGATAATAGCATGTAGCAGGTGATATAGGAGATAATAGCATGTAGCAGGTGATATAGGAGATAATAGCATGTGATATAGGAGATAATAGCGTGTAGCAGGTGATATAGGAGATAACAGCGTGTAGCAAGTGATATAGGAGATAATAGAGTGTAGCAGGTGATATAGGAGATAATAGCGTGTAGCAGGTGATATAGGAGATAATAGCGTGTAGCGGGTGATATAGGAGATAATAGCATGTAGCAGGTGATATAGGAGATAATAGCATGTGATATAGGAGATAATAGCGTGTAGCAGGTGATATAGGAGATAACAGCGTGTAGCAAGTGATATAGGAGATAATAGAGTGTAGCAGGTGATATAGGAGATAATAGCGTGTAGCGGGTGATATAGGAGATAATAGCGTGTAGCAGGTGATATAGGAGATAATAGCGTGTAGCGGGTGATATAGGAGATAATAGCGTGTAGCGGGTGATATAGGAGATAATAGCGTGTAGCCGGTGATATAGGAGATAATAGCGTGTAGCGGGTGATATAGGAGATAATAGCTTGTAGCGGGTGATATAGGAGATAATAGCGTGTAGCAGGTGATATAGGAGATAATAGAGTGTAGCAGGTGATATAGGAGATAATAGCGTGTAGCAGGTGATATAGGAGATAATAGCGTGTAGCGGGTGATATAGCAGATAATAGCGTGTAGCGGGTGATATAGGAGATAATAACATGTAGCCGGTGATATAGGAGATAACAGCGTGTAGCAGGTGATATAGGAGATAACAGCGTGTAGCAGGTGATATAGGAGATAACAGCGTGTAGCAGGTGATATAGGAGATAATAGCGTGTAGCAGGTGATATAGGAGATAATAGCATGTAGCAGGTGATATAGGAGATAATAGCATGTGATATAGGAGATAATAGCGTGTAGCAGGTTATATAGGAGATAATAGCATGTAGCAGGTGATATAGGAGATAATAGCATGTGATATAGGAGATAATAGCGTGTAGCAGGTTATATAGGAGATAATAGCATGTAGCGGGTGATATAGGAGATAATAGCGTGTAGCAGGTGATATAGGAGATAATAGCATGTTGCAGGTGATATAGGAGAAAATAGCGTGTAGCAGGTGATATAGGAGATAATAGCGTGTAGCAGGTGATATAGGAGATAGTAGCAGGTGATATAGGAGATAATAGCATGTAGCAGGTGATATAGGAGATAAGAGCGTGTAGCAGGTGATATAGGAGATAAGAGCGTGTAGCAGGTGATATAGGAGATAAGAGCGTGTAGCAGGTGATATAGGAGATAATACCGTGTAGCGGGTGATATAGGAGATAATAGCGTGTAGCGGGTGATATAGGAGATAATAGCGTGTAGCGGGTGATATAGGAGATAATAGCGTGTTGCGGGTGATATAGGAGATAATAGCGTGTAGCGGGTGATATAGGAGATAATAGCGTGTAGCGGGTGATATAGGAGATAATACCGTGTAGCGGGTGATATAGGAGATAATAGCATGTAGCAGGTGATATAGGAGATAATAGCATGTGGTATAGGAGATAATAGCGTGTAGCAGGTGATATAGGAGATAATAGCATGTAGCAGGTGATATAGGAGATAATAGCATGTGATATAGGAGATAATAGCGTATTGCAGGTGATATAGGAGATAATAGAGTGTTGCAGGTGATATAGGAGATAATAGCGTGTAGCAGGTGATATAGGAGATAATAGCGTGTAGCAGGTGATATAGGAGATAATAGCGTGTAGCAGGTGATAAAGGAGATAATAGCGTGTAGCGGGTGATATAGGAGATAATAGCGTGTAGCGGGTGATATAGGAGATAATAGCGTGTAACGGGTGATAGAGGAGATAATGGCGTGTGGCGGGTGATAGAGGAGATAATGGCGTGTGGCGGGTGATAGAGGAGATAATGGCGTGTGGCGGGTGATATAGGAGATAATAGCGTGTGGCGGGTGATATAGGAGATAATGGCGTGTGGCGGGTGATATAGGAGATAATGGCGTGTGGCGGGTGATATAGGAGATAATGGCGTGTAGCGGGTGATAGAGGAGATAATGGCGTGTAGCGGGTGATATAGGCGATAATAGCGTGTAGCGGGTGATATAGGAGATAATGGCGTGTAGCGGGTGATATAGGAGATAATGGCGTGTAGCGGGTGATATAGGAGATAATGGCGTGTAGCGGGTGATAGAGGCGATAATGGCGTGTAGCGGGTGATATAGGAGATAATGGCGTGTAGCGGGTGATATAGGAGATAATGGCGTGGAGCGGGTGATATAGGAGATAATGGCGTGTTGCGGGTGATATAGGAGATAATGGCGTGTAGCGGGTGATATAGGAGATAATGGCGTGTAGAGGGTGATATAGGAGATAATAGCGTGTAGCGGGTGATATAGGAGATAATAGCGTGTAGCGGGTGATATAGGAGATAATAGCGTGTAGCGGGTGATATAGGAGATAATAGCGTGTAGCGGGTGATATAGGAGATAATAGCGTGTAGCGGGTGATATAGGAGATAATAACGTGTAGCGGGTGATATAGGAGATAATAGCGTGTAGCAGGCGATATAGGAGATAATAGCGTGTAGCAGGTGATATAGGAGATAATAGCATGTAACAGGTGATATAGGAGATAATAGCATGTGATATATGAGATAATAGCGTGTAGCAGGTTATATAGGAGATAATAGCGTGTAGCAGGTGATATAGGAGATAATAGCGTGTAGCAGGTGATATAGGAGATAATAGCGTGTAGCGGGTGATATAGGAGATAATAGCGTGTAGCGGGTGATATAGGAGATAATAACGTGTAGCGGGTGATATAGGAGATAATAGCGTGTAGCGGGTGATATAGGAGATAATAGCGTGTAGCAGGCGATATAGGAGATAATAGCATGTAGCAGGTGATATAGGAGATAATAGCATGTAACAGGTGATATAGGAGATAATAGAGTGTAGCAGGTGATATAGGAGATAATAGCGTGTAGCATGTGATATAGGAGATAATAGCGTGTAGCAGGTGATATAGGAGATAATAGCATGTTGCAGGTGATATAGGAGAAAATAGCGTGTAGCAGGTGATATAGGAGATAATAGCGTGTAGCAGGTGATATAGGAGATAGTAGCAGGTGATATAGGAGATAATAGCATGTAGCAGGTGATATAGGAGATAATAGCGTGTAGCAGGTGATATAGGAGATAAGAGCGTGTAGCAGGTGATATAGGAGATAAGAGCGTGTAGCAGGTGATATAGGAGATAATACCGTGTAGCGGGTGATATAGGAGATAATAGCGTGTAGCAGGTGATATAGGAGATAATAGCATGTAGCAGGTGATATAGGAGATAATAGCATGTAGCAGGTGATATAGGAGATAATAGCTTGTGATATAGGAGATAATAGCGTGTAGCAAGTGATATAGGAGATAATAGCATGTAGCAGGAGATAATAGCATTTAGCAGGTAATATAGGAGATAATAGCATGTGATATAGGAGATAATAGCGTGTAGCAGGTGATATAGGAGATAACAGCGTGTAGCAAGTGATATAGGAGATAATAGAGTGTAGCAGGTGATATAGGAGATAATAGCGTGTAGCAGGTGATATAGGAGATAATAGCGTGTAGCAGGTGATATAGGAGATAATAGCATGTAGCAGGTGATATAGGAGATAATAGCATGTAGCAGGTGATATAGGAGATAGTAGCAGGTGATATAGGAGATAATAGCATGTAGCAGGTGATATAGGAGATAATAGCATGTAGCAGGTGATATAGGAGATAATAGCATGTAGCAGCTGATATAGGAGATAATAGCGTGTAGCGGGTGATATAGGAGATAATAGCGTGTAGCGGGTGATATAGGAGATAATAGCGTGTAGCGGGTGATATAGGAGATAATAGCGTGTAGCAGGTGATATAGGAGATAATAGCGTGTAGCAGGTGATATAGGAGATGATAGCGTGTAGCAGGTGATATAGGAGATAATAGAGTGTTGCAGGTGATATAGGAGATAATAGCGTGTAGCAGGTGATATAGGAGATAATAGCGTGTAGCAGGTGATATAGGAGATAATAGCGTGTAGCAGGTGATATAGGAGATAACAGCGGGTAGCAGGTGATATAGGAGATAACAGCGTGTAGCCGGTGATATAGGAGATAACAGCGTGTAGCCGGTGATATAGGAGATAATAGCGTGTAGCAGGTGATATAGGAGATAACAGCGTGTAGCAGGTGATATAGGAGATAACAGCGTGTAGCAGGTGATATAGGAGATATAGGAGATAATAGCGTGTAGCGGGTGATATAGGAGATAATAGCGTGTAGCGGGTGATATAGGAGATAATAGCATGTAGCAGGTGATATAGGAGATAATAGCATTTAGCAGGTAATATAGGAGATAATAGCATGTGATATAGGAGATAATAGCATTTAGCAGGTAATATAGGAGATAATAGCATGTGATATAGGAGATAATAGCGTGTAGCAGGTGATATAGGAGATAACAGCGTGTAGCAAGTGATATAGGAGATAATAGAGTGTAGCAGGTGATATAGGAGATAATAGCGTGTAGCAGGTGATATAGGAGATAATAGCGTGTAGCATGTGATATAGGAGATAATAGCATGTAGCAGGTGATATAGGAGATAATAGCATGTAGCAGGTGATATAGGAGATAGTAGCAGGTGATATAGGAGATAATAGCATGTAGCAGGTGATATAGGAGATAATAGCATGTAGCAGGTGATATAGGAGATAATAGCATGTAGCAGCTGATATAGGAGATAATAGCGTGTAGCGGGTGACATAGGAGATAATAGCGTGTAGCGGGTGATATAGGAGATAATAGCGTGTAGCGGGTGATATAGGAGATAATAGCGTGTAGCAGGTGATATAGGAGATAATAGCGTGTAGCAGGTGATATAGTAGATGATAGCGTGTAGCAGGTGATATAGGAGATAATAGAGTGTTACAGGTGATATAGGAGATAATAGCGTGTAGCAGGTGATATAGGAGATAATAGCGTGTAGCAGGTGATATAGGAGATAATAGCGTGTAGCAGGTGATATAGAAGATAACAGCGGGTAGCAGGTGATATAGGAGATAACAGCGTGTAGCCGGTGATATAGGAGATAACAGCGTGTAGCCGGTGATATAGGAGATAATAGCGTGTAGCAGGTGATATAGGAGATAACAGCGTGTAGCAGGTGATATAGGAGATAACAGCGTGTAGCAGGTGATATAGGAAATATAGGAGATAATAGCGTGTAGCGGGTGATATAGGAGATAATAGCGTGTAGCGGGTGATATAGGAGATAATAACATGTAGCCGGTGATATAGGAGATAACAGCGTGTAGCAGGTGATATAGGTGATAACAGCGTGTAGCAGGTGATATAGGAGATAATAGCGTGTAGCAGGTGATATAGGAGATAACAGCGTGTAGCAGGTGATATAGGAGATAATAGCGTGTAGCAGGTGATATAGGAGATAATAGCATGTAGCAGGTGATATAGGAGATAATAGCATGTAGCAGGTGATATAGGAGATAATAGCTTGTGATATAGGAGATAATAGCGTGTAGCAAGTGATATAGGAGATAATAGCATGTAGCAGGTGATATAGGAGATAATAGCATTTAGCAGGTAATATAGGAGATAATTGCATGTGATATAGGAGATAATAGCGTGTATCAGGTGATATAGGAGATAACAGCGTGTAGCAAGTGATATAGGAGATAATAGAGTGTAGCAGGTGATATAGGAGATAATAGCGTGTAGCAGGGCGTGTAGCAGGTGATATAGGAGATAATAGCGTGTAGCAGGTGATATAGGAGATAATAGCATGTAGCAGGTGATATAGGAGATAGTAGCAGGTGATATAGGAGATAATAGCATGTAGCAGGTGATATAGGAGATAATAGCATGTAGCAGTTGATATAGGAGATAATAGCATGTAGCAGCTGATATAGGAGATAATAGCGTGTAGCGGGTGATATAGGAGATAATAGCGTGTAGCGGGTGATATAGGAGATAATAGCGTGTAGCGGGTGATATAGGAGATAATAGCGTGTAGCAGGTGATATAGGAGATAATAGCGTGTAGCAGGTGATATAGGAGATAATAGAGTGTTGCAGGTGATATAGGAGATAATAGCGTGTAGCAGGTGATATAGGAGATAATAGCGTGTAGCAGGTGATATAGGAGATAACAGCGGGTAGCAGGTGATATAGGAGATAACAGCGTGTAGCCGGTGATATAGGAGATAACAGCGTGTAGCCGGTGATATAGGAGATAATAGCGTGTAGCAGGTGATATAGGAGATAACAGCGTGTAGCAGGTGATATAGGAGATAACAGCGTGTAGCAGGTGATATAGGAGATATAGGAGATAACAGCGTGTAGCGGGTGATATAGGAGATAATAGCGTGTAGCGGGTGATATAGGAGATAATAACATGTAGCCGGTGATATAGGAGATAACAGCGTGTAGCAGGTAATATAGGTGATAACAGCGTGTAGCAGGTGATATAGGAGATAACAGCGTGTAGCAGGTGATATAGGAGATAACAGCGTGTAGCAGGTGATATAGGAGATAATAGCGTGTAGCAGGTGATATAGGAGATAATAGCATGTAGCAGGTGATATAGGAGATAATAGCTTGTGATATAGGAGATAATAGCGTGTAGCAGGTGATATAGGAGATAATAGCATGTAGCAGGTGATATAGGAGATAATAGCATGTAGCAGGTGATATAGGAGATAATAGCATGTGATATAGGAGATAATAGCGTGTAGCAGGTGATATAGGAGATAACAGCGTGTAGCAAGTGATATAGGAGATAATAGAGTGTAGCAGGTGATATAGGAGATAATAGCGTGTAGCAGGTGATATAGGAGATAATAGCGTGTAGCGGGTGATATAGGAGATAATAGCGTGTAGCGGGTGATATAGGAGATAATAGCGTGTAGCCGGTGATATAGGAGATAATAGCGTGTAGCGGGTGATATAGGAGATAATAGCGTGTAGCAGGTGATATAGGAGATAATAGCGTGTAGCAGGTGATATAGGAGATAATAGAGTGTAGCAGGTGATATAGGAGATAATAGCGTGTAGCAGGTGATATAGGAGATAATAGCGTGTAGCTGGTGATATAGCAGATAATAGCGTGTAGCGGGTGATATAGGAGATAATAACATGTAGCCGGTGATATAGGAGATAACAGCGTGTAGCAGGTGATATAGGAGATAACAGCGTGTAGCAGGTGATATAGGAGATAACAGCGTGTAGCAGGTGATATAGGAGATAATAGCGTGTAGCGGGTGATATAGGAGATAATAACATGTAGCCGGTGATATAGGAGATAACAGCGTGTAGCAGGTGATATAGGAGATAACAGCGTGTAGCAGGTGATATAGGAGATAATAGCGTGTAGCGGGTGATATAGGAGATAATAACATGTAGCCGGTGATATAGGAGATAACAGCGTGTAGCAGGTGATATAGGAGATAACAGCGTGTAGCAGGTTATATAGGAGATAACAGCGTGTAGCAGGTGATATAGGAGATAACAGCGTGTAGCAAGTGATATAGGAGATAATAGAGTGTAGCAGGTGATATAGGAGATAATAGCGTGTAGCGGGTGATATAGGAGATAATAGCGTGTAGCGGGTGATATAGGAGATAATGGCGTGGAGCGGGTGATATAGGAGATAATGGCGTGGAGCGGGTGATATAGGAGATAATGGCGTGTTGCGGGTGATATAGGAGATAATGGCGTGTAGCGGGTGATATAGGAGATAATGGCGTGTAGAGGGTGATATAGGAGATAATAGCGTGTAGCGGGTGATATAGGAGATAATAGCGTGTAGCGGGTGATATAGGAGATAATAGCGTGTAGCGGGTGATATAGGAGATAATAGCGTGTAGCGGGTGATATAGGAGATAATAGCGTGTAGCGGGTGATATAGGAGATAATAACGTGTAGCAGGTGATATAGGAGATAATAGCGTGTAGCAGGCGATATAGGAGATAATAGCGTGTAGCAGGTGATATAGGAGATAATAGCATGTAACAGGTGATATAGGAGATAATAGCATGTGATATAGGAGATAATAGCGTGTAGCAGGTTATATAGGAGATAATAGCGTGTAGCAGGTGATATAGGAGATAATAGCGTGTAGCAGGTGATATAGGAGATAATAGCGTGTAGCGGGTGATATAGGAGATAATAGCGTGTA
Source organism: Taudactylus pleione (assembly GCA_031769625.1). Classification (NCBI taxonomy): domain Eukaryota; kingdom Metazoa; phylum Chordata; class Amphibia; order Anura; family Myobatrachidae; genus Taudactylus; species Taudactylus pleione. Next base: position 742,410 of record JAUIMM010000593.1, on the reverse strand, counting down.
GCGGGTGATATAGGAGATAATAACGTGTAGCGGGTGATATAGGAGATAATAGCGTGTAGCGGGTGATATAGGAGATAATAGCGTGTAGCAGGCGATATAGGAGATAATAGCATGTAGCAGGTGATATAGGAGATAATAGCATGTAACAGGTGATATAGGAGATAATAGCATGTGATATAGGAGATAATAGCGTGTAGCAGGTGATATAGGAGATAATAGCATGTTGCAGGTGATATAGGAGAAAATAGCGTGTAGCAGGTGATATAGGAGATAATAGCGTGTAGCAGGTGATATAGGAGATAGTAGCAGGTGATATAGGAGATAATAGCGTGTAGCAGGTGATATAGGAGATAAGAGCGTGTAGCAGGTGATATAGGAGATAAGAGCGTGTAGCAGGTGATATAGGAGATAACAGCGTGTAGCAAGTGATATAGGAGATAATAGAGTGTAGCAGGTGATATAGGAGATAATAGCGTGTAGCAGGTGATATAGGAGATAATAGCGTGTAGCAGGTGATATAGGAGATAATAGCATGTAGCAGGTGATATAGGAGATAATAGCATGTAGCAGGTGATATAGGAGATAGTAGCAGGTGATATAGGAGATAATAGCATGTAGCGGGTGATATAGGAGATAATAGCATGTAGCAGGTGATATAGGAGATAATAGCATGTAGCAGCTGATATAGGAGATAATAGCGTGTAGCGGGTGATATAGGAGATAATAGCGTGTAGCGGGTGATATAGGAGATAATAGCGTGTAGCGGGTGATATAGGAGATAATAGCGTGTAGCAGGTGATATAGGAGATAATAGCGTGTAGCAGGTGATATAGGAGATGATAGCGTGTAGCAGGTGATATAGGAGATAATAGAGTGTTGCAGGTGATATAGGAGATAATAGCGTGTAGCAGGTGATATAGGAGATAATAGCGTGTAGCAGGTGATATAGGAGATAATAGCGTGTAGCAGGTGATATAGGAGATAACAGCGGGTAGCAGGTGATATAGGAGATAACAGCGTGTAGCCGGTGATATAGGAGATAACAGCGTGTAGCCGGTGATATAGGAGATGATAGCGTGTAGCAGGTGATATAGGAGATAATAGAGTGTTGCAGGTGATATAGGAGATAATAGCGTGTAGCAGGTGATATAGGAGATAATAGCGTGTAGCAGGTGATATAGGAGATAATAGCGTGTAGCAGGTGATATAGGAGATAACAGCGGGTAGCAGGTGATATAGGAGATAACAGCGTGTAGCCGGTGATATAGGAGATAACAGCGTGTAGCAGGTGATATAGGAGATAATAGCGTGTAGCAGGTGATATAGGAGATAACAGCGTGTAGCAGGTGATATAGGAGATAACAGCGGGTAGCAGGTGATATAGGAGATAACAGCGTGTAGCAGGTGATATAGGAGATAACAGCGTGTAGCAGGTGATATAGGAGATATAGGAGATAATAGCGTGTAGCGGGTGATATAGGAGATAATAGCGTGTAGCGGGTGATATAGGAGATAATAACATGTAGCCGGTGATATAGGAGATAATAGCGTTTAGCAGGTGATATAGGTGATAACAGCGTGTAGCAGGTGATATAGGAGATAACAGCGGGTAGCAGGTGATATAGGAGATAACAGCGTGTAGCCGGTGATATAGGAGATAACAGCGTGTAGCCGGTGATATAGGAGATAATAGCGTGTAGCAGGTGATATAGGAGATAACAGCGTGTAGCGGGTGATATAGGAGATATAGGAGATAATAGCGTGTAGCGGGTGATATAGGAGATAATAGCGTGTAGCGGGTGATATAGGAGATAATAACATGTAGCCGGTGATATAGGAGATAACAGCGTGTAGCAGGTGATATAGGTGATAACAGCGTGTAGCAGGTGATATAGGAGATAATAGCGTGTAGCAGGTGATATAGGAGATAATAGCATGTGATTTAGGAGATAATAGCGTGTAGCAGGTGATATAGGAGATAATAGCATGTAGCAGGTGATATAGGAGATAATAGCATGTAGCAGGTGATATAGGAGATAATAGCATGTGATATAGGAGATAATAGCGTGTAGCAGGTGATATAGGAGATAACAGCGTGTAGCAAGTGATATAGGAGATAATAGCGTGTAGCAGGTGATATAGGAGATAATAGCGTGTAGCAGGTGATATAGGAGATAATAGCATGTAGCGGGTGATATAGGAGATAATAGCGTGTAGCGGGTGATATAGGAGATAATAGCGTGTAGCCGGTGATATAGGAGATAATAGCGTGTAGCGGGTGATATAGGAGATAATAGCGTGTAGCAGGTGATATAGGAGATAATAGCGTGTAGCAGGTGATATAGGAGATAATAGAGTGTAGCAGGTGATATAGGAGATAATAGCATGTAGCAGGTGATATAGGAGATAATAGCATGTGATATAGGAGATAATAGCGTGTAGCAGGTTATATAGGAGATAATAGCATGTAGCAGGTGATATAGGAGATAATAGCATGTAGCAGGTGATATAGGAGATAATAGCATGTGATATAGGAGATAATAGCGTGTAGCAGGTGATATAGGAGATAATAGCATGTTGCAGGTGATATAGGAGAAAATAGCGTGTAGCAGGTGATATAGGAGATAATAGCGTGTAGCAGGTGATATAGGAGATAGTAGCAGGTGATATAGGAGATAATAGCATGTAGCAGGTGATATAGGAGATAAGAGCGTGTAGCAGGTGATATAGGAGATAAGAGCGTGTAGCAGGTGATATAGGAGATAAGAGCGTGTAGCAGGTGATATAGGAGATAATACCGTGTAGCGGGTGATATAGGAGATAATAGCGTGTAGCGGGTGATATAGGAGATAATAGCGTGTAGCGGGTGATATAGGAGATAATAGCGTGTTGCGGGTGATATAGGAGATAATAGCGTGTAGCGGGTGATATAGGAGATAATAGCGTGTAGCGGGTGATATAGGAGATAATACCGTGTAGCGGGTGATATAGGAGATAATAGCATGTAGCAGGTGATATAGGAGATAATAGCATGTGGTATAGGAGATAATAGCGTGTAGCAGGTGATATAGGAGATAATAGCATGTAGCAGGTGATATAGGAGATAATAGCATGTGATATAGGAGATAATAGCGTATTGCAGGTGATATAGGAGATAATAGAGTGTTGCAGGTGATATAGGAGATAATAGCGTGTAGCAGGTGATATAGGAGATAATAGCGTGTAGCAGGTGATATAGGAGATAATAGCGTGTAGCAGGTGATATAGGAGATAATAGCGTGTAGCAGGTGATAAAGGAGATAATAGCGTGTAGCGGGTGATATAGGAGATAATAGCGTGTAGCGGGTGATATAGGAGATAATAGCGTGTAACGGGTGATAGAGGAGATAATGGCGTGTGGCGGGTGATAGAGGAGATAATGGCGTGTGGCGGGTGATAGAGGAGATAATGGCGTGTGGCGGGTGATATAGGAGATAATAGCGTGTGGCGGGTGATATAGGAGATAATGGCGTGTGGCGGGTGATATAGGAGATAATGGCGTGTGGCGGGTGATATAGGAGATAATGGCGTGTAGCGGGTGATAGAGGAGATAATGGCGTGTAGCGGGTGATATAGGCGATAATAGCGTGTAGCGGGTGATATAGGAGATAATGGCGTGTAGCGGGTGATATAGGAGATAATGGCGTGTAGCGGGTGATATAGGAGATAATGGCGTGTAGCGGGTGATAGAGGCGATAATGGCGTGTAGCGGGTGATATAGGAGATAATGGCGTGTAGCGGGTGATATAGGAGATAATGGCGTGGAGCGGGTGATATAGGAGATAATGGCGTGTTGCGGGTGATATAGGAGATAATGGCGTGTAGAGGGTGATATAGGAGATAATAGCGTGTAGCGGGTGATATAGGAGATAATAGCGTGTAGCGGGTGATATAGGAGATAATAGCGTGTAGCGGGTGATATAGGAGATAATAGCGTGTAGCGGGTGATATAGGAGATAATAGCGTGTAGCGGGTGATATAGGAGATAATAACGTGTAGCGGGTGATATAGGAGATAATAGCGTGTAGCAGGCGATATAGGAGATAATAGCGTGTAGCAGGTGATATAGGAGATAATAGCATGTAACAGGTGATATAGGAGATAATAGCATGTGATATAGGAGATAATAGCGTGTAGCAGGTTATATAGGAGATAATAGCGTGTAGCAGGTGATATAGGAGATAATAGCGTGTAGCAGGTGATATAGGAGATAATAGCGTGTAGCGGGTGATATAGGAGATAATAGCGTGTAGCGGGTGATATAGGAGATAATAACGTGTAGCGGGTGATATAGGAGATAATAGCGTGTAGCGGGTGATATAGGAGATAATAGCGTGTAGCAGGCGATATAGGAGATAATAGCATGTAGCAGGTGATATAGGAGATAATAGCATGTAACAGGTGATATAGGAGATAATAGCATGTGATATAGGAGATAATAGCGTGTAGCAGGTGATATAGGAGATAATAGCATGTTGCAGGTGATATAGGAGAAAATAGCGTGTAGCAGGTGATATAGGAGATAATAGCGTGTAGCAGGTGATATAGGAGATAGTAGCAGGTGATATAGGAGATAATAGCATGTAGCAGGTGATATAGGAGATAATAGCGTGTAGCAGGTGATATAGGAGATAAGAGCGTGTAGCAGGTGATATAGGAGATAAGAGCGTGTAGCAGGTGATATAGGAGATAATACCGTGTAGCGGGTGATATAGGAGATAATAGCGTGTAGCAGGTGATATAGGAGATAATAGCATGTAGCAGGTGATATAGGAGATAATAGCATGTAGCAGGTGATATAGGAGATAATAGCTTGTGATATAGGAGATAATAGCGTGTAGCAAGTGATATAGGAGATAATAGCATGTAGCAGGAGATAATAGCATTTAGCAGGTAATATAGGAGATAATAGCATGTGATATAGGAGATAATAGCGTGTAGCAGGTGATATAGGAGATAACAGCGTGTAGCAAGTGATATAGGAGATAATAGAGTGTAGCAGGTGATATAGGAGATAATAGCGTATAGCAGGTGATATAGGAGATAATAGCGTGTAGCAGGTGATATAGGAGATAATAGCATGTAGCAGGTGATATAGGAGATAATAGCATGTAGCAGGTGATATAGGAGATAGTAGCAGGTGATATAGGAGATAATAGCATGTAGCAGGTGATATAGGAGATAATAGCATGTAGCAGGTGATATAGGAGATAATAGCATGTAGCAGCTGATATAGGAGATAATAGCGTGTAGCGGGTGATATAGGAGATAATAGCGTGTAGCGGGTGATATAGGAGATAATAGCGTGTAGCGGGTGATATAGGAGATAATAGCGTGTAGCAGGTGATATAGGAGATAATAGCGTGTAGCAGGTGATATAGGAGATGATAGCGTGTAGCAGGTGATATAGGAGATAATAGAGTGTTGCAGGTGATATAGGAGATAATAGCGTGTAGCAGGTGATATAGGAGATAATAGCGTGTAGCAGGTGATATAGGAGATAATAGCGTGTAGCAGGTGATATAGGAGATAACAGCGGGTAGCAGGTGATATAGGAGATAACAGCGTGTAGCCGGTGATATAGGAGATAACAGCGTGTAGCCGGTGATATAGGAGATAATAGCGTGTAGCAGGTGATATAGGAGATAACAGCGTGTAGCAGGTGATATAGGAGATAACAGCGTGTAGCAGGTGATATAGGAGATATAGGAGATAATAGCGTGTAGCGGGTGATATAGGAGATAATAGCGTGTAGCGGGTGATATAGGAGATAATAGCATGTAGCAGGTGATATAGGAGATAATAGCATTTAGCAGGTAATATAGGAGATAATAGCATGTGATATAGGAGATAATAGCATTTAGCAGGTAATATAGGAGATAATAGCATGTGATATAGGAGATAATAGCGTGTAGCAGGTGATATAGGAGATAACAGCGTGTAGCAAGTGATATAGGAGATAATAGAGTGTAGCAGGTGATATAGGAGATAATAGCGTGTAGCAGGTGATATAGGAGATAATAGCGTGTAGCATGTGATATAGGAGATAATAGCATGTAGCAGGTGATATAGGAGATAATAGCATGTAGCAGGTGATATAGGAGATAGTAGCAGGTGATATAGGAGATAATAGCATGTAGCAGGTGATATAGGAGATAATAGCATGTAGCAGGTGATATAGGAGATAATAGCATGTAGCAGCTGATATAGGAGATAATAGCGTGTAGCGGGTGACATAGGAGATAATAGCGTGTAGCGGGTGATATAGGAGATAATAGCGTGTAGCGGGTGATATAGGAGATAATAGCGTGTAGCAGGTGATATAGGAGATAATAGCGTGTAGCAGGTGATATAGTAGATGATAGCGTGTAGCAGGTGATATAGGAGATAATAGAGTGTTACAGGTGATATAGGAGATAATAGCGTGTAGCAGGTGATATAGGAGATAATAGCGTGTAGCAGGTGATATAGGAGATAATAGCGTGTAGCAGGTGATATAGGAGATAACAGCGGGTAGCAGGTGATATAGGAGATAACAGCGTGTAGCCGGTGATATAGGAGATAACAGCGTGTAGCCGGTGATATAGGAGATAATAGCGTGTAGCAGGTGATATAGGAGATAACAGCGTGTAGCAGGTGATATAGGAGATAACAGCGTGTAGCAGGTGATATAGGAAATATAGGAGATAATAGCGTGTAGCGGGTGATATAGGAGATAATAGCGTGTAGCGGGTGATATAGGAGATAATAACATGTAGCCGGTGATATAGGAGATAACAGCGTGTAGCAGGTGATATAGGTGATAACAGCGTGTAGCAGGTGATATAGGAGATAATAGCGTGTAGCAGGTGATATAGGAGATAACAGCGTGTAGCAGGTGATATAGGAGATAATAGCGTGTAGCAGGTGATATAGGAGATAATAGCATGTAGCAGGTGATATAGGAGATAATAGCATGTAGCAGGTGATATAGGAGATAATAGCTTGTGATATAGGAGATAATAGCGTGTAGCAAGTGATATAGGAGATAATAGCATGTAGCAGGTGATATAGGAGATAATAGCATTTAGCAGGTAATATAGGAGATAATAGCATGTGATATAGGAGATAATAGCGTGTAGCAGGTGATATAGGAGATAACAGCGTGTAGCAAGTGATATAGGAGATAATAGAGTGTAGCAGGTGATATAGGAGATAATAGCGTGTAGCAGGTGATATAGGAGATAATAGCGTGTAGCAGGTGATATAGGAGATAATAGCATGTAGCAGGTGATATAGGAGATAGTAGCAGGTGATATAGGAGATAATAGCATGTAGCAGGTGATATAGGAGATAATAGCATGTAGCAGTTGATATAGGAGATAATAGCATGTAGCAGCTGATATAGGAGATAATAGCGTGTAGCGGGTGACATAGGAGATAATAGCGTGTAGCGGGTGATATAGGAGATAATAGCGTGTAGCGGGTGATATAGGAGATAATAGCGTGTAGCAGGTGATATAGGAGATAATAGCGTGTAGCAGGTGATATAGTAGATGATAGCGTGTAGCAGGTGATATAGGAGATAATAGAGTGTTACAGGTGATATAGGAGATAATAGCGTGTAGCAGGTGATATAGGAGATAATAGCGTGTAGCAGGTGATATAGGAGATAATAGCGTGTAGCAGGTGATATAGGAGATAACAGCGTGTAGCCGGTGATATAGGAGATAACAGCGTGTAGCCGGTGATATAGGAGATAATAGCGTGTAGCAGGTGATATAGGAGATAACAGCGTGTAGCAGGTGATATAGGAGATAACAGCGTGTAGCAGGTGATATAGGAAATATAGGAGATAATAGCGTGTAGCGGGTGATATAGGAGATAATAGCGTGTAGCGGGTGATATAGGAGATAATAACATGTAGCCGGTGATATAGGAGATAACAGCGTGTAGCAGGTGATATAGGTGATAACAGCGTGTAGCAGGTGATATAGGAGATAATAGCGTGTAGCAGGTGATATAGGAGATAACAGCGTGTAGCAGGTGATATAGGAGATAATAGCGTGTAGCAGGTGATATAGGAGATAATAGCATGTAGCAGGTGATATAGGAGATAATAGCATGTAGCAGGTGATATAGGAGATAATAGCTTGTGATATAGGAGATAATAGCGTGTAGCAAGTGATATAGGAGATAATAGCATGTAGCAGGTGATATAGGAGATAATAGCATTTAGCAGGTAATATAGGAGATAATAGCATGTGATATAGGAGATAATAGCGTGTAGCAGGTGATATAGGAGATAACAGCGTGTAGCAAGTGATATAGGAGATAATAGAGTGTAGCAGGTGATATAGGAGATAATAGCGTGTAGCAGGTGATATAGGAGATAATAGCGTGTAGCAGGTGATATAGGAGATAATAGCATGTAGCAGGTGATATAGGAGATAGTAGCAGGTGATATAGGAGATAATAGCATGTAGCAGGTGATATAGGAGATAATAGCATGTAGCAGTTGATATAGGAGATAATAGCATGTAGCAGCTGATATAGGAGATAATAGCGTGTAGCGGGTGATATAGGAGATAATAGCGTGTAGCGGGTGATATAGGAGATAATAGCGTGTAGCGGGTGATATAGGAGATAATAGCGTGTAGCAGGTGATATAGGAGATAATAGCGTGTAGCAGGTGATATAGGAGATAATAGAGTGTTGCAGGTGATATAGGAGATAATAGCGTGTAGCAGGTGATATAGGAGATAATAGCGTGTAGCAGGTGATATAGGAGATAATAGCGTGTAGCAGGTGATATAGGAGATAACAGCGGGTAGCAGGTGATATAGGAGATAACAGCGTGTAGCCGGTGATATAGGAGATAACAGCGTGTAGCCGGTGATATAGGAGATAATAGCGTGTAGCAGGTGATATAGGAGATATCAGCGTGTAGCAGGTGATATAGGAGATATAGGAGATAATAGCGTGTAGCGGGTGATATAGGAGATAATAGCGTGTAGCGGGTGATATAGGAGATAATAACATGTAGCCGGTGATATAGGAGATAACAGCGTGTAGCAGGTGATATAGGTGATAACAGCGTGTAGCAGGTGATATAGGAGATAACAGCGTGTAGCAGGTGATATAGGAGATAACAGCGTGTAGCAGGTGATATAGGAGATAATAGCGTGTAGCAGGTGATATAGGAGATAATAGCATGTAGCAGGTGATATAGGAGATAATAGCTTGTGATATAGGAGATAATAGCGTGTAGCAGGTGATATAGGAGATAATAGCATGTAGCAGGTGATATAGGAGATAATAGCATGTAGCAGGTGATATAGGAGATAATAGCATGTGATATAGGAGATAATAGCGTGTAGCAGGTGATATAGGAGATAACAGCGTGTAGCAAGTGATATAGGAGATAATAGAGTGTAGCAGGTGATATAGGAGATAATAGCGTGTAGCAGGTGATATAGGAGATAATAGCGTGTAGCGGGTGATATAGGAGATAATAGCGTGTAGCGGGTGATATAGGAGATAATAGCGTGTAGCCGGTGATATAGGAGATAATAGCGTGTAGCGGGTGATATAGGAGATAATAGCGTGTAGCAGGTGATATAGGAGATAATAGCGTGTAGCAGGTGATATAGGAGATAATAGAGTGTAGCAGGTGATATAGGAGATAATAGCGTGTAGCAGGTGATATAGGAGATAATAGCGTGTAGCGGGTGATATAGCAGATAATAGCGTGTAGCGGGTGATATAGGAGATAATAACATGTAGCCGATGATATAGGAGATAACAGCGTGTAGCAGGTGATATAGGAGATAACAGCGTGTAGCAGGTGATATAGGAGATAACAGCGTGTAGCAGGTGATATAGGAGATAATAGCGTGTAGCGGGTGATATAGGAGATAATAACATGTAGCCGGTGATATAGGAGATAACAGCGTGTAGCAGGTGATATAGGAGATAACAGCGTGTAGCAGGTGATATAGGAGATAATAGCGTGTAGCGGGTGATATAGGAGATAATAACATGTAGCCGGTGATATAGGAGATAACAGCGTGTAGCAGGTGATATAGGAGATAACAGCGTGTAGCAGGTTATATAGGAGATAACAGCGTGTAGCAGGTGATATAGGAGATAACAGCGTGTAGCAAGTGATATAGGAGATAATAGAGTGTAGCAGGTGATATAGGAGATAATAGCGTGTAGCGGGTGATATAGGAGATAATAGCGTGTAGCGGGTGATATAGGAGATAATGGCGTGGAGCGGGTGATATAGGAGATAATGGCGTGGAGCGGGTGATATAGGAGATAATGGCGTGTTGCGGGTGATATAGGAGATAATGGCGTGTAGCGGGTGATATAGGAGATAATGGCGTGTAGAGGGTGATATAGGAGATAATAGCGTGTAGCGGGTGATATAGGAGATAATAGCGTGTAGCGGGTGATATAGGAGATAATAGCGTGTAGCGGGTGATATAGGAGATAATAGCGTGTAGCGGGTGATATAGGAGATAATAGCGTGTAGCGGGTGATATAGGAGATAATAACGTGTAGCGGGTGATATAGGAGATAATAGCGTGTAGCAGGCGATATAGGAGATAATAGCGTGTAGCAGGTGATATAGGAGATAATAGCATGTAACAGGTGATATAGGAGATAATAGCATGTGATATAGGAGATAATAGCGTGTAGCAGGTTATATAGGAGATAATAGCGTGTAGCAGGTGATATAGGAGATAATAGCGTGTAGCAGGTGATATAGGAGATAATAGCGTGTAGCGGGTGATATAGGAGATAATAGCGTGTAGCGGGTGATATAGGAGATAATAACGTGTAGCGGGTGATATAGGAGATAATAGCGTGTAGCGGGTGATATAGGAGATAATAGCGTGTAGCAGGCGATATAGGAGATAATAGCATGTAGCAGGTGATATAGGAGATAATAGCATGTAACAGGTGATATAGGAGATAATAGCATGTGATATAGGAGATAATAGCGTGTTGCAGGTGATATAGGAGATAATAGCATGTTGCAGGTGATATAGGAGAAAATAGCGTGTAGCAGGTGATATAGGAGATAATAGCGTGTAGCAGGTGATATAGGAGATAGTAGCAGGTGATATAGGAGATAATAGCGTGTAGCAGGTGATATAGGAGATAATAGCGTGTAGCAGGTGATATAGGAGATAAGAGCGTGTAGCAGGTGATATAGGAGATAAGAGCGTGTAGCAGGTGATATAGGAGATAACAGCGTGTAGCAAGTGATATAGGAGATAATAGAGTGTAGCAGGTGATATAGGAGATAATAGCGTGTAGCAGGTGATATAGGAGATAATAGCGTGTAGCAGGTGATATAGGAGATAATAGCATGTAGCAGGTGATATAGGAGATAATAGCATGTAGCAGGTGATATAGGAGATAGTAGCAGGTGATATAGGAGATAATAGCATGTAGCAGGTGATATAGGAGATAATAGCCATGTAGCAGGTGATATAGGAGATAATAGCATGTAGCAGCTGATATAGGAGATAATAGCGTGTAGCGGGTGATATAGGAGATAATAGCGTGTAGCGGGTGATATAGGAGATAATAGCGTGTAGCGGGTGATATAGGAGATAATAGCGTGTAGCAGGTGATATAGGAGATAATAGCGTGTAGCAGGTGATATAGGAGATGATAGCGTGTAGCAGGTGATATAGGAGATAATAGAGTGTTGCAGGTGATATAGGAGATAATAGCGTGTAGCAGGTGATATAGGAGATAATAGCGTGTAGCAGGTGATATAGGAGATAATAGCGTGTAGCAGGTGATATAGGAGATAACAGCGGGTAGCAGGTGATATAGGAGATAACAGCGTGTAGCCGGTGATATAGGAGATAACAGCGTGTAGCCGGTGATATAGGAGATGATAGCGTGTAGCAGGTGATATAGGAGATAATAGAGTGTTGCAGGTGATATAGGAGATAATAGCGTGTAGCAGGTGATATAGGAGATAATAGCGTGTAGCAGGTGATATAGGAGATAATAGCGTGTAGCAGGTGATATAGGAGATAACAGCGGGTAGCAGGTGATATAGGAGATAACAGCGTGTAGCCGGTGATATAGGAGATAACAGCGTGTAGCAGGTGATATAGGAGATAATAGCGTGTAGCAGGTGATATAGGAGATAACAGCGTGTAGCAGGTGATATAGGAGATAACAGCGGGTAGCAGGTGATATAGGAGATAACAGCGTGTAGCAGGTGATATAGGAGATAACAGCGTGTAGCAGGTGATATAGGAGATATAGGAGATAATAGCGTGTAGCGGGTGATATAGGAGATAATAGCGTGTAGCGGGTGATATAGGAGATAATAACATGTAGCCGGTGATATAGGAGATAATAGCGTTTAGCAGGTGATATAGGTGATAACAGCGTGTAGCAGGTGATATAGGAGATAACATCGGGTAGCAGGTGATATAGGAGATAACAGCGTGTAGCCGGTGATATAGGAGATAACAGCGTGTAGCCGGTGATATAGGAGATAATAGCGTGTAGCAGGTGATATAGGAGATAACAGCGTGTAGCGGGTGATATAGGAGATATAGGAGATAATAGCGTGTAGCGGGTGATATAGGAGATAATAGCGTGTAGCGGGTGATATAGGAGATAATAACATGTAGCCGGTGATATAGGAGATAATAGCGTGTAGCAGGTGATATAGGTGATAACAGCGTGTAGCAGGTGATATAGGAGATAACAGCGTGTAGCAGGTGATATAGGAGATAATAGCGTGTAGCAGGTGATATAGGAGATAATAGCATGTAGCAGGTGATATAGGAGATAATAGCATGTGATATAGGAGATAATAGCGTGTAGCAGGTGATATAGGAGATAATAGCATGTAGCAGGTGATATAGGAGATAATAGCATGTAGCAGGTGATATAGGAGATAATAGCATGTGATATAGGAGATAATAGCGTGTAGCAGGTGATATAGGAGATAACAGCGTGTAGCAAGTGATATAGGAGATAATAGCGTGTAGCAGGTGATATAGGAGATAATAGCGTGTAGCAGGTGATATAGGAGATAATAGCATGTAGCGGGTGATATAGGAGATAATAGCGTGTAGCGGGTGATATAGGAGATAATAGCGTGTAGCCGGTGATATAGGAGATAATAGCGTGTAGCGGGTGATATAGGAGATAATAGCGTGTAGCAGGTGATATAGGAGATAATAGCGTGTAGCAGGTGATATAGGAGATAATAGAGTGTAGCAGGTGATATAGGAGATAATAGCGTGTAGCAGGTGATATAGGAGATAATAGCGTGTAGCGGGTGATATAGCAGATAATAGCGTGTAGCGGGTGATATAGGAGATAATAACATGTAGCCGGTGATATAGGAGATAACAGCGTGTAGCAGCTGATATAGGAGATAACAGCGTGTAGCAGGTGATATAGGAGATAATAGCGTGTAGCGGGTGATATAGGAGATAATAACATGTAGCCGGTGATATAGGAGATAACAGCGTGTAGCAGGTGATATAGGAGATAACAGCGTGTAGCAGGTGATATAGGAGATAACAGCGTGTAGCAGGTGATATAGGAGATAACAGCGTGTAGCAAGTGATATAGGAGATAATAGAGTGTAGCAGGTGATATAGGAGATAATAGCGTGTAGCGGGTGATATAGGAGATAATAGCATGTAGCAGGTAATATAGGAGATAATAGCATGTGATATAGGAGATAATAGCGTGTAGCAAGTGATATAGGAGATAATAGAGTGTAGCAGGTGATATAGGAGATAATAGCGTGTAGCAGGTGATATAGGAGATAATAGCGTGTAGCAGGTGATATAGGAGATAACAGCGTGTAGCAAGTGATATAGGAGATAATAGAGTGTAGCAGGTGATATAGGAGATAATAGCGTGTAGCAGGTGATATAGGAGATAATAGCGTGTAGCAGGTGATATAGGAGATAATAGCATGTAGCAGGTGATATAGGAGATAGTAGCAGGTGATATAGGAGATAATAGCATGTAGCAGGTGATATAGGAGATAATAGCATGTAGCAGTTGATATAGGAGATAATAGCATGTAGCAGCTGATATAGGAGATAATAGCGTGTAGCGGGTGATATAGGAGATAATAGCGTGTAGCGGGTGATATAGGAGATAATAGCGTGTAGCGGGTGATATAGGAGATAATAGCGTGTAGCAGGTGATATAGGAGATAATAGCGTGTAGCAGGTGATATAGGAGATAATAGAGTGTTGCAGGTGATATAGGAGATAATAGCGTGTAGCAGGTGATATAGGAGATAATAGCGTGTAGCAGGTGATATAGGAGATAATAGCGTGTAGCAGGTGATATAGGAGATAACAGCGGGTAGCAGGTGAGATAGGAGATAACAGCGTGTAGCCGGTGATATAGGAGATAACAGCGTGTAGCCGGTGATATAGGAGATAATAGCGTGTAGCAGGTGATATAGGAGATAACAGCGTGTAGCAGGTGATATAGGAGATAACAGCGTGTAGCAGGTGATATAGGAGATATAGGAGATAATAGCGTGTAGCGGGTGATATAGGAGATAATAGCGTGTAGCGGGTGATATAGGAGATAATAACATGTAGCCGGTGATATAGGAGATAACAGCGTGTAGCAGGTGATATAGGTGATAACAGCGTGTAGCAGGTGATATAGGAGATAACAGCGTGTAGCAGGTGATATAGGAGATAATAGCGTGTAGCAGGTGATATAGGAGATAATAGCATGTAGCAGGTGATATAGGAGATAATAGCATGTAGCAGGTGATATAGGAGATAATAGCATGTGATATAGGAGATAATAGCGTGTAGCAGGTGATATAGGAGATAACAGCGTGTAGCAAGTGATATAGGAGATAATAGAGTGTAGCAGGTGATATAGGAGATAATAGCGTGTAGCAGGTGATATAGGAGATAATAGCGTGTAGCGGGTGATATAGGAGATAATAGCGTGTAGCGGGTGATATAGGAGATA
Source organism: Taudactylus pleione (assembly GCA_031769625.1). Taxonomy (NCBI): domain Eukaryota; kingdom Metazoa; phylum Chordata; class Amphibia; order Anura; family Myobatrachidae; genus Taudactylus; species Taudactylus pleione. The sequence continues at coordinate 727,374 of JAUIMM010000593.1, read as the reverse complement.
ATAGCGTGTAGCCGGTGATATAGGAGATAATAGCGTGTAGCGGGTGATATAGGAGATAATAGCGTGTAGCAGGTGATATAGGAGATAATAGCGTGTAGCAGGTGATATAGGAGATAATAGAGTGTAGCAGGTGATATAGGAGATAATAGCGTGTAGCAGGTGATATAGGAGATAATAGCGTGTAGCGGGTGATATAGCAGATAATAGCGTGTAGCGGGTGATATAGGAGATAATAACATGTAGCCGGTGATATAGGAGATAACAGCGTGTAGCAGGTGATATAGGAGATAACAGCGTGTAGCAGGTGATATAGGAGATAATAGCGTGTAGCGGGTGATATAGGAGATAATAACATGTAGCCGGTGATATAGGAGATAACAGCGTGTAGCAGGTGATATAGGAGATAATAGCGTGTAGCAGGTGATATAGGAGATAACAGCGGGTAGCAGGTGATATAGGAGATAACAGCGTGTAGCCGGTGATATAGGAGATAACAGCGTGTAGCCGGTGATATAGGAGATGATAGCGTGTAGCAGGTGATATAGGAGATAATAGAGTGTTGCAGGTGATATAGGAGATAATAGCGTGTAGCAGGTGATATAGGAGATAATAGCGTGTAGCAGGTGATATAGGAGATAATAGCGTGTAGCAGGTGATATAGGAGATAACAGCGGGTAGCAGGTGATATAGGAGATAACAGCGTGTAGCCGGTGATATAGGAGATAACAGCGTGTAGCAGGTGATATAGGAGATAATAGCGTGTAGCAGGTGATATAGGAGATAACAGCGTGTAGCAGGTGATATAGGAGATAACAGCGGGTAGCAGGTGATATAGGAGATAACAGCGTGTAGCAGGTGATATAGGAGATAACAGCGTGTAGCAGGGTGATATAGGAGATATAGGAGATAATAGCGTGTAGCGGGTGATATAGGAGATAATAGCGTGTAGCGGGTGATATAGGAGATAATAACATGTAGCCCGGTGATATAGGAGATAATAGCGTTTAGCAGGTGATATAGGTGATAACAGCGTGTAGCAGGTGATATAGGAGATAACATCGGGTAGCAGGTGATATAGGAGATAACAGCGTGTAGCCGGTGATATAGGAGATAACAGCGTGTAGCCGGTGATATAGGAGATAATAGCGTGTAGCAGGTGATATAGGAGATAACAGCGTGTAGCGGGTGATATAGGAGATATAGGAGATAATAGCGTGTAGCGGGTGATATAGGAGATAATAGCGTGTAGCGGGTGATATAGGAGATAATAACATGTAGCCGGTGATATAGGAGATAATAGCGTGTAGCAGGTGATATAGGTGATAACAGCGTGTAGCAGGTGATATAGGAGATAACAGCGTGTAGCAGGTGATATAGGAGATAATAGCGTGTAGCAGGTGATATAGGAGATAATAGCATGTAGCAGGTGATATAGGAGATAATAGCATGTGATATAGGAGATAATAGCGTGTAGCAGGTGATATAGGAGATAATAGCATGTAGCAGGTGATATAGGAGATAATAGCATGTAGCAGGTGATATAGGAGATAATAGCATGTGATATAGGAGATAATAGCGTGTAGCAGGTGATATAGGAGATAACAGCGTGTAGCAAGTGATATAGGAGATAATAGCGTGTAGCAGGTGATATAGGAGATAATAGCGTGTAGCAGGTGATATAGGAGATAATAGCATGTAGCGGGTGATATAGGAGATAATAGCGTGTAGCGGGTGATATAGGAGATAATAGCGTGTAGCCGGTGATATAGGAGATAATAGCGTGTAGCGGGTGATATAGGAGATAATAGCGTGTAGCAGGTGATATAGGAGATAATAGCGTGTAGCAGGTGATATAGGAGATAATAGAGTGTAGCAGGTGATATAGGAGATAATAGCGTGTAGCAGGTGATATAGGAGATAATAGCGTGTAGCGGGTGATATAGCAGATAATAGCGTGTAGCGGGTGATATAGGAGATAATAACATGTAGCCGGTGATATAGGAGATAACAGCGTGTAGCAGCTGATATAGGAGATAACAGCGTGTAGCAGGTGATATAGGAGATAATAGCGTGTAGCGGGTGATATAGGAGATAATAACATGTAGCCGGTGATATAGGAGATAACAGCGTGTAGCAGGTGATATAGGAGATAACAGCGTGTAGCAGGTGATATAGGAGATAACAGCGTGTAGCAGGTGATATAGGAGATAACAGCGTGTAGCAAGTGATATAGGAGATAATAGAGTGTAGCAGGTGATATAGGAGATAATAGCGTGTAGCGGGTGATATAGGAGATAATAGCATGTAGCAGGTAATATAGGAGATAATAGCATGTGATATAGGAGATAATAGCGTGTAGCAAGTGATATAGGAGATAATAGAGTGTAGCAGGTGATATAGGAGATAATAGCGTGTAGCAGGTGATATAGGAGATAATAGCGTGTAGCAGGTGATATAGGAGATAACAGCGTGTAGCAAGTGATATAGGAGATAATAGAGTGTAGCAGGTGATATAGGAGATAATAGCGTGTAGCAGGTGATATAGGAGATAATAGCGTGTAGCAGGTGATATAGGAGATAATAGCATGTAGCAGGTGATATAGGAGATAGTAGCAGGTGATATAGGAGATAATAGCATGTAGCAGGTGATATAGGAGATAATAGCATGTAGCAGTTGATATAGGAGATAATAGCATGTAGCAGCTGATATAGGAGATAATAGCGTGTAGCGGGTGATATAGGAGATAATAGCGTGTAGCGGGTGATATAGGAGATAATAGCGTGTAGCGGGTGATATAGGAGATAATAGCGTGTAGCAGGTGATATAGGAGATAATAGCGTGTAGCAGGTGATATAGGAGATAATAGAGTGTTGCAGGTGATATAGGAGATAATAGCGTGTAGCAGGTGATATAGGAGATAATAGCGTGTAGCAGGTGATATAGGAGATAATAGCGTGTAGCAGGTGATATAGGAGATAACAGCGGGTAGCAGGTGAGATAGGAGATAACAGCGTGTAGCCGGTGATATAGGAGATAACAGCGTGTAGCCGGTGATATAGGAGATAATAGCGTGTAGCAGGTGATATAGGAGATAACAGCGTGTAGCAGGTGATATAGGAGATAACAGCGTGTAGCAGGTGATATAGGAGATATAGGAGATAATAGCGTGTAGCGGGTGATATAGGAGATAATAGCGTGTAGCGGGTGATATAGGAGATAATAACATGTAGCCGGTGATATAGGAGATAACAGCGTGTAGCAGGTGATATAGGTGATAACAGCGTGTAGCAGGTGATATAGGAGATAACAGCGTGTAGCAGGTGATATAGGAGATAATAGCGTGTAGCAGGTGATATAGGAGATAATAGCATGTAGCAGGTGATATAGGAGATAATAGCATGTAGCAGGTGATATAGGAGATAATAGCATGTGATATAGGAGATAATAGCGTGTAGCAGGTGATATAGGAGATAACAGCGTGTAGCAAGTGATATAGGAGATAATAGAGTGTAGCAGGTGATATAGGAGATAATAGCGTGTAGCAGGTGATATAGGAGATAATAGCGTGTAGCGGGTGATATAGGAGATAATAGCGTGTAGCGGGTGATATAGGAGATAATAGCGTGTAGCCGGTGATATAGGAGATAATAGCGTGTAGCGGGTGATATAGGAGATAATAGCGTGTAGCAGGTGATATAGGAGATAATAGCGTGTAGCAGGTGATATAGGAGATAATAGAGTGTAGCAGGTGATATAGGAGATAATAGCGTGTAGCAGGTGATATAGGAGATAATAGCGTGTAGCGGGTGATATAGCAGATAATAGCGTGTAGCGGGTGATATAGGAGATAATAACATGTAGCCGGTGATATAGGAGATAACAGCGTGTAGCAGGTGATATAGGAGATAACAGCGTGTAGCAGGTGATATAGGAGATAATAGCGTGTAGCGGGTGATATAGGAGATAATAACATGTAGCCGGTGATATAGGAGATAACAGCGTGTAGCAGGTGATATAGGAGATAACAGCGTGTAGCAGGTGATATAGGAGATAATAGCGTGTAGCGGGTGATATAGGAGATAATAACATGTAGCCGGTGATATAGGAGATAACAGCGTGTAGCAGGTGATATAGGAGATAACAGCGTGTAGCAGGTGATATAGGAGATAACAGCGTGTAGCAGGTGATATAGGAGATAACAGCGTGTAGCAAGTGATATAGGAGATAATAGAGTGTAGCAGGTGATATAGGAGATAATAGCGTGTAGCGGGTGATATAGGAGATAATAGCGTGTAGCGGGTGATATAGGAGATAATGGCGTGGAGCGGGTGATATAGGAGATAATGGCGTGGAGCGGGTGATATAGGAGATAATGGCGTGTTGCGGGTGATATAGGAGATAATGGCGTGTAGCGGGTGATATAGGAGATAATGGCGTGTAGAGGGTGATATAGGAGATAATAGCGTGTAGCGGGTGATATAGGAGATAATACCGTGTAGCGGGTGATATAGGAGATAATAGCGTGTAGCGGGTGATATAGGAGATAATAGCGTGTAGCAGGTGATATAGGAGATAATAGCGTGTAGCGGGTGATATAGGAGATAATAACGTGTAGCGGGTGATATAGGAGATAATAGCGTGTAGCAGGCGATATAGGAGATAATAGCGTGTAGCAGGTGATATAGGAGATAATAGCATGTAACAGGTGATATAGGAGATAATAGCATGTGATATAGGAGATAATAGCGTGTAGCAGGTTATATAGGAGATAATAGCGTGTAGCAGGTGATATAGGAGATAATAGCGTGTAGCAGGTGATATAGGAGATAATAGCGTGTAGCGGGTGATATAGGAGATAATAGCGTGTAGCGGGTGATATAGGAGATAATAACGTGTAGCGGGTGATATAGGAGATAATAGCGTGTAGCAGGCGATATAGGAGATAATAGCATGTAGCAGGTGATATAGGAGATAATAGCATGTAACAGGTGATATAGGAGATAATAGCATGTGATATAGGAGATAATAGCGTGTAGCAGGTGATATAGGAGATAACAGCGTGTAGCAGGTGATATAGGAGATATAGGAGATAATAGCGTGTAGCGGGTGATATAGGAGATAATAGCGTGTAGCGGGTGATATAGGAGATAATAACATGTAGCCGGTGATATAGGAGATAACAGCGTGTAGCAGGTGATATAGGTGATAACAGCGTGTAGCAGGTGATATAGGAGATAACAGCGTGTAGCAGGTGATATAGGAGATAATAGCTTGTAGCAGGTGATATAGGAGATAATAGCATGTAGCAGGTGATATAGGAGATAATAGCATGTAGCAGGTGATATAGGAGATAATAGCATGTGATATAGGAGATAATAGCGTGTAGCAGGTGATATAGGAGATAACAGCGTGTAGCAAGTGATATAGGAGATAATAGAGTGTAGCAGGTGATATAGGAGATAATAGCGTGTAGCAGGTGATATAGGAGATAATAGCGTGTAGCGGGTGATATAGGAGATAATAGCGTGTAGCGGGTGATATAGGAGATAATAGCGTGTAGCCGGTGATAAAGGAGATAATAGCGTGTAGCGGGTGATATAGGAGATAATAGCGTGTAGCAGGTGATATAGGAGATAATAGCGTGTAGCAGCTGATATAGGAGATAATAGCGTGTAGCCGGTGATAAAGGAGATAATAGCGTGTAGCGGGTGATATAGGAGATAATAGCGTGTAGCGGGTGATATAGGAGATAATAGCGTGTAGCAGCTGATATAGGAGATAATAGCGTGTAGCGGGTGATATAGGAGATAATAGCGTGTAGCAGGTGATATAGGAGATAATAGCGTGTAGCAGGTGATATAGGAGATAATAGAGTGTAGCAGGTGATATAGGAGATAATAGCGTGTAGCAGGTGATATAGGAGATAATAGCGTGTAGCGGGTGATATAGCAGATAATAGCGTGTAGCGGGTGATATAGGAGATAATAACATGTAGCCGGTGATATAGGAGATAACAGCGTGTAGCAGGTGATATAGGAGATAACAGCGTGTAGCAGGTGATATAGGAGATAATAGCGTGTAGCGGGTGATATAGGAGATAATAACATGTAGCCGGTGATATAGGAGATAACAGCGTGTAGCAGGTGATATAGGAGATAACAGCGTGTAGCAGGTGATATAGGAGATAATAGCGTGTAGCGGGTGATATAGGAGATAACAACATGTAGCCGGTGATATAGGAGATAACAGCGTGTAGCAGGTGATATAGGAGATAACAGCGTGTAGCAAGTGATATAGGAGATAATAGAGTGTAGCAGGTGATATAGGAGATAATAGCGTGTAGCGGGTGATATAGGAGATAATAGCGTGTAGCGGGTGATATAGGAGATAATGGCGTGGAGCGGGTGATATAGGAGATAATGGCGTGGAGCGGGTGATATAGGAGATAATGGCGTGTTGCGGGTGATATAGGAGATAATGGCGTGTAGCGGGTGATATAGGAGATAATGGCGTGTAGAGGGTGATATAGGAGATAATAGCGTGTAGCGGGTGATATAGGAGATAATAGCGTGTAGAGGGTGATATAGGAGATAATAGCGTGTAGCGGGTGATATAGGAGATAATAGCGTGTAGCAGGTGATATAGGAGATAATAGCGTGTAGCGGGTGATATAGGAGATAATAGCGTGTAGCAGGCGATATAGGAGATAATAGCGTGTAGCAGGTGATATAGGAGATAATAGCATGTAACAGGTGATATAGGAGATAATAGCATGTGATATAGGAGATAATAGCGTGTAGCAGGTTATATAGGAGATAATAGCGTGTAGCAGGCGATATAGGAGATAATAGCGTGTAGCAGGTGATATAGGAGATAATAGCGTGTAGCGGGTGATATAGGAGATAATAGCGTGTAGCGGGTGATATAGGAGATAATAACGTGTAGCGGGTGATATAGGAGATAATAGCGTGTAGCGGGTGATATAGGAGATAATAGGGTGTAGCAGGCGATATAGGAGATAATAGCATGTAGCAGGTGATATAGGAGATAATAGCATGTAACAGGTGATATAGGAGATAATAGCATGTGATATAGGAGATAATAGCGTGTAGCAGGTGATATAGGAGATAATAGCATGTTGCAGGTGATATAGGAGAAAATAGCGTGTAGCAGGTGATATAGGAGATAATAGCGTGTAGAGGGTGATATAGGAGATAATAGCGTGTAGCGGGTGATATAGGAGATAATAGCGTGTAGCAGGTGATATAGGAGATAATAGCGTGTAGCGGGTGATATAGGAGATAATAGCGTGTAGCAGGCGATATAGGAGATAATAGCGTGTAGCAGGTGATATAGGAGATAATAGCATGTAACAGGTGATATAGGAGATAATAGCATGTGATATAGGAGATAATAGCGTGTAGCAGGTTATATAGGAGATAATAGCGTGTAGCAGGTGATATAGGAGATAATAGCGTGTAGCAGGTGATATAGGAGATAATAGCGTGTAGCGGGTGATATAGGAGATAATAGCGTGTAGCGGGTGATATAGGAGATAATAACGTGTAGCGGGTGATATAGGAGATAATAGCGTGTAGCGGGTGATATAGGAGATAATAGCGTGTAGCAGGCGATATAGGAGATAATAGCATGTAGCAGGTGATATAGGAGATAATAGCATGTAACAGGTGATATAGGAGATAATAGCATGTGATATAGGAGATAATAGCGTGTAGCAGGTGATATAGGAGATAATAGCATGTTGCAGGTGATATAGGAGAAAATAGCGTGTAGCAGGTGATATAGGAGATAATAGCGTGTAGCAGGTGATATAGGAGATAGTAGCAGGTGATATAGGAGATAATAGCATGTAGCAGGTGATATAGGAGATAATAGCGTGTAGCAGGTGATATAGGAGATAAGAGCGTGTAGCAGGTGATATAGGAGATAACAGCGTGTAGCAAGTGATATAGGAGATAATAGAGTGTAGCAGGTGATATAGGAGATAATAGCGTGTAGCAGGTGATATAGGAGATAATAGCGTGTAGCAGGTGATATAGGAGATAATAGCATGTAGCAGGTGATATAGGAGATAATAGCATGTAGCAGGTGATATAGGAGATAGTAGCAGGTGATATAGGAGATAATAGCATGTAGCAGGTGATATAGGAGATAATAGCATGTAGCAGGTGATATAGGAGATAATAGCATGTAGCAGCTGATATAGGAGATAATAGCGTGTAGCGGGTGATATAGGAGATAATAGCGTGTAGCGGGTGATATAGGAGATAATAGCGTGTAGCGGGTGATAAAGGAGATAATAGCGTGTAGCAGGTGATATAGGAGATAATAGCGTGTAGCAGGTGATATAGGAGATGATAGCGTGTAGCAGGTGATATAGGAGATAATAGAGTGTTGCAGGTGATATAGGAGATAATAGCGTGTAGCAGGTGATATAGGAGATAATAGCGTGTAGCAGGTGATATAGGAGATAATAGCGTGTAGCAGGTGATATAGGAGATAATAGCGTGTAGCGGGTGATATAGGAGATAATAACGTGTAGCGGGTGATATAGGAGATAATAGCGTGTAGCAGGCGATATAGGAGATAATAGCGTGTAGCAGGTTATATGGAGATAATAGCATGTAACAGGTGATATAGGAGATAATAGCATGTGATATAGGAGATAATAGCGTGTAGCAGGTTATATAGGAGATAATAGCGTGTAGCAGGTGATATAGGAGATAATAGCGTGTAGCAGGTGATATAGGAGATAATAGCGTGTAGCGGGTGATATAGGAGATAATAGCGTGTAGCGGGTGATATAGGAGATAATAACGTGTAGCGGGTGATATAGGAGATAATAGCGTGTAGCAGGCGATATAGGAGATAATAGCATGTAGCAGGTGATATAGGAGATAATAGCATGTAACAGGTGATATAGGAGATAATAGCATGTGATATAGGAGATAATAGTGTGTAGCAGGTGATATAGGAGATAACAGCGTGTAGCAGGTGATATAGGAGATAATAGCATGTAGCAGGTGATATAGGAGATAATAGCATGTAGCAGGTGATATAGGAGATAGTAGCAGGTGATATAGGAGATAATAGCGTGTAGCGGGTGATATAGGAGATAATAGCGTGTAGCGGGTGATATAGGAGATAATAACATGTAGCCGGTGATATAGGAGATAACAGCGTGTAGCAGGTGATATAGGTGATAACAGCGTGTAGCAGGTGATATAGGAGATAACAGCGTGTAGCAGGTGATATAGGAGATAATAGCGTGTAGCAGGTGATATAGGAGATAATAGCATGTAGCAGGTGATATAGGAGATAATAGCATGTAGCAGGTGATATAGGAGATAATAGCATGTGATATAGGAGATAATAGCGTGTAGCAGGTGATATAGGAGATAACAGCGTGTAGCAAGTGATATAGGAGATAATAGAGTGTAGCAGGTGATATAGGAGATAATAGCGTGTAGCAGGTGATATAGGAGATAATAGCGTGTAGCGGGTGATATAGGAGATAATAGTGTGTAGCGGGTGATATAGGAGATAATAGCGTGTAGCCGGTGATATAGGAGATAATAGCGTGTAGCGGGTGATATAGGAGATAATAGCGTGTAGCGGGTGATATAGGAGATAATAGCGTGTAGCGGGTGATATAGGAGATAATAGAGTGTAGCAGGTGATATAGGAGATAATAGCGTGTAGCAGGTGATATAGGAGATAATAGCGTGTAGCGGGTGATATAGCAGATAATAGCGTGTAGCGGGTGATATAGGAGATAATAACGTGTAGCCGGTGATATAGGAGATAACAGCGTGTAGCAGGTGATATAGGAGATAACAGCGTGTAGCAGGTGATATAGGAGATAATAGCGTGTAGCGGGTGATATAGGAGATAATAACATGTAGCCGGTGATATAGGAGATAACAGCGTGTAGCAGGTGATATAGGAGATAACAGCGTGTAGCAGGTGATATAGGAGATAATAGCGTGTAGCGGGTGATATAGGAGATAATAACATGTAGCCGGTGATATAGGAGATAACAGCGTGTAGCAGGTGATATAGGAGATAACAGCGTGTAGCAAGTGATATAGGAGATAATAGAGTGTAGCAGGTGATATAGGAGATAATAGCGTGTAGCGGGTGATATAGGAGATAATAGCGTGTAGCGGGTGATATAGGAGATAATGGCGTGGAGCGGGTGATATAGGAGATAATGGCGTGTAGCGGGTGATATAGGAGATAATGGCGTGTTGCGGGTGATATAGGAGATAATGGCGTGTAGCGGGTGATATAGGAGATAATGGCGTGTAGAGGGTGATATAGGAGATAATAGCGTGTAGCGGGTGATATAGGAGATAATAGCGTGTAGAGGGTGATATAGGAGATAATAGCGTGTAGCGGGTGATATAGGAGATAATAGCGTGTAGCAGGTGATATAGGAGATAATAGAGTGTAGCAGGTGATATAGGAGATAATAGCGTGTAGCAGGTGATATAGGAGATAATAGCGTGTAGCGGGTGATATAGGAGATAATAGCGTGTAGCGGGTGATATAGGAGATAATAGCGTGTAGCCGGTGATATAGGAGATAATAGCGTGTAGCGGGTGATATAGGAGATAATAGCGTGTAGCAGGTGATATAGGAGATAATAGCGTGTAGCAGGTGATATAGGAGATAATAGAGTGTAGCAGGTGATATAGGAGATAATAGCGTGTAGCAGGTGATATAGGAGATAATAGCGTGTAGCGGGTGATATAGCAGATAATAGCGTGTAGCGGGTGATATAGGAGATAATAACATGTAGCCGGTGATATAGGAGATAACAGCGTGTAGCAGGTGATATAGGAGATAACAGCGTGTAGCAGGTGATATAGGAGATAATAGCGTGTAGCGGGTGATATAGGAGATAATAACATGTAGCCGGTGATATAGGAGATAACAGCGTGTAGCAGGTGATATAGGAGATAACAGCGTGTAGCAAGTGATATAGGAGATAATAGAGTGTAGCAGGTGATATAGGAGATAATAGCGTGTAGCGGGTGATATAGGAGATAATAGCGTGTAGCGGGTGATATAGGAGATAATGGCGTGGAGCGGGTGATATAGGAGATAATGGCGTGGAGCGGGTGATATAGGAGATAATGGCGTGTTGCGGGTGATATAGGAGATAATGGCGTGTAGCGGGTGATATAGGAGATAATGGCGTGTAGAGGGTGATATAGGAGATAATAGCGTGTAGCGGGTGATATAGGAGATAATAGCGTGTAGAGGGTGATATAGGAGATAATAGCGTGTAGCGGGTGATATAGGAGATAATAGCGTGTAGCAGGTGATATAGGAGATAATAGCGTGTAGCGGGTGATATAGGAGATAATAACGTGTAGCGGGTGATATAGGAGATAATAGCGTGTAGCAGGCGATATAGGAGATAATAGCGTGTAGCAGGTGATATAGGAGATAATAGCATGTAACAGGTGATATAGGAGATAATAGCATGTGATATAGGAGATAATAGCGTGTAGCAGGTTATATAGGAGATAATAGCGTGTAGCAGGTGATATAGGAGATAATAGCGTGTAGCAGGTGATATAGGAGATAATAGCGTGTAGCGGGTGATATAGGAGATAATAGCGTGTAGCGGGTGATATAGGAGATAATAACGTGTAGCGGGTGATATAGGAGATAATAGCGTGTAGCGGGTGATATAGGAGATAATAGCGTGTAGCAGGCGATATAGGAGATAATAGCATGTAGCAGGTGATATAGGAGATAATAGCATGTAACAGGTGATATAGGAGATAATAGCATGTGATATAGGAGATAATAGCGTGTAGCTGGTGATATAGGAGATAATAGCATGTTGCAGGTGATATAGGAGAAAATAGCGTGTAGCAGGTGATATAGGAGATAATAGCGTGTAGCAGGTGATATAGGAGATAGTAGCAGGTGATATAGGAGATAATAGCATGTAGCAGGTGATATAGGAGATAATAGCGTGTAGCAGGTGATATAGGAGATAAGAGCGTGTAGCGGGTGATATAGGAGATAAGAGCGTGTAGCAGGTGATATAGGAGATAACAGCGTGTAGCAAGTGATATAGGAGATAATAGAGTGTAGCAGGTGATATAGGAGATAATAGCGTGTAGCAGGTGATATAGGAGATAATAGCGTGTAGCAGGTGATATAGGAGATAATAGCATGTAGCAGGTGATATAGGAGATAATAGCGTGTAGCAGGTGATATAGGAGATAATAGCGTGTAGCAGGTGATATAGGAGATGATAGCGTGTAGCAGGTGATATAGGAGATAATAGAGTGTTGCAGGTGATATAGGAGATAATAGCGTGTAGCAGGTGATATAGGAGATAATAGCGTGTAGCAGGTGATATAGGAGATAATAGCGTGTAGCAGGTGATATAGGAGATAACAGCGGGTAGCAGGTGATATAGGAGATAACAGCGTGTAGCCGGTGATATAGGAGATAACAGCGTGTAGCCGGTGATATAGGAGATGATAGCGTGTAGCAGGTGATATAGGAGATAATAGAGTGTTGCAGGTGATATAGGAGATAATAGCGTGTAGCAGGTGATATAGGAGATAATAGCGTGTAGCAGGTGATATAGGAGATAACAGCGGGTAGCAGGTGATATAGGAGATAACAGCGTGTAGCCGGTGATATAGGAGATAACAGCGTGTAGCAGGTGATATAGGAGATAATAGCGTGTAGCAGGTGATATAGGAGATAACAGCGTGTAGCAGGTGATATAGGAGATAACAGCGGGTAGCAGGTGATATAGGAGATAACAGCGTGTAGCAGGTGATATAGGAGATAACAGCGTGTAGCAGGTGATATAGGAGATATAGGAGATAATAGCGTGTAGCGGGTGATATAGGAGATAATAGCGTGTAGCGGGTGATATAGGAGATAATAACATGTAGCCGGTGATATAGGAGATAATAGCGTTTAGCAGGTGATATAGGTGATAACAGCGTGTAGCAGGTGATATAGGAGATAACAGCGGGTAGCAGGTGATATAGGAGATAACAGCGTGTAGCCGGTGATATAGGAGATAACAGCGTGTAGCCGGTGATATAGGAGATAATAGCGTGTAGCAGGTGATATAGGAGATAACAGCGTGTAGCGGGTGATATAGGAGATATAGGAGATAATAGCGTGTAGCGGGTGATATAGGAGATAATAGCGTGTAGCGGGTGATATAGGAGATAATAACATGTAGCCGGTGATATAGGAGATAACAGCGTGTAGCAGGTGATATAGGTGATAACAGCGTGTAGCAGGTGATATAGGAGATAACAGCGTGTAGCAGGTGATATAGGAGATAATAGCGTGTAGCAGGTGATATAGGAGATAATAGCATGTAGCAGGTGATATAGGAGATAATAGCATGTGATATAGGAGATAATAGCGTGTAGCAGGTGATATAGGAGATAATAGCGTGTAGCAGGTGATATAGGAGATAATAGCATGTAGCAGGTGATATAGGAGATAATAGCATGTAGCAGGTGATATAGGAGATAATAGCATGTGATATAGGAGATAATAGCGTGTAGCAGGTGATATAGGAGATAATAGCATGTAGCAGGTGATATAGGAGATAATAGCATGTAGCAGGTGATATAGGAGATAATAGCATGTGATATAGGAGATAATAGCGTGTAGCAGGTGATATAGGAGATAACAGCGTGTAGCAAGTGATATAGGAGATAATAGCGTGTAGCAGGTGATATAGGAGATAATAGCGTGTAGCAGGTGATATAGGAGATAATAGCATGTAGCGGGTGATATAGGAGATAATAGCGTGTAGCGGGTGATATAGGAGATAATAGCGTGTAGCCGGTGATATAGGAGATAATAGCGTGTAGCGGGTGATATAGGAGATAATAGCGTGTAGCAGGTGATATAGGAGATAATAGCGTGTAGCAGGTGATATAGGAGATAATAGAGTGTAGCAGGTGATATAGGAGATAATAGCGTGTAGCAGGTGATATAGGAGATAATAGCGTGTAGCGGGTGATATAGCAGATAATAGCGTGTAGCGGGTGATATAGGAGATAATAACATGTAGCCGGTGATATAGGAGATAACAGCGTGTAGCAGCTGATATAGGTGATAACAGCGTGTAGCAGGTGATATAGGAGATAACAGCGTGTAGCAGGTGATATAGGAGATAATAGCGTGTAGCGGGTGATATAGGAGATAATAACATGTAGCCGGTGATATAGGAGATAACAGCGTGTAGCAGGTGATATAGGAGATAACAGCGTGTAGCAGGTGATATAGGAGATAATAGCGTGTAGCGGGTGATATAGGAGATAATAACGTGTAGCCGGTGATATAGGAGATAACAGCGTGTAGCAGGTGATATAGGAGATAACAGCGTGTAGCAGGTGATATAGGAGATAACAGCGTGTAGCAGGTGATATAGGAGATAACAGCGTGTAGCAAGTGATATAGGAGATAATAGCGTGTAGCAGGTGATATAGGAGATAATAGCGTGTAGCAGGTGATATAGGAGATAATAGCGTGTAGCGGGTGATATAGGAGATAATAGCGTGTAGCGGGTGATATAGGAGATAATGGCGTGGAGCGGGTGATATAGGAGATAATGGCGTGTTGCGGGTGATATAGGAGATAATGGCGTGTAGCGGGTGATATAGGAGATAATGGCGTGTAGAGGGTGATATAGGAGATAATAGCGTGTAGCGGGTGATATAGGAGATAATAGCGTGTAGCGGGTGATATAGGAGATAATAGCGTGTAGCGGGTGATATAGGAGATAATAGCGTGTAGCGGGTGATATAGGAGATAATAACGTGTAGCGGGTGATATAGGAGATAATAGCGTGTAGCAGGCGATATAGGAGATAATAGCGTGTAGCAGGTGATATAGGAGATAATAGCATGTAACAGGTGATATAGGAGATAATAGCATGTGATATAGGAGATAATAGCGTGTAGCAGGTTATATAGGAGATAATAGCGTGTAGCAGGTGATATAGGAGATAATAGCGTGTAGCGGGTGATATAGGAGATAATAGCGTGTAGCAGGTGATATAGGAGATAATAACGTGTAGCGGGTGATATAGGAGATAATAGCGTGTAGCAGGTGATATAGGAGATAATAGCGTGTAGCAGGTGATATAGGAGATAACAGCGGGTAGCAGGTGATATAGGAGATAACAGCGTGTAGCCGGTGATATAGGAGATAATAGCGTGTAGCCGGTGATATAGGAGATAATAGCGTGTAGCAGGTGATATAGGAGATAATAGCGTGTAGCAGGTGATATAGGAGATAATAGCGTGTAGCAGGTGATATAGGAGATAAGAGCGTGTAGCAGGTGATATAGGAGATAAGAGCGTGTAGCAGGTGATATAGGAGATAATACCGTGTAGCGGGTGATATAGGAGATAATAGCGGTTAGCAGGTGATATAGGAGATAATAGCATGTAGCAGGTGATATAGGAGATAATAGCATGTAGCAGGTGATATAGGAGATAATAGCTTGTGATATAGGAGATAATAGCGTGTAGCAAGTGATATAGGAGATAATAGCATTTAACAGGTAATATAGGAGATAATAGCATGTGATATAGGAGATAATAGCATGTAGCAGGTGATATAGGAGATAATAGCGTGTAGCAGGTGATATAGGAGATAATAGCATGTAGCAGGTGATATAGGAGATAATAGCATGTAGCAGGTGATATAGGAGATAATAGCATGTAGCAGCTGATATAGGAGATAATAGCGTGTAGCGGGTGATATAGGAGATAATAGCGTGTAGCGGGTGATATAGGAGATAATAGCGTGTAGCGGGTGATATAGGAGATAATAGCGTGTAGCGGGTGATATATAGGAGATAATAGCGTGTAGCGGGTGATATAGGAGATGATAGCGTGTAGCGGGTGATATAGGAGATAATAGAGTGTTGCAGGTGATATAGGAGATAATAGCGTGTAGCAGGTGATATAGGAGATAATAGCGTGTAGCAGGTGATATAGGAGATAATAGCGTGTAGCAGGTGATATAGGAGATAACAGCGGGTAGCAGGTGATATAGGAGATAACAGCGTGTAGCCGGTGATATAGGAGATAATAGCGTGTAGCCGGTGATATAGGAGATAATAGCGTGTAGCAGGTGATATAGGAGATAACAGCGTGTAGCAGGTGATATAGGAGATAACAGCGTGTAGCAGGTGATATAGGAGATATAGGAGATAATAGCGTGTAGCGGGTGATATAGGAGATAATAGCGTGTAGCGGGTGATATAGGAGATAATAACATGTAGCCGGTGATATAGGAGATAACAGCGTGTAGCGGGTGATATAGGAGATAATGGCGTGTAGAGGGTGATATAGGAGATAATAGCGTGTAGCGGGTGATATAGGAGATAATAGCGTGTAGCGGGTGATATAGGAGATAATAGCGTGTAGCGGGTGATATAGGAGATAATAGCGTGTAGCGGGTGATATAGGAGATAATAGCGTGTAGCGGGTGATATAGGAGATAATAACGTGTAGCGGGTGATATAGGAGATAATAGCGTGTAGCAGGCGATATAGGAGATAATAGCGTGTAGCAGGTGATATAGGAGATAATAGCATGTAACAGGTGATATAGGAGATAATAGCATGTGATATAGGAGATAATAGCGTGTAGCAGGTTATATAGGAGATAATAGCGTGTAGCAGGTGATATAGGAGATAATAGCGTGTAGCAGGTGATATAGGAGATAATAGCGTGTAGCGGGTGATATAGGAGATAATAGCGTGTAGCGGGTGATATAGGAGATAATAACGTGTAGCGGGTGATATAGGAGATAATAGCGTGTAGCGGGTGATATAGGAGATAATAGCGTGTAGCAGGCGATATAGGAGATAATAGCATGTAGCAGGTGATATAGGAGATAATAGCATGTAACAGGTGATATAGGAGATAATAGCATGTGATATAGGAGATAATAGCGTGTAGCAGGTGATATAGGAGATAATAGCATGTTGCAGGTGATATAGGAGAAAATAGCGTGTAGCAGGTGATATAGGAGATAATAGCGTGTAGCAGGTGATATAGGAGATAGTAGCAGGTGATATAGGAGAGAATAGCATGTAGCAGGTGATATAGGAGATAATAGCGTGTAGCAGGTGATATAGGAGATAAGATCGTGTAGCAGGTGATATAGGAGATAAGAGCGTGTAGCAGGTGATATAGGAGATAATAGCATGTAGCAGGTGATATAGGAGATAATAGCATGTAGCAGGTGATATAGGAGATAATAGCTTGTGATATAGGAGATAATAGCGTGTAGCAAGTGATATAGGAGATAATAGCATGTAGCAGGTGATATAGGAGATAATAGCATTTAACAGGTAATATAGGAGATAATAGCATGTGATATAGGAGATAATAGCGTGTAGCAGGTGATATAGGAGATAACAGCGTGTAGCAAGTGATATAGGAGATAATAGAGTGTAGCAGGTGATATAGGAGATAATAGAGTGTAGCAGGTGATATAGGAGATAATAGCGTGTAGCAGGTGATATAGGAGATAATAGCATGTAGCAGGTGATATAGGAGATAATAGCATGTAGCAGGTGATATAGGAGATAGTAGCAGGTGATATAGGAGATAATAGCATGTAGCAGGTGATATAGGAGATAATAGCATGTAGCAGGTGATATAGGAGATAATAGCATGTAGCAGCTGATATAGGAGATAATAGCGTGTAGCGGGTGATATAGGAGATAATAGCGTGTAGCGGGTGATATAGGAGATAATAGCGTGTAGCGGGTGATATAGGAGATAATAGCGTGTAGCGGGTGATATATAGGAGATAATAGCGTGTAGCGGGTGATATAGGAGATGATAGCGTGTAGCGGGTGATATAGGAGATAATAGAGTGTTGCAGGTGATATAGGAGATAATAGCGTGTAGCAGGTGATATAGGAGATAATAGCGTGTAGCAGGTGATATAGGAGATAATAGCGTGTAGCAGGTGATATAGGAGATAACAGCGGGTAGCAGGTGATATAGGAGATAACAGCGTGTAGCCGGTGATATAGGAGATAATAGCGTGTAGCCGGTGATATAGGAAATAATAGCGTGTAGCAGGTGATATAGGAGATAACAGCGTGTAGCAGGTGATATAGGAGATAACAGCGTGTAGCAGGTGATATAGGAGATATAGGAGATAATAGCGTGTAGCGGGTGATATAGGAGATAATAGCGTGTAGCGGGTGATATAGGAGATAATAACATGTAGCCGGTGATATAGGAGATAACAGCGTGTAGCGGGTGATATAGGAGATAATGGCGTGTAGAGGGTGATATAGGAGATAATAGCGTGTAGCGGGTGATATAGGAGATAATAGCGTGTAGCGGGTGATATAGGAGATAATAGCGTGTAGCGGGTGATATAGGAGATAATAGCGTGTAGCGGGTGATATAGGAGATAATAGCGTGTAGCGGGTGATATAGGAGATAATAGCGTGTAGCGGGTGATATAGGAGATAATAACGTGTAGCGGGTGATATAGGAGATAATAGCGTGTAGCAGGCGATATAGGAGATAATAGCGTGTAGCAGGTGATATAGGAGATAATAGCATGTGATATAGGAGATAATAGCGTGTAGCAGGTTATATAGGAGATAATAGCGTGTAGCAGGTGATATAGGAGATAATAGCGTGTAGCAGGTGATATAGGAGATAATAGCGTGTAGCGGGTGATATAGGAGATAATAGCGTGTAGCGGGTGATATAGGAGATAATAACGTGTAGCGGGTGATATAGGAGATAATAGCGTGTAGCGGGTGATATAGGAGATAATAGCGTGTAGCAGGCGATATAGGAGATAATAGCATGTAGCAGGTGATATAGGAGATAATAGCATGTAACAGGTGATATAGGAGATAATAGCATGTGATATAGGAGATAATAGCGTGTAGCAGGTGATATAGGAGATAATAGCATGTTGCAGGTGATATAGGAGAAAATAGCGTGTAGCAGGTGATATAGGAGATAATAGCGTGTAGCAGGTGATATAGGAGATAGTAGCAGGTGATATAGGAGATAATAGCATGTAGCAGGTGATATAGGAGATAATAGCGTGTAGCAGGTGATATAGGAGATAAGAGCGTGTAGCAGGTGATATAGGAGATAAGAGCGTGTAGCAGGTGATATAGGAGATAATAGCATGTAGCAGGTGATATAGGAGATAATAGCATGTAGCAGGTGATATAGGAGATAATAGCTTGTGATATAGGAGATAATAGCGTGTAGCAAGTGATATAGGAGATAATAGCATGTAGCAGGTGATATAGGAGATAATAGCATTTAACAGGTAATATAGGAGATAATAGCATGTGATATAGGAGATAATAGCGTGTAGCAGGTGATATAGGAGATAACAGCGTGTAGCAAGTGATATAGGAGATAATAGAGTGTAGCAGGTGATATAGGAGATAATAGAGTGTAGCAGGTGATATAGGAGATAATAGCGTGTAGCAGGTGATATAGGAGATAATAGCATGTAGCAGGTGATATAGGAGATAATAGCATGTAGCAGGTGATATAGGAGATAGTAACAGGTGATATAGGAGATAATAGCATGTAGCAGGTGATATAGGAGATAATAGCATGTAGCAGCTGATATAGGAGATAATAGCGTGTAGCGGGTGATATAGGAGATAATAGCGTGTAGCGGGTGATATAGGAGATAATAGCGTGTAGCGGGTGATATAGGAGATAATAGCGTGTAGCGGGTGATATAGGAGATAGTAGCGTGTAGCGGGTGATATAGGAGATGATAGCGTGTAGCGGGTGATATAGGAGATAATAGAGTGTTGCAGGTGATATAGGAGATAATAGCGTGTAGCAGGTGATATAGGAGATAATAGCGTGTAGCAGGTGATATAGGAGATAATAGCGTGTAGCAGGTGATATAGGAGATAACAGCGGGTAGCAGGTGATATAGGAGATAACAGCGTGTAGCCGGTGATATAGGAGATAACAGCGTGTAGCCGGTGATATAGGAGATAATAGCGTGTAGCAGGTGATATAGGAGATAACAGCGTGTAGCAGGTGATATAGGAGATAACAGCGTGTAGCAGGTGATATAGGAGATATAGGAGATAATAGCGTGTAGCGGGTGATATAGGAGATAATAGCGTGTAGCGGGTGATATAGGAGATAATAACATGTAGCCGGTGATATAGGAGATAACAGCGTGTAGCAGGTGATATAGGTGATAACAGCGTGTAGCAGGTGATATAGGAGATAACAGCGTGTAGCAGGTGATATAGGAGATAATAGCGTGTAGCAGGTGATATAGGAGATAATAGCATGTAGCAGGTGATATAGGAGATAATAGCATGTGATATAGGAGATAATAGCGTGTAGCAGGTGATATAGGAGATAATAGCATGTAGCAGGTGATATAGGAGATAATAGCATGTAGCAGGTGATATAGGAGATAATAGCATGTGATATAGGAGATAATAGCGTGTAGCAGGTGATATAAGAGATAACAGCGTGTAGCAAGTGATATATGAGATAATAGAGTGTAGCAGGTGATATAGGAGATAATAGCGTGTAGCAGGTGATATAGGAGATAATAGCGTGTAGCGGGTGATATAGGAGATAATAGCGTGTAGCGGGTGATATAGGAGATAATAGCGTGTAGCTGGTGATATAGGAGATAATAGCGTGTAGCGGGTGATATAGGAGATAATAGCGTGTAGCAGGTGATATAGGAGATAATAGCGTGTAGCAGGTGATATAGGAGATAATAGCGTGTAGCAGGTGATATAGGAGATAATAGCGTGTAGCAGGTGATATAGGAGATAATAGCGTGTAGCGGGTGATATAGCAGATAATAGCGTGTAGCGGGTGATATAGGAGATAATAACATGTAGCCGGTGATATAGGAGATAACAGCGTGTAGCAGGTGATATAGGAGATAACAGCGTGTAGCAGGTGATATAGGAGATAATAGCGTGTAGCGGGTGATATAGGAGATAATAGCGTGTAGCGGGTGATATAGGAGATAATAGCGTGTAGCGGGTGATAGAGGAGATAATGGCGTGTGGCGGGTGATAGAGGAGATAATGGCGTGTGGCGGGTGATAGAGGAGATAATGGCGTGTGGCGGGTGATATAGGAGATAATGGCGTGTAGCGGGTGATATAGGAGATAATGGCGTGTAGCGGGTGATATAGGAGATAATGGCGTGTAGCGGGTGATATAGGAGATAATGGCATGTAGCGGGTGATAGAGGCGATAATGGCGTGTAGCGGGTGATATAGTAGATAATGGCGTGTAGCGGGTGATATAGGAGATAATGGCGTGGAGCGGGTGACATAGGAGATAATGGCGTGTTGCGGGTGATATAGGAGATAATGGCGTGTAGCGGGTGATATAGGAGATAATGGCGTGTAGAGGGTGATATAGGAGATAATAGCGTGTAGCGGGTGATATAGGAGATAATAGCGTGTAGCGGGTGATATAGGAGATAATAGCGTGTAGCGGGTGATATAGGAGATAATAGCGTGTAGCGGGTGATATAGGAGATAATAACGTGTAGCGGGTGATATAGGAGATAATAGCGTGTAGCAGGCGATATAGGAGATAATAGCGTGTAGCAGGTGATATAGGAGATAATAGCATGTAACAGGTGATATAGGAGATAATAGCATGTGATATAGAAGATAATAGCGTGTAGCAGGTTATATAGAAGATAATAGCGTGTAGCAGGTGATATAGGAGATAATAGCGTGTAGCAGGTGATATAGGAGATAATAGCGTGTAGCGGGTGATATAGGAGATAATAGCGTGTAGCGGGTGATATAGGAGATAATAACGTGTAGCGGGTGATATAGGAGATAATAGCGTGTAGCGGGTGATATAGGAGATAATAGCGTGTAGCAGGCGATATAGGAGATAATAGCATGTAGCAGGTGATATAGGAGATAATAGCATGTAACAGGTGATATAGGAGATAATAGCATGTGATATAGGAGATAATAGCGTGTAGCAGGTGATATAGGAGATAATAGCATGTAGCAGGTGATATAGGAGATAATAGCATGTGATATAGGAGATAATAGAGTGTAGCAGGTGATATAGGAGATAATAGCGTGTAGCAGGTGATATAGGAGATAATAGCGTGTAGCGGGTGATATAGGAGATAATAGCGTGTAGCGGGTGATATAGGAGATAATAGCGTGTGGCCGGTGATATAGGAGATAATAGCGTGTAGCGGGTGATATAGGAGATAATAGCGTGTAGCAGGTGATATAGGAGATAATAGCGTGTAGCAGGTGATATAGGAGATAATAGAGTGTAGCAGGTGATATAGGAGATAATAGCGTGTAGCAGGTGATATAGGAGATAATAGCGTGTAGCGGGTGATATAGCAGATAATAGCGTGTAGCGGGTGATATAGGAGATAATAACATGTAGCCGGTGATATAGGAGATAACAGCGTGTAGCAGGTGATATAGGAGATAACAGCGTGTAGCAGGTGATATAGGAGATAACAGCGTGTAGCAGGTGATATAGGAGATAATAGCGTGTAGCAGGTGATATAGGAGATAATAGCGTGTAGCAGGTGATATAGGAGATAATAGCATGTAGCGGGTGATATAGGAGATAATAGCATGTAGCAGGTGATATAGGAGATAATAGCGTGTAGCAGGTGATATAGGAGATAATAGCATGTAGCAGGTGATATAGGAGATAATAGCATGTAGCAGGTGATATAGGAGATAATAGCATGTGATATAGGAGATAATAGCGTGTAGCAGGTGATATAGGAGATAATAGCATGTTGCAGGTGATATAGGAGAAAATAGCGTGTAGCAGGTGATATAGGAGATAATAGCGTGTAGCAGGTGATATAGGAGATAGTAGCAGGTGATATAGGAGATAATAGCATGTAGCAGGTGATATAGGAGATAATAGCGTGTAGCAGGTGATATAGGAGATAAGAGCGTGTAGCAGGTGATATAGGAGATAAGAGCGTGTAGCAGGTGATATAGGAGATAATACCGTGTAGCGGGTGATATAGGAGATAATAGCGTGTAGCGGGTGATATAGGAGATAATAGAATGTGGTATAGGAGATAATAGCGTGTAGCAGGTGATATAGGAGATAATAGCATGTGATATAGGAGATAATAGCGTATTGCAGGTGACATAGGAGATAATAGAGTGTTGCAGGTGATATAGGAGATAATAGCGTGTAGCAGGTGATATAGGAGATAATAGCGTGTAGCAGGTGATATAGGAGATAATAGCGTGTAGCAGGTGATATAGGAGATAATAGCGTGTAGCAGGTGATAAAGGAGATAATAGCGTGTAGCGGGTGATATAGGAGATAATAGCGTGTAGCGGGTGATATAGGAGATAATAGCGTGTAGCGGGTGATAGAGGAGATAATGGCGTGTGGCGGGTGATAGAGGAGATAATGGCGTGTGGCGGGTGATAGAGGAGATAATGGCGTGTGGCGGGTGATAGAGGAGATAATAGCGTGTGGCGGGTGATATAGGAGATAATAGCGTGTGGCGGGTGATATAGGAGATAATGGCGTGTAGCGGGTGATATAGGAGATAATGGCGTGTAGCGGGTGATAGAGGAGATAATGGCGTGTAGCGGGTGATTTAGGCGATAATAGCGTGTAGCGGGTGATATAGGAGATAATGGCGTGTAGCGGGTGATATAGGAGATAATGGCGTGTAGCGGGTGATATAGGAGATAATGGCGTGTAGCGGGTGATAGAGGCGATAATGGCGTTTAGCGGGTGATATAGGAGATAATGGCGTGTAGCGGGTGATATAGGAGATAATGGCGTGGAGCGGGTGATATAGGAGATAATGGCGTGTTGCGGGTGATATAGGAGATAATGGCGTGTAGCGGGTGATATAGGAGATAATGGCGTGTAGAGGGTGATATAGGAGATAATAGCGTGTAGCGGGTGATATAGGAGATAATAGCGTGTAGCGGGTGATATAGGAGATAATAGCGTGTAGCGGGTGATATAGGAGATAATAGCGTGTAGCGGGTGATATAGGAGATAATAGCGTGTAGCGGGTGATATAGGAGATAATAACGTGTAGCGGGTGATATAGGAGATAATAGCGTGTAGCGGGTGATATAGGAGATAATAGCGTGTAGCAGGTGATATAGGAGATAATAGCGTGTAGCAGGTGATATAGGAGATAACAGCGTGTAGCAGGTGATATAGGAGATAACAGCGTGTAGCAGGTGATATACGAGATAACAGCGTGTAGCCGGTGATATAGGAGATAATAGCGTGTAGCAGGTGATATAGGAGATAACAGCGTGTAGCAGGTGATATAGGAGATTACAGCGTGTAGCAGGTGATATAGGAGATAATAGAGTGTAGCAGGTGATATAGGAGATAATAGCGTGTAGCAGGTGATATAGGAGATAATAGCGTGTAGCAGGTGATATAGGAGATAATAGCGTGTAGCGGGTGATATAGGAGATAATAGCGTGTAGCGGGTGATATAGGAGATAATAGCGTGTAGCCGGTGATATAGGAGATAATAGCGTGTAGCGGGTGATATAGGAGATAATAGCGTGTAGCAGGTGATATAGGAGATAATAGCGTGTAGCAGGTGATATAGGAGATAATAGCGTGTAGCGGGTGATATAGGAGATAATAGCGTGTAGCGGGTGATATAGGAGATAATAGCGTGTAGCCGGTGATATAGGAGATAATAGCGTGTAGCGGGTGATATAGGAGATATAGGAGATAATAGCGTGTAGCGGGTGATATAGGAGATAATAGCGTGTAGCGGGTGATATAGGAGATAATAACATGTAGCCGGTGATATAGGAGATAACAGCGTGTAGCAGGTGATATAGGAGATAACAGCGTGTAGCAGGTGATATAGGAGATAACAGCGTGTAGCAGGTGATATAGGAGATAACAGCATGTAGCAGGTGATATAGGATATAACAGCGTGTAGCAGGTGATATAGAAGATAATAGCATGTAGCAGGTGATGTAGGAGATAATAGCATGTAGCAGGTGATATAGGAGATAATAGCATGTGATATAGGAGATAATAGCGTGTAGCAGGTGATATAGGAGATAATAGCATGTAGTAGGTGATATAGGAGATAATAGCATGTAGCAGGTGATATAGGAGATAATAGCATGTGATATAGGAGATAATAGCGTGTAGCAGGTGATTTAGGAGATAATAGCATGTTGCAGGTGATATAGGAGAAAATAGCATGTAGCAGGTGATATAGGAGATAATAGCGTGTAGCAGGTGATATAGGAGATAATAGCGTGTAGCAGGTGATATAGGAGATAATAGCATGTAGCAGGTGATATAGGAGATAATAGCATGTAGCAGGTGATATAGGAGATAATAGCATGTGATATAGGAGATAATAGCGTGTAGCAGGTGATATAGGAGATAATAGCATGTTGCAGGTGATATAGGAGAAAATAGCGTGTAGCAGGTGATATAGGAGATAATAGCATGTAGCAGGTGATATAGGAGATAATAGCATGTGATATAGGAGATAAGAGCGTGTAGCAGGTGATATAGGAGATAAGAGCGTGTAGCAGGTGATATAGGAGATAATAGCGTGTAGCGGGTGATATAGGAGATAATAGCGTGTAGCGGGTGATATAGGAGATAATAGCGTGTAGCGGGTGATATAGGAGATAATAGCGTGTTGCGGGTGATATAGGAGATAATAGCGTGTAGCGGGTGATATAGGAGATAATAGCGTGTATCTGGTGATATAGGAGATAATAGCGTGTAGCGGGTGATATAGGAGATAATAGCGTGTAGCGGGTGATATTGGCGATAATAGCGTGTAGCGGGTGATATAGGAGATAATAAAGTGTAGCGGGTGATATAGGAGATAATAACGTGTAGCGGGTGACATAGGAGATAATAGCGTGTAGCGGGTGATATAGGAGATAATAGCGTGTAGCGGGTGATATAGGAGATAATAGCGTGTAGCGGGTGATATAGGAGATAACAGCGTGTAGCGGGTGATATAGGAGATAACAGCGTGTAGCCGGTGATATAGGAGATAACAGCGTGTAGCCGGTGATATAGGAGATAACAGCGTGTAGCCGGTGATATAGGAGATAACAGCGTGTAGCCGGTGATACAGGAGATAACAGCGTGTAGCAGGTGATATAGGAGATAATAGCGTGTAGCAGGTGATATAGGAGATATTAGCGTGTAGCGGGTGATATAGGAGATAATAACGTGTAGCGGGTGATATAGGAGATAATAGTGTGTAGCGGGTGATATAGGAGATAATAGCGTGTAGCGGGTGATATAGGACATAATAGCGTGTAGCGGGTGATATAGGAGATAATAGTGTGTAGCGGGTGATATAGGAGATAATAGCGTGTAGCGGGTGATATAGGAGATAATAGCGTGTAGCGGGTGATATTGGAGATAACAGCGTGTAGCGGGTGATATAGGAGATATAGGAGATAATAGCGTGTAGCGGGTGATATAGGAGATAATAGCGTGTAGCGGGTGATATAGGAGATAATAACGTGTAGCCGGTGATATAGGAGATAACAGCGTGTAGCCGGTGATATAGGAGATAACAGCGTGTAGCCGGTGATATAGGAGATAACAGCGTGTAGCCGGTGATATAGGAGATAACAGCGTGTAGCCGGTGATACAGGGGATAACAGCGTGTAGCAGGTGATATAGGAGATAACTGCGTGTAGCAGTTGATATAGGAGATAATAGCGTGTAGCAGGTGATATAGGAGATAATAGCGTGTAGCAGGTGATATAGGAGATATTAGCGTGTAGCGGGTGATATAGGAGATAATAACGTGTAGCGGGTGATATAGGAGATAATAGCGTGTAGCGGGTGATATAGGAGATAATAGCGTGTAGCGGGTGATATAGGACATAATAGCGTGTAGCGGGTGATATAGGAGATAATAGCGTGTAGCGGGTGATATTGGAGATAACAGCGTGTAGCGGGTGATATAGGAGATATAGTAGATAATAGCGTGTAGCGGGTGATATAGGAGATAATAGCGTGTAGCGGGTGATATAGGAGATAATAACGTGTAGCCGGTGATATAGGAGATAACAGCGTGTAGCGGGTGATATAGGAGATAATAGCATGTAGCTGGTCATATAGGAGATAATAGCATGTAGCGGGTGATATAGGAGATAATAGCATGTAGCGGGTGATATAGGAGATAATTGCGTGTAGCAGGTGATATAGGAGATAATAGCGTGTAGCAGGTGATATAGGAGATAATAGCGTGTAGCAGGTGATATAGGAGATAATAGCGTGTAGCAGGTGATATAGGAGATAACAGCGTGTAGCAGGTGATATAGGAGATAACAGCGTGTAGCAGGTGATATAGGAGATAATAGCGTGTAGCTGGTGATATAGGAGATAATAGCGTGTAGCAGGTGATATAGGAGATAAGAGCGTGTACCAGGTGATATAGGAGATAATAGCGTGTAGCAGGTGATATAGGAGATAATAGCGTGTAGCAGGTGATATAGGAGATAATATGGTGTAGCAGGTTATATAGGAGATAATAGCGTGTAGCGGGTGATATAGGAGATAATAGCGTGTAGCGGGTGATATAGGGGATAATAGCGTGTAGCGGGTGATATAGGGGATAATAGCGTGTAGCGGGTGATATAGGAGATAATAGCGTGTAGCGGGTGATATAGGAGATAATAGCGTGTTGCGGGTGATATAGGAGATAATAGCGTGTAGCGGGTGATATAGGAGATAATAGCGTGTAGCGGGTGATATAGGAGATAATAGCGTGTAGCGGGTGATATAGGAGATAACAGCGTGTAGCGGGTGATATAGGAAATAACAGCGTGTAGCGGGTGATATAGGAGATAATAACGTGTAGCGGGTGATATAGGAGATAATAACGTGTAGCGGGTGATATAGGAGATAATAACGTGTAGCGGGTGATATAGGAGATAATAGCGTGTAGCGGGTGATATAGGAGATAATAGCGTGTAGCGGGTGATATAGGAGATAATGGCGTGTAGCGGGTGATATAGGAGATAATAGCGTGTAGCGGGTGATATAGGAGATAATGGCGTGTAGCGGGTGATATAGGAGATAATGGCGTGTAGCGGGTGATATAGGAGATAATGGCGTGTAGCGGGTCATATAGGAGATAATGGCGTGTTGCGGGTGATATCGGAGATAATGGCGTGTAGCGGGTGATATAGGAGATAATGGCGTGTTGCGGGTGATATAGGAGATAATAGCGTATAGCGGGTGATATAGGAGATAATAGCGTGTAGCGGGTGATATAGGAGATAATAGCGTGTAGCGGGTGATATAGGAGATAATAGCGTGTAGCGGGTGATATAGGAGATAATAGCGTGTAGCGGGTGATATAGGAGATAATAGCGTGTAGCGGGTGATATAGGAGATAATAGCGTGTAGCGGGTGATACAGGAGATAATAACGTGTAGTGGGTGATATAGGAGATAATAGCGTGTAGCGGGTGATATAGGAGATAACAGCGTGTAGCAGATGATATAGGAGATAATAGACTGTAGCCGGTGATATAGGAGATAACAGCGTGTAGCCGGTGATATAGGAGATAACAGCGTGTAGCAGGTGATATAGGAGATAACAGCGTGTAGCAGGTGATATAGGAGATAATAGCGTGTAGCAGGTGATATAGGAGATAATAGCGTGTAGCAGGTGATATAGGAGATAATAGCGTGTAACAGGTGATATAGGAGATAATAGCGTGTAGCAGGTGATATAGGAGATAATAGCGTGTAGCGGGTGATATAGGAGATAATAGCGTGTAGCGGGTGATATAGGAGATAATAGCGTGTAGCGGGTGATATAGGAGATAATAGCGTGTAGCGGGTGATATAGGAGATAATAGCGTGTAGCGGGTGATATAGGAGATAATAGCGTGTAGCGGGTGATATAGGAGATAACAGCGTGTAGCGGGTGATATAGGAGATATAGGAGATAATAGCGTGTAGCGGGTGATATAGGAGATAATAGCGTGTAGCGGGTGATATAGGAGATAATAACATGTAGCCGGTGATATAGGAGATAACAGCGTGTAGCAGGTGATATAGGAGATACCAGCGTGTAGCAGGTGATATAGGAGATAACAGCGTGTAGCAGGTGATATAGGAGATAACAGCGTGTAGCAGGTGATATAGGAGATAATAGCATGTAGCAGGTGATATAGGAGATAATAGCATGTAGCAGGTGATATAGGAGATAATAGCATGTGATATAGGAGATAATAGCGTGTAGCAGGTGATATAGGAGATAATAGCATGTAGCAGGTGATATAGGAGATAATAGCATGTAGCAGGTGATATAGGAGATAATAGCATGTGATATAGGAGATAATAGCGTGTAGCAGGTGATATAGGAGATAATAGCATGTTGCAGGTGATATAGGAGAAAATAGCATTTAGCAGGTGATATAGGAGATAATAGCGTGTAGCAGGTGATATAGGAGATAATAGCGTGTAGCAGGTGATATAGGAGATAATAGCATGTAGCAGGTGATATAGGAGATAATAGCATGTAGCAGGTGATATAGGAGATAATAGCATGTGATATAGGAGATAATAGCGTGTAGCAGGTGATATAGGAGATAATAGCATGTAGCAGGTGATATAGGAGATAATAGCATGTAGCAGGTAATATAGGAGATAATAGCATGTGATATAGGAGATAATAACGTGTAGCAGGTGATATAGGAGATAATAGCATGTTGCAGGTGATATAGGAGAAAATAGCGTGTAGCAGGTGATATAGGAGATAATAGCGTGTAGCAGGTGATATAGGAGATAGTAGCAGGTGATATAGGAGATAATAGCATGTAGCAGGTGATATAGGAGATAATAGCATGTAGCAGCTGATATAGGAGATAATAGCGTGTAGCGGGTGATATAGGAGATAATAGCGTGTAGCGGGTGATATAGGAGATAATAGCGTGTAGCGGGTGATATAGGAGATAATAGCGTGTAGCGGGTGATATAGGAGATGATAGCGTGTAGCGGGTGATATAGGAGATTATAGAGTGTTGCAGGGGATATAGGAGATAATAGCGTGTAGCAGGTGATATAGGAGATAATAGCGTGTAGCAGGTGATATAGGAGATAATAGCGTGTAGCAGGTGATATAGGAGATAACAGCGTGTAGCAGGTGATATAGGAGATAACAGCGTGTAGCCGGTGATATAGGAGATAATAGCGTGTAGCCGGTGATATAGGAGATAACAGCGTGTAGCCGGTGATATAGGAGATAACAGCGTGTAGCAGGTGATATAGGAGATAACATCGTGTAGCAGGTGATATAGGAGATAACAGCGTGTAGCAGGTGATATAGGAGATAATAGCGTGTAGCAGGTGATATAGGAGATAATAGCGTGTAGCGGGTGATATAGGAGATAAAAGCATGTAGCGGGTGATATAAGAGATAATAGCGTGTAACGGGTGATATAGGAGATAATAGCGTGTAACGGGTGATATAGGAGATAATAGCGTGTAGCGGGTGATATAGGAGATAATAGCGTGTAGCGGGTGATATAGGAGATATTAGCGTGTAGCGGGTGATATAAGAGATAATAGCGTGTAGCAGGTGATATAGGAGATAATAGCGTGTAGCGGGTGATATAGGAGATAATAGCGTGTAGCGGGTGATATTGGAGATAACAGCGTGTAGCGGGTGATATAGGAGATATAGGAGATAATAGCGTGTAGCGGGTGATATAGGAGATAATAGCGTGTAGCGGGTGATATAGGAGATAATAGCGTGTAGCGGGTGATATTGGAGATAACAGCGTGTAGCGGGTGATATAGGAGATATAGGAGATAATAGCGTGTAGCGGGTGATATAGGAGATAATAGCGTGTAGCGGGTGATATAGGAGATAATAACATGTAGCCGGTGATATAGGAGATAACAGCTTGTAGCGGGTGATATAGAAGATATAGGAGATAATAGCATGTAGCTGGTCATATAGGAGATAATAGCATGTAGCGGGGGATATAGGAGATAATAGCATGTAGCGGGTGATATAGGAGATAATTGCGTGTAGCGGGTGATATAAGAGATAATAGCGTGTAGCGGGTGATATAGGAGATAATAGCGTGTAGCAGGCGATATAGGAGATAATAGCGTGTAGCAGGTGATATAGGAGATAATAGCGTGTAGCAGGTGATATAGGAGATAACAGCGTGTAGCCGGTGATATAGGAGATAATAGCGTGTAGCCGGTGATATAGGAGATAATAGCGTGTAGCAGGTGATATAGGAGATAATAGCGTGTAGCAGGTGATATAGGAGATAAGAGCGTGTACCAGGTGATATAGGAGATAATAGCGTGTAGCAGGTGATATAGGAGATAATAGCGTGTAGCAGGTGATATAGGAGATAAGAGCGTGTAGCAGGTGATATAGGAGATAATACCGTGTAGCAGGTGATATAGGAGATAATAGCGTGTAGCGGGTGATATAGGAGATAATAGCGAGTAGCGGGTGATATAGGGGATAATAGCGTGTAGCGGGTGATATAGGAGATAATAGCGTGTTGCGGGTGATATAGGAGATAATAGCGTGTAGCGGGTGATATAGGAGATAATAACGTGTAGCGGGTGATTTAGGAGATATAGGAGATAATAGCATGTAGCAGGTGATATAGGAGATAATAGCTTGTAGCAGGTGATATAGGAGATAATAGCGTGTAGCGGGTGCTATAGGAGATAAAAGCATGTAGCGGGTGCTATAGGAGATAATAGCATGTTGCGGGTGACATAGGAGATAATAGCATGTAGCGGGTGATATAGGAGATAATAGCATGTTGCAGGTGATATAGGAGATAATAGCATGCAGCAGGTGATATAGGAGATAATAGCATGCAGCAGGTGATATAGGAGATAATAGCATGCTGCAGGTGATATAGGAGATAATAGCATGTAGCAGGTGATATAGGAGATAATAGCATGTTGCTGGTGATATAGGAGATAATAGCATGTAGCAGGTGATATAGGAGATAATAGCGTGTAGCAGGTGATATAGGAGATAATAGCGTGTAGCAGGTGATATAGGAGATAATACCGTGTAGCAGGTGATAGAGGAGATAATAGCGTGTAGCGGGTGATATAGGAGATAATAGCGTGTAGCGTGTGATATAGGGGATAATAGCGTGCAGCGGGTGATATAGGAGATAATAGCGTGTTGCGGGTGATATAGGAGATAATGGCGTGTAGCGGGTGATATAGGAGATAATAGCGTGTTGCGGGTGATATCGGAGATAATAGCGTGTAGCGGGTGATATAGAAGATAATAGCGTGTTGCGGGTGATATAGGAGATAATAGCGTGTTGCAGGTGATATAGGAGATAATAGCGTGTAGCAGGTGATATAGGAGATAATAGCGTGTAGCGGGTGATATAGGAGATAATAGCATGTAGCGGGTGATATAGGAGATAATAGCGTGTAGCGGGTGATATAGGAGATAATAGCATGTAGCGGGTGATATAGGAGATAATAGCATGTTGCAGGTGATATAGGAGATAATAGCATGTAGCAGGTGATATAGGAGATAATAGCATGCTGCAGGTGATATAGGAGATAATATCATGTTGCAGGTGATATAGGAGATAATAGCATGTAGCAGGTGATATAGGAGATAATAGCGTGTAGCAGGTGATATAGGAGATAATAGTGATATAGGAGATAATAGCATGTAGCAGGTGATATAGGAGATAATAGCATCTAGCAGGTGATATAGGAGATAATAGCATGTAGCAGGTGATATAGGAGATAATAGCATGTAGCAGGTGATATAGGAGATAATAGCGTGTAGCAGGTGATATAGGAGATAATAGTGATATAGGAGATAATAGCATGTAGCAGGTGATATAGGAGATAATAGTGATATAGGAGATAATAGAGTGTAGCAGGTGATATAGGAGATAATAGCAAGTAGCAGGTGATATAGGAGATAATAGCGTGTAGCAGGTGATATAGGAGATAATAGCGTGTAGCAGGTGATATAGGAGATAATAGCATGTAGCGGGTGATATAGGAGATAATAGCATGTTGCGGGTGATATAGGAGATAATAGCATGTAGCAGGTGATATAGGAGATAATAGCATGTTGCAGGTGATATAGGAGATAATAGCCTGTAGCAGGTGATATAGGAGATAATAGCGTGTAGCAGGTGATATAGGAGATAATAGCATGTAGCAGGTGATATAGGAGATAATAGCATGTAGCAGTTGATATAGGAGATAATAGCATGTAGCAGGTGATATAGGAGATAATAGCGTGTAGCAGGTGATATAGGAGATAATAGCGTGTAGCAGGTGATATAGGAGATAATAGCGTGTAGCAGGTGATATAGGAGATAATAGCATGTAGCAGGTGATATAGGAGATAATAGCGTGTAGCAGGTGATATAGGAGATAATAGTGATATAGGAGATAATAGCATGTAGCAGGTGATATAGGAGATAATAGTGATATAGGAGATAATAGCGTGTAGCAGGTGATATAGGAGATAATAGCATGTAGCAGGTCATATAGGAGATAATAGCATGTAGCAGGTGATATAGGAAATAATAGCGTGTAGCAGGTGATATAGGAGATAATAGCATGTAGCAGGTGATATAGGAGATAATAGCATGTAGCAGGTGATATAGGAAATAATAGCGTGTAGCAGGTGATATAGGAGATAATAGCATGTAGCAGGTGATCTAGGAGATAATAGCGTGTTGCAGGTGATATAGGAGATAATAGCGTGTAAGCAAGTGATATAGGAGATAATAGCGTGTAGCAGGTGATATAGGAGATAATAGCGTGTAGCGGGTGATATAGGAGATAATAGCGTGTAGCGGGTGATATAGGAGATAGTAGCGTGTAGCGGGTGATATAGGAGATAGTAGCGTGTAGCGGGTGATATAGTAGATAATGGCGTGTAGCGGGTGATATAGGAGATAATAGCGTGTTGCGGGTGATATCGGAGATAATAGCGTGTAGCGGGTGATATAGGAGATAATAGCGTGTTGCGGGTGATATAGGAGATAATAGCGTGTTGCAGGTGATATAGGAGATAATAGCGTGTAGCGGGTGATATAGGAGATAATAGCGTGTAGCGGGTGATATAGGAGATAATAGCATGTAGCGGGTGATATAGGAGATAATAGCATGTTGCAGGTGATATAGGAGATAATAGCATGTTGCAGGTGATATAGGAGATAATAGCATGCTGCAGGTGATATAGGAGATAATAGCATGTTGCAGGTGATATAGGAGATAATAGCATGTAGCAGGTGATATAGGAGATAATAGCATGTAGCAGGTGATATAGGAGATAATAGCGTGTAGCAGGTGATATAGGAGATAATAGTGATATAGGAGATAATAGCATGTAGCAGGTGATATAGGAGATAATAGCATGTAGCAGGTGATATAGGAGATAATAGCATGTAGCAGGTGATATAGGAGATAATAGCATGTAGCAGGTGATATAGGAGATAATAGCGTGTAGCAGGTGATATAGGAGATAATAGTGATATAGGAGATAATAGCATGTAGCAGGTGATATAGGAGATAATAGTGATATAGGAGATAATAGCGTGTAGCAGGTGATATAGAAGATAATAGCAAGTAGCAGGTGATATAGGAGATAATAGCGTGTAGCAGGTGATATAGGAGATAATAGCGTGTAGCGGGTGATATAGGAGATAATAGCATGTAGCGGGTGATATAGGAGATAATAGCATGTTGCTGGTGATATAGGAGATAATAGCATGTAGCAGGTGATATAGGAGATAATAGCATGTTGCAGGTGATATAGGAGATAATAGCATGTAGCAGGTGATATAGGAGATAATAGCGTGTAGCAGGTGATATAGGAGATAATAGCATGTAGCAGGTGATATAGGAGATAATAGCATGTAGCAGTTGATATAGGAGATAATAGCATGTAGCAGGTGATATAGGAGATAATAGCGTGTAGCAGGTGATATAGGAGATAATAGCGTGTAGCAGGTGATATAGGAGAAAATAGCGTGTAGCAGGTGATATAGGAGATAATAGCATGTAGCAGGTGATATAGGAGATAATAGCGTGTAGCAGGTGATATATGAGATAATAGCATGTAGCAGGTGATATAGGAGATAATAGTGATATAGGAGATAATAGCGTGTAGCAGGTGATATATGAGATAATAGCATGTAGCAGGTCATATAGGAGATAATAGCATGTAGCAGGTGATATAGGAAATAATAGCGTGTAGCAGGTGATATAGGAGATAATAGCATGTAGCAGGTGATACAGGAGATAATAGCATGTAGCAGGTGATATAGGAAATAATAGCGTGTAGCAGGTGATATAGGAGATAATAGCATGTAGCAGGTGATATAGGAGATAATAGTGATATAGGAGATAATAGCATGTAGCAGGTGATATAGGAGATAATAGTGACATAGGAGATAATAGCGTGTAGCAGGTGATATATGAGATAATAGCATGTAGCAGGTCATATAGGAGATAATAGCATGTAGCAGGTGATATAGGAAATAATAGCGTGTAGCAGGTGATATAGGAGATAATAGCATGTAGCAGGTGATATAGGAGATAATAGCATGTAGCAGGTGATATAGGAAATAATAGCGTGTAGCAGGTGATATAGGAGATAATAGCATGTAGCAGGTGATATAGGAGATAATAGCATGTAGCAGGTGATATAGGAGATAATAGTGATATAGGAGATAATAGCGTGTAGCAGGTGATATAGGAGATAATAGCATGTAGCATGTGATATAGGAGATAATAGCTTGTAGCAGGTGATAAAGTAGATAATAGCGTGTAGCAGGTGATATAGGAGATAAGAGCGTGTACCAGGTGATATAGGAGATAATAGCGTGTAGCAGGTGATATAGGAGATAATAGCGTGTAGCAGGTGATATAGGAGATAAGAGCGTGTAGCAGGTGATATAGGAGATAATACCGTGTAGCAGGTGATATAGGAGATAATAACGTGTAGCGGGTGATATAGGAGATAGTAGCGTGTAGCGGGTGATATAGGAGATAATAGCATGTAGCGGGTGATATAGGAGATAATAGCGTGTAGCGGGTGATATAGGAGATAATAGCATGTAGCGGGTGATATAGGAGATAATAGCATGTTGCAGGTGATATAGGAGATAATAGCATGTTGCAGGAGATATAGGAGATAATAGCATGTAGCAGGTGATATAGGAGATAATAGCTTGTAGCAGGTGATATAGGAGATAATAGCGTGTAGCGGGTGATATAGGAGATAATAGCATGTAGCGGGTGCTATAGGAGATAATAGCATGTTGCGGGTGACATAGGAGATAATAGCATGTAGCGGGTGATATAGGAGATAATAGCGTGTAGCAGGTGATATAGGAGATAATAGCGTGTAGCGGGTGATATAGGAGATAATAGCGTGTAGCGGGTGATATAGGAGATAATAGCGTGTAGCGGGTGATATAGGAGATAATAGCGTGTAGCGGGTGATAGAGGAGATAATAGCGTGTAGCAGGTGATAGAGGAGATAATAACGTGTAGCAGGTGATAGAGGAGATAATAGCGTGTAGCGGGTGATAGAGGAGATAATAGCGTGTAGCCGGTGATAGAGGAGATAATAGCGTGTAGCGGGTGATATAGGAGATAATAGCGTGTAGCGGGTGATATAGGAGATAATAGCGTGTAGCAGGTGATATAGGAGATAATAACATGTAGCAGGTGATATAGGAGATAACAGCATGTAGCAGGTGATATAGGAGATAACGGCGTGTAGCAGGTGATATAGGAGATAACGGCGTGTAGCAGGTGATATAGGAGATAACGGCGTGTAGCCGGTGATATAGGAGATAATGGCGTGTAGCCGGTGATATAGGAGATAACGGCGTGTAGCAGGTGATATAGGAGATAACGGCGTGTAGCAGGTGATATAGGAGATAACGGCGTGTAGCCGGTGATATAGGAGATAATGGCGTGTAGCCGGTGATATAGGAGATAATGGCGTGTAGCAGGTGATATAGGAGATAATAGCGTGTAGCAGGTGAGATAGGAGATAAGAGCGTGTACCAGGTGATATAGGAGATAATAGCGTGTAGCAGGTGATATAGGAGATAATAGCGTGTAGCAGGTGATATAGGAGATAAGAGCGTGTAGCAGGTGATATAGGAGATAATACCGTGTAGCGGGTGATATAGGAGATAATAACGTGTAGCGGGTGATATAGGAGATAATAGCGTGTAGCGGGTGATATAGGAGATAGTAGCGTGTAGCGGGTGATATAGGAGATAATAGCGTGTAGCGGGTGATATAGGAGATAATGGCGTGTAGCGGGTGATATAGGAGATAATGGCGTGTTGCGGGTGATATCGGAGATAATAGCGTGTAGCAGTTGATATAGGAGACAATAGCGTGTTGCGGGTGATATAGGAGATAATAGCGTGTTGCGGGTGATATAGGAGATAATAGCGTGTAGCGGGTGATATAGGAGATAATAGCGTGTAGCGGGTGATATAGGAGATAATAGCATGTAGCGGGTGATATAGGAGATAATAGCGTGTAGCGGGTGATATAGGAGACAATAGCATGTAGCGGGTGATATAGGAGATAATAGCATGTTGCAGGTGATATAGGAGATAATAGCATGTTGCAGGTGATATAGGAGATAATAGCATGTAGCAGGTGATATAGGAGATAATAGCATGCTGCAGGTGATATAGGAGATAATAGCATGTTGCAGGTGATATAGGAGATAATAGCATGTAGCAGGTGATATAGGAGATAATAGCATGTAGCAGGTGATATAGGAGATAATAGCGTGTAGCAGGTGATATAGGAGATAATAGTGATATAGGAGATAATAGCATGTAGCAGGTGATATAGGAGATAATAGCATGTAGCAGGTGATATAGGAGATAATAGCATGTAGCAGGTGATATAGGAGATAATAGCATGTAGCAGGTAATATAGGAGATAATAGCGTGTAGCAGGTGATATAGGAGATAATAGTGATATAGGAGATAATAGCATGTAGCAGGTGATATAGGAGATAATAGTGATATAGGAGATAATAGCGTGTAGCAGGTGATATAGGAGATAATAGCAAGTAGCAGGTGATATAGGAGATAATAGCATGTAGCAGGTGATATAGGAGATAATAGCGTGTAGCAGGTGATATAGGAGATAATAGTGATATAGGAGATAATAGCATGTAGCAGGTGATATAGGAGATAATAGTGATATAGGAGATAATAGCGTGTAGCAGGTGATATAGGAGATAATAGCATGTAGCAGGTCATATAGGAGATAATAGCATGTAGCAGGTGATATAGGAAATAATAGCGTGTAGCAGGTGATATAGGAGATAATAGCATGTAGCAGGTGATATAGGAGATAATAGCATGTAGCAGGTGATATAGGAAATAATAGCGTGTAGCAGGTGATATAGGAGATAATAGCATGTAGCAGGTGATATAGGAGATAATAGCGTGTAGCGGGTGATATAGGAGATAATAGCGTGTAGCGGGTGATATAGGAGATAATAGCGTGTAGCGGGTGATAGAGGAGATAATAGCGTGTAGCAGGTGATAGAGGAGATAATAACATGTAGCAGGTGATATAGGAGATAACGGCGTGTAGCCGGTGATATAGGAGATAATAGCGTGTAGCCGGTGATATAGGAGATAATAGCGTGTAGCAGGTGATATAGGAGATAATAGCGTGTAGCAGGTGATATA
Source organism: Taudactylus pleione (assembly GCA_031769625.1). NCBI lineage: Eukaryota > Metazoa > Chordata > Amphibia > Anura > Myobatrachidae > Taudactylus > Taudactylus pleione. Next base: position 688,542 of record JAUIMM010000593.1, on the reverse strand, counting down.
GGAGATAAGAGCGTGTACCAGGTGATATAGGAGATAATAGCGTGTAGCAGGTGATATAGGAGATAATAGCGTGTAGCAGGTGATATAGGAGATAAGAGCGTGTAGCAGGTGATATAGGAGATAATACCGTGTAGCAGCTGATATAGGAGATAATAACGTGTAGCGGGTGATATAGGAGATAATAGCGTGTAGCGGGTGATATAGGAGATAGTAGCGTGTAGCGGGTGATATAGGAGATAATAGCGTGTAGCGGGTGATATAGGAGATAATGGCGTGTAGCGGGTGATATAGGAGATAATGGCGTGTTGCGGGTGATATCGGAGATAATAGCGTGTAGCGGTTGATATAGGAGACAATAGCGTGTTGCGGGTGATATAGTAGATAATGGCGTGTAGCGGGTGATATAGGAGATAATAGCGTGTAGCAGGTGATATAGGAGATAATAGCGTGTAGCGGGTGATATAGGAGATAATAGCATGTAGCGGGTGATATAGGAGATAATAGCGTGTAGCGGGTGATATAGGAGATAATAGCATGTAGCAGGTGATATAGGAGATAATAGCATGCTGCAGGTGATATAGGAGATAATAGCATGTTGCAGGTGATATAGAAGATAATAGCATGTAGCAGGTGATATAGGAGATAATAGCATGTAGCAGGTGATATAGGAGATAATAGCGTGTAGCAGGTGATATAGGAGATAATAGTGATATAGGAGATAATAGCATGTAGCAGGTGATATAGGAGATAATAGCATGTAGCAGGTGATATAGGAGATAATAGCATGTAGCAGGTGATATAGGAGATAATAGCATGTAACAGGTGATATAGGAGATAATAGCGTGTAGCAGGTGATATAGGAGATAATAGTGATATAGGAGATAATAGCATGTAGCAGGTGATATAGGAGATAATAGTGATATAGGAGATAATAGCGTGTAGCAGGTGATATAGGAGATAATAGCAAGTAGCAGGTGATATAGGAGATAATAGCATGTAGCAGGTGATATAGGAGATAATAGTGTGTAGCAGGTGATATAGGAGATAATAGTGATATAGGAGATAATAGCATGTAGCAGGTGATATAGGAGATAATAGTGATATTGGAGATAATAGCGTGTAGCAGGTGATATAGGAGATAATAGCATGTAGCAGGTGATATAGGAGATAATAGCATGCAGCAGGTGATATAGGAGATAATAGCATGCAGCAGGTGATATAGGAGATAATAGCATGCTGCAGGTGATATAGGAGATAATAGCATGTAGCAGGTGATATAGGAGATAATAGCATGTTGCAGGTGATATAGGAGATAATAGCATGTAGCAGGTGATATAGGAGATAATAGCATGTAGCAAGTGATATAGGAGATAATAGCGTGTAGCAGGTGATATAGGAGATAATAGAGTGTAGCAGGTGATATAGGAAATAATAGCCTGTAGCAGGTGATATAGGAGATAATAGCATGTAGCAAGTGATATAGGAGATAATAGCGTGTAGCAGGTGATATAGGAGATAATAGAGTGTAGCAGGTGATATAGGAAATAATAGCCTGTAGCAGGTGATATAGGAGATAATAGCGTGTAGCAGGTGATAGAGGAGATAATAGCGTGTAGCAGGTGATAGAGGAGATAATAGCGTGTAGCAGGTGATAGAGGAGATAATAACGTGTAGCAGGTGATATAGGAGATAATAACGTGTAGCGGGTGATATAGGAGATAATAACGTGTAGCGGGTGATATAGGAGATAATAGCGTGTAACGGGTGATATAGGAGATAATAGCGTGTAGCGGGTGATATAGGAGATAATAGCGTGTAGCGGGTGATATAGGAGATAATAGCGTGTAGCGGGTGATAGAGGAGATAATAGCGTGTAGCAGGTGATAGAGGAGATAATAACGTGTAGCAGGTGATAGAGGAGATAATAGCGTGTAGCGGGTGATATAGGAGATAATAGCGTGTAGCGGGTGATATAGGAGATATTAGCGTGTAGCGGGTGATATAGGAGATAATAGCGTGTAGCAGGTGATATAGGAGATAATAGCGTGTAGCGGGTGATATAGCAGATAATAGCGTGTAGCGGGTGATATAGCAGATAATAGCGTGTAGCGGGTGATATAGGAGATAATAGCGTGTAGCGGGTGATAGAGGAGATAATAGCGTGTAGCGGGTGATAGAGGAGATAATAACGTGTAGCAGGTGATATAGGAGATAATAGCGTGTAGCGGGTGATATAGGAGATAATAGCGTGTAGCGGGTGATATAGCAGATAATAGCGTGTAGCGGGTGATATAGGAGATAATAGCGTGTAGCAGGTGATATAGGAGATAATAGCGTGTAGCGGGTGATATAGCAGATAATAGCGTGTAGCGGGTGATATAGCAGATAATAGCGTGTAGCGGGTGATATAGGAGATAATAGCGTGTAGCGGGTGATATAGGAGATAATAGCGTGTAGCGGGTGATAGAGTAGATAATAGCGTGTAGCGGGTGATAGAGGAGATAATAGCGTGTAGCGGGTGATAGAGGAGTTAATAGCGTGTAGCAGTTGATAGAGGAGATAATAACGTGTAGCAGGTGATAGAGGAGATAATAGCGTGTAGCAGGTGATAGAGGAGATAATAGCGTGTAGCGGGTGATATAGGAGATAATAGCGTGTAGCGGGTGATATAGGAGATAATAGCGTGTAGCGGGTGATATAGGAGATAATAGCGTGTAGCGGGTGATATAAGAGATAATAGCGTGTAGCGGGTGATATAGGAGATAATAGCGTGTAGCGGGTGATATAGGAGATAATAGCGTGTAGCGGGTGATAGAGGAGATAATAACGTGTAGCAGGTGATAGAGGAGATAATAGCGAGTAGCAGGTGATAGAGGAGATAATAGCGTGTAGCGGGTGATAGAGGAGATAATAGCGTGTAGCGGGTGATAGAGGAGATAATAGCGTGTAGCGGGTGATATAGGAGATAATAGCATGTAGCGGGTGATATAGGAGATAATAGCATGTAGCGGGTGATATAGGAGATAATAGCGTGTAGCAGGTGATATAGGAGATAATAGCGTGTAGCTGGTGATATAGGAGATAATAACATGTAGCAGGTGATATAGGAGATAATAGCATGTTTCTGGTGATATAGGAGATAATAGCATGTAGCAGGTGATATAGGAGATAATAGCATGTTGCAGGTGATATAGGAGATAATAGCATGTAGCAGGTGATATAGGAGATAATAGCATGTAGCAGGTGATAGAGGAGATAATAGCGTGTAGCAGGTGATAGAGGAGATAATAGCGTGTAGCAGGTGATAGAGGAGATAATAACGTGTAGCAGGTGATATAGGAGATAATAACGTGTAGCGGGTGATATAGGAGATAATAACGTGTAGCGGGTGATATAGGAGATAATAGCGTGTAACGGGTGATATAGGAGATAATAGCGTGTAGCGGGTGATATAGGAGATAATAGCGTGTAGCGGGTGATATAGGAGATAATAGCGTGTAGCGGGTGATAGAGGAGATAATAGCGTGTAGCAGGTGATAGAGGAGATAATAACGTGTAGCAGGTGATAGAGGAGATAATAGCGTGTAGCGGGTGATATAGGAGATAATAGCGTGTAGCGGGTGATATAGGAGATATTAGCGTGTAGCGGGTGATATAGGAGATAATAGCGTGTAGCAGGTGATATAGGAGATAATAGCGTGTAGCGGGTGATATAGCAGATAATAGCGTGTAGCGGGTGATATAGCAGATAATAGCGTGTAGCGGGTGATATAGGAGATAATAGCGTGTAGCGGGTGATAGAGGAGATAATAGCGTGTAGCAGGTGATAGAGGAGATAATAACGTGTAGCAGGTGATATAGGAGATAATAGCGTGTAGCGGGTGATATAGGAGATAATAGCGTGTAGCGGGTGATATAGCAGATAATAGCGTGTAGCGGGTGATATAGGAGATAATAGCGTGTAGCAGGTGATATAGGAGATAATAGCGTGTAGCGGGTGATATAGCAGATAATAGCGTGTAGCGGGTGATATAGCAGATAATAGCGTGTAGCGGGTGATATAGGAGATAATAGCGTGTAGCGGGTGATATAGGAGATAATAGCGTGTAGCGGGTGATAGAGTAGATAATAGCGTGTAGCGGGTGATAGAGGAGATAATAGCGTGTAGCGGGTGATAGAGGAGTTAATAGCGTGTAGCAGTTGATAGAGGAGATAATAACGTGTAGCAGGTGATAGAGGAGATAATAGCGTGTAGCAGGTGATAGAGGAGATAATAGCGTGTAGCGGGTGATATAGGAGATAATAGCGTGTAGCGGGTGATATAGGAGATAATAGCGTGTAGCGGGTGATATAGGAGATAATAGCGTGTAGCGGGTGATATAAGAGATAATAGCGTGTAGCGGGTGATATAGGAGATAATAGCGTGTAGCGGGTGATATAGGAGATAATAGCGTGTAGCGGGTGATAGAGGAGATAATAACGTGTAGCAGGTGATAGAGGAGATAATAGCGAGTAGCAGGTGATAGAGGAGATAATAGCGTGTAGCGGGTGATAGAGGAGATAATAGCGTGTAGCGGGTGATAGAGGAGATAATAGCGTGTAGCGGGTGATATAGGAGATAATAGCATGTAGCGGGTGATATAGGAGATAATAGCATGTAGCGGGTGATATAGGAGATAATAGCGTGTAGCAGGTGATATAGGAGATAATAGCGTGTAGCTGGTGATATAGGAGATAATAACATGTAGCAGGTGATATAGGAGATAATAGCATGTTTCTGGTGATATAGGAGATAATAGCATGTAGCAGGTGATATAGGAGATAATGGCGTGTAGCAGGTGATATAGGAGATAATAGCGTGTAGCAGGTGATATAGGAGATAATAGCGTGTAGCAGGTGATAGAGGAGATAATAGCGTGTAGCAGGTGATAGAGGAGATAATAGCGTGTAGCAGGTGATATAGGAGATAATAGAGTGTAGCAGGTGATATTGGAAATAATAGCATGTAGCAGGTGATGTAGGAGATAATAGCATGTAGCAGGTGATATAGGAGATAATAGCGTGTAGCAGATGATATAGGAGATAATAGCGTGTAGCAGGTGATATTGGAGATAATAGAGTGTAGCAGGTGATATAGGAAATAATAGCATGTAGCAGGTGATATAGGAGATAATAGCGTGTAGCAGGTGATATAGGAGATAATAGCCTGTAGCAGATGATATAGAAGATAATAGCGTGTAGCAGGTGATAGAGGAGATAATAGCGTGTAGCAGGTGATATAGGAGATTATAATGTGTAGCGGGTGATATAGGAGATAATAACGTGTAGCGGGTGATATAGGAGATAATAGCGTGTAGCGGGTGATATAGGAGATAATAGCGTGTAGCGGGTGATATAGGAGATAATAGCGTGTAGCGGGTGATATAGGAGATAATAGCGTGTAGCAGGTGATATAAGAGATAATAGCGTGTAGCAGGTGATATAGGAGATAATAGCGTGTAGCAGGTGATATAGGAGATAATAGCGTGTAGCAGGTGATATAGGAGATAATAGCATGTTGTAGGTGATATAGGAGATAATAGCATGTAGCAGGTGATATAGGAGATAATGGCGTGTAGCAGGTGATATAGGAGATAATAGTGATATAGGAGATAATAGCGTGTAGCAGGTGATATAGGAGATAATAGCAAGTAGCAGGTGATATAGGAGATAATATCGTGTAGCAGGTGATATAGGAGATAATAGCATGTAGCGGGTGATATAGGAGATAATAGCATGTTGCAGGTGTTATAGGAGATAATAGCATGTAGCGGGTGATATAGTATATAATAGCGTGTAGCGGGTGATATAGGAGATAATAGCGTTTAGCAGGTGATATAGGAGATAATAGCGTGTAGCAGGTGATATAGGAGATAATACCGTGTAGCAGGTGATATAGGAGATAATAGCATGTAGCAGGTGATATAGGAGATAATAGTGATATAGGAGATAATAGCATGTAGCAGGTGATATAGGAGATAATAGTGATATAGGAGATAATAGCGTGTAGCAGGTGATATAGGAGATAATAGCATGTAGCAGGTGATATAGGAGATAATAGCATGTAGCGGGTGATATAGGAGATAATAGCATGTTGCAGGTGATATAGGAGATAATAGCATGTAGCAGGTGATATAGGAGATAATAGCGTGTAGCGGGTGATATAGGAGATAATAGCGTTTAGCAGGTGATATAGGAGATAATAGCGTGTAGCAGGTGATATAGGAGATAATAGCATGTAGCAGGTGATATAGGAGATAATAGTGATATAGGAGATAATAGCGTGTAGCAGGTGACATAGGAGATAATATCATGTAGCAGGTGATATAGGAGATAATAGCTTGTAGCAGGTGATATAGGAGATAATAGCGTGTAGCGGGTGATATAGGAGATAATAGCATGTTGCGGGTGATATAGGAGATAATAGCATGAAGCAGGTGATATAGGAGATAATAGCATGTTGCAGGTGATATAGGAGATAATAGCATGTAGCAGGTGATATAGGAGATAATAGCATGTAGCAGGTGATATAGGAGATAATAGCATGTAGCAGGAGATATAGGAGATAATAGCGTGTAGCAGATGATATAGGAGATAATAGCGTGTAGCAGGTGATATTGGAGATAATAGAGTGTAGCAGGTGATATAGGAAATAATAGCATATAGCAGGTTATATAGGAGATAATAGCGTGTAGCAGGTGATATAGGAGATAATAGCCTGTAGCAGATGATATAGAAGATAATAGCGTGTAGCAGGTGATAGAGGAGATAATAGCGTGTAGCAGGTGATATAGGAGATAATAACGTGTAGCGGGTGATATAGGAGATAATAACGTGTAGCGGGTGATATAGGAGATAATAGCGTGTAGCGGGTGATATAGGAGATAATAGCGTGTAGCGGGTGATATAGGAGACAATAGCGTGTAGCGGGTGATATAGGAGATAATAGCGTGTAGCAGGTGATATAGGAGATAATAGCGTGTAGCAGGTGATATAGGAGAGAATAGCGTGTAGCAGGTGATATAGGAGATAATAGCATGTTGCAGGTGATATAGGAGAAAATAGCATGTAGCAGGTGATATAGGAGATAATGGCGTGTAGCAGGTGATATAGGAGATAATAGTGATATAGGAGATAATAGCGTGTAGCAGGTGATATAGAAGATAATAGCAAGTAGCAGGTGATATAGGAGATAATAGCGTGTAGCAGGTGATATAGGAGATAATAGCATGTAGCGGGTGATATAGGAGATAATAGCATGTTGCAGGTGATATAGGAGATAATAGCATGTAGCAGGTGATATAGGAGATAATAGCATGTAGCAGGTGATATAGGAGATAATACCATGTAGCAGGTGATATAGGAGATAATAGCATGTAGCAGGTGATATAGGAGATAATAGCGTGTAGCAGGTGATATAGGAGATAATAGTGATATAGGAGATAATAGCATGTAGCAGGTGATATAGGAGATAATAGTGATATAGGAGATAATAGCGTGTAGCAGGTGATATAGGAGATAATAGCATGTAGCAGGTGATATAGGAGATAATAGCATGTAGCGGGTGATATAGGAGATAATAGCATGTTGCAGGTGATATAGGAGATAATAGCATGTAGCAGGTGATATAGGAGATAATAGCATGTAGCGGGTGATATAGGAGATAATAGCGTGTAGCGGGTGATATAGGAGATAATAGCGTTTAGCAGGTGATATAGGAGATAATAGCGTGTAGCAGGTGATATAGGAGATAATAGCATGTAGCAGGTGATATAGGAGATAATAGTGATATAGGAGATAATAGCGTGTAGCAGGTGACATAGGAGATAATAGCATGTAGCAGGTGATATAGGAGATAATAGCTTGTAGCAGGTGATATAGGAGATAATAGCGTGTAGCGGGTGATATAGGAGATAATAGCATGTAGCGGGTGCTATAGGAGATAATAGCATGTTGCGGGTGATATAGGAGATAATAGCATGTAGCAGGTGATATAGGAGATAATAGCATGTTGCAGGTGATATAGGAGATAATAGCATGTAGCAGGTGATATAGGAGATAATAGCATGTAGCAGGTGATATAGGAGATAATAGCATGCTGCAGGTGATATAGGAGATAATAGCATGTAGCAGGTGATATAGGAGATAATAGCATTGTGCAAGTGATATAGGAGATAATAGCCTGTAGCAGATGATATAGAAGATAATAGCGTGTAGCAGGTGATAGAGGAGATATTAGCGTGTAGCAGGTGATATAAGAGATAATAACGTGTAGCAGGTGATATAGGAGATAATAGCATGTAGCAGGTGATATAGGAGATAATATCGTGTAGCAGGTGATATAGGAGATAATAGCGTGTAGCGGGTGATATAGGAGATAATAACATGTAGCGGGTGATATAGGAGATAATAACATGTAGCAGGTGATATAGGAGATAATAGCGTGTAGCAGGTGATATAGGAGATAATAGCGTGTAGCAGGTGATATAGGAGACAATAGCATGTAGCAGGTGATATAGCAGATAATAGCATGTAGCAGGTGATATAGGAGATAATAGCCTGTAGCGGGTGATATAGGAGATAATAGCCTGTAGCGGGTGATATAGGAGATAATAGCGTGTAGCGGGTGATAGAGGAGATAATAGCGTGTAGCGGGTGATAGAGGAGATAATAGCGTGTAGCAGGTGATAGAGGAGGTAATAGCGTGTAGCAAGTGATAGAGGAGTTAATAGCGTGTAGCATGTGATAGAGGAGATAATAACGTGTAGCAGGTGATAGAGGAGATAATAGCGTGTAGCTGGTGATATAGGAGATAATAGCGTGTAGCGGGTGATATAGGAGATAATAGCGTGTAGCGGGTGATATAGGAGATAATAGCGTGTAGCGGGTGATATAGGAGATAATAGCATGTAGCAGGTGATATAGGAGATAATAGCGTGTAGCAGGTGATATAGGAGATAATAGCATGTAGCAGGTGATATAGGAGATAATAGCATGTAGCAGGTGATATATGAGATAATAGCATGTTGTAGGTGATATAGGAGATAATAGCGTGTAGCAGGTGATATAGGAGATAATAGCGTGTAGCAGATGATATAGGAGATAATAGCCTGTAGCAGGTGATAGAGGAGATAATAGCGTGTAGCAGGTGATAGAGGAGATAATAGCGTGTAGCAGGTGATAGAGGAGATAATAGAGTGTAGCAGGTGATATAGAAAATAATAGCATGTAGCAGGTGATATAGGAGATAATAGCATGTAGCAGGTGATATAGGAGATAATAGCGTGTAGCAGATGATATAGGAGATAATAGCGTGTAGCAGGTGATATTGGAGATAATAGAGTGTAGCAGGTAATATAGGAAATAATAGCATGTAGCAGGTGATATAGGAGTTAATAGAGTGTAGCAGGTGATATAGGAGATAATAGCCTGTAGCAGATGATATAGGAGATAATAGCGTGTATCTGGTGATATAGGAGATAATAGCGTGTAGCAGGTGATAAAGGCGATAATAGCGTGTAGCAGGTGATATAGGCGATAATAACGTGTAGCAGGTGATATAGGAGATAATAGCGTGTAGCAGGCGATATAGGAGATAATAGCGTGTAGCTGGTGATATAGGAGATAATAGCATGTAGCTGGTGATAGAGGAGATAATAGCGTGTAGCAGGTGATAAAGGAGATAATAGCGTGTAGCAGGTGATATAGGCGATAATAACGTGTAGCAGGTGATATAGGAGATAATAGCGTGTAGCATGTGATATAGGAGATAATAGCGTGTAGCGGGTGATATAGGAGATAATAGCGTGTAGCGGGTGATATAGGAGATATTAGCGTGTAGCGGGTGATATAGGAGATAATAGCGTGTAGCGGGTGATATAGGAGATAATAGCGTGTAGCAGGTGATAGAGGAGATAATAGCGTGTAGCGGGTGATATAGGAGATAATAGCGTGTAGCGGGTGATATAGCAGATAATAGCATGTAGCGGGTGATATAGCAGATAATAGCGTGTAGCGGGTGATATAGGAGATAATAGCGTGTAGCGGGTGATAGAGGAGATAATAGCGTGTAGCGGGTGATAGAGGAGATAATAGCGTGTAGCGGGTGATAGAGGAGATAATAGCGTGTAGCGGGTGATAGAGGAGTTAATAGCGTGTAGCAGTTGATAGAGGAGATAATAACGTGTAGCAGGTGATAGAGGAGATAATAGCGTGTAGCAGGTGATATAGGAGATAATAGCGTGTAGCGGGTGATATAGGAGATAATAGCGTGTAGCGGGTGATATAGGAGATAATAGCGTGTAGCGGGTGATATAGGAGATAATAGCGTGTAGCGGGTGATATAGGAGATAATAGCGTGTAGCGGGTGATATAGGAGATAATAGCGTGTAGCGGGTGATATAGGAGATAATAGCGTGTAGCGGGTGATATAGGAGATAATAGCATGTAGCTGCTGATAGAGGAGATAATAGCATGTAGCAGGTGATAAAGGAGATAATAGCGTGTAGCAGGTGATATAGGCGATAATAACGTGTAGCAGGTGATATAGGAGATAATAGCGTGTAGCAGGTGATATAGGAGATAATAGCGTGTAGCAGGTGATATAGGAGATAATAGCATGTTGCAGGTGATATAGGAGATAATAGCATGTAGCAGGTGATATAGGAGATAATGGCGTGTAGCAGGTGATATAGGAGATAATAGTGATGTAGGAGATAATAGCGTGTATCAGGTGATATAGGAGATAATAGCAAGTAGCAGGTGATATAGGAGATAATAGCGTGTAGCAGGTGATATAGGAGATAATAGCGTGTAGCGGGTGATATAGGAGATAATAACGTGTAGCGGGTGATATAGGAGATAATAACATGTAGCAGGTGATATAGGAGATAATAGCGTGTAGCAGGTGATATAGGAGATAATAGCGTGTAGCAGGTGATATAGGAGACAATAGCATGTAGCAGGTGATATAGCAGATAATAGCATGTAGCAGGTGATATAGGAGATAATAGCATGTAGCGGGTGATATAGGAGATAATAGCCTGTAGCGGGTGATATAGGAGATAATAGCGTGTAGCGGGTGATAGAGGAGATAATAGCGTGTAGCGGGTGATAGAGGAGATAATAGCGTGTAGCGGGTGATAGAGGAGATAATAGCGTGTAGCGGGTGATAGAGGAGATAATAACGTGTAGCAGGTGATAGAGGAGATAATAGCGTGTAGCGGGTGATAGAGGAGATAATAGCGTGTAGCGGGTGATATAGGAGATAATAGCGTGTAGCGGGTGATATAGGAGATAATAGCATGTAGCAGGTGATATAGGAGATAATAGCATGTAGCAGGTGATATAGTAGATAATAGCATGTAGCAGGTGATATATGAGATAATAGCATGTTGTAGGTGATATAGGAGATAATAGCATGTAGCAGGTGATATAGGAGATAATGGCGTGTAGCAGGTGATATAGGAGATAATAGCGTGTAGCAGGTGATATAGGAGATAATAGCGTGTAGCAGATGATATAGGAGATAATAGCGTGTAGCAGGTGATAGAGGAGATAATAGCGTGTAGCAGGTGATAGAGGAGATAATAGCGTGTAGCAGGTGATATAGGAGATAATAGAGTGTAGCAGGTGATATAGGAAATAATAGCATGTAGCAGGTGATATAGGAGATAATAGCATGTAGCAGGTGATATAGGAGATAATAGCGTGTAGCAGATGATATAGGAGATAATAGCGTGTAGCAGGTGATATTGGAGATAATAGAGTGTAGCAGGTAATATAGGAAATAATAGCATGAAGCAGGTGATATAGGAGATAATAACGTGTAGCAGGTGATAGAGGAGATAATAGCGTGTAGCAGGTGATAGAGGAGATAATAGCGTGTACCGGGTGATATAGGAGATAATAGCGTGTAGCGTGTGATATAGGAGACAATAGCGTGTAGCGGGTGATATAGGAGATAATAGCGTGTAGCGGGTGATATAGGAGATAATAGCGTGTAGCGGGTGATATAGGAGATAATAGCGTGTAGCGGGTGATATAGGAGATAATAGCGTGTAGCTGGTGATATAGGAGATAATAGCATGTAGCTGCTGATAGAGGAGATAATAGCGTGTAGCAGGTGATAAAGGAGATAATAGCGTGTAGCAGGTGATATAGGCGATAATAACGTGTAGCAGGTGATATAGGAGATAATAGCGTGTAGCAGGTGATATAGGAGATAATAGCGTGTAGCAGGTGATATAGGAGATAATAGCATGTTGCAGGTGATATAGGAGATAATAGCATGTAGCAGGTGATATAGGAGATAATGGCGTGTAGCAGGTGATATAGGAGATAATAGTGATGTAGGAGATAATAGCGTGTAGCAGGTGATATAGGAGATAATAGCAAGTAGCAGGTGATATAGGAGATAATAGCGTGTAGCAGGTGATATAGGAGATAATAGCATGTAGCGGGTGATATAGGAGATAATAGCATGTTGCAGGTGATATAGGAGATAATAGCATGTAGCAGGTGATATAGGAGATAATACAGTGTAGCAGGTGATATAGGAGATAATAGCATGTAGCAGGTGATATAGGAGATAATAGCGTGTAGCAGGTGATATAGGAGATAATAGTGATATAGGAGATAATAGCATGTAGCAGGTGATATAGGAGATAATAGTGATATAGGAGATAATAGCGTGTAGCAGGTGATATAGGAGATAATAGCATGTAGCAGGTGATATAGGAGATAATAGCATGTAGCGGGTGATATAGGAGATAATAGCGTGTAGCGGGTGATATAGGAGATAATAGCGTGTAGCTGGTGATATAGGAGATAATAGCATGTAGCTGCTGATAGAGGAGATAATAGCGTGTAGCAGGTGATAAAGGAGATAATAGTGTGTAGCAGGTGATATAGGCGATAATAACGTGTAGCAGGTGATATAGGAGATAATAGCGTGTAGCAGGTGATATAGGAGATAATAGCATGTTGCAGGTGATATAGGAGATAATAGCATGTAGCAGGTGATATAGGAGATAATGGCGTGTAGCAGGTGATATAGGAGATAATAGTGATATAGGAGATAATAGCGTGTAGCAGGTGATTTAGGAGATAATAGCGTGTAGCAGGTGATATAGGAGATAATAGCATGTTGCAGGTGATATAGGAGATAATAGCATGTAGCAGGTGATATAGGAGATAATGGCGTGTAGCAGGTGATATAGGAGATAATAGTGATATAGGAGATAATAGCGTGTAGCAGGTGATATAGGAGATAATAGCGTGTAGCAGGTGATATAGGAGATAATAGCATGTAGCGGGTGATATAGGAGATAATAGCATGTTGCAGGTGATATAGGAGATAATAGCATGTAGCAGGTGATATAGGAGATAATATCGTGTAGCAGGTGATATAGGAGATAATAGCGTGTAGCAGGTGATATAGGAGATAACAACATGTAGCGGGTGATATAGGAGATAATAACATGTAGCAGGTGATATAGGAGATAATAACATGTAGCAGGTGATATAGGAGATAATAGCGTGTAGCAGGTGATATAGGAGATAATAGCGTGTAGCAGGTGATATAGGAGATAATAGCGTGTAGCAGGTGATATAGGAGATAATAGCATGTAGCAGGTGATATAGCAGATAATAGCATGTAGCAGGTGATATAGGAGATAATAGCATGTAGCGGGTGATATAGGAGATAATAGCCTGTAGCGGGTGATATAGGAGATAATAGCGTGTAGCGGGTGATAGAGGAGATAATAGCGTGTAGCGGGTAATAGAGGAGATAATAGCGTGTAGCAGGTGATAGAGGAGATAATAGCGTGTAGCAGGTGATAGAGGAGTTAATAGCGTGTAGCAGGTGATAGAGGAGATAATAACGTGTAGCAGGTGATAGAGGAGATAATAGCGTGTAGCTGGTGATATAGGAGATAATAGCGTGTAGCGGGTGATATAGGAGATAATAGCGTGTAGCGGGTGATATAGGAGATAATAGCATGTAGCGGGTGATATAGGAGATAATAGCGTGTAGCAGGTGATATAGGAGATAATAGCATGTAGCAGGTGATATAGGAGATAATAGCATGTAGCAGGTGATATAGGAGATAATAGCATGTTGTAGGTGATATAGGAGATAATAGCATGTAGCAGGTGATATAGGAGATAATGGCGTGTAGCAGTTGATATAGGAGATAATAGCGTGTAGCAGGTGATATAGGAGATAATAGCGTGTAGCAGATGATATAGGAGATAATAGCGTGTAGCAGGTGATAGAGGAGATAATAGCGTGTAGCAGGTGATAGATTAGATAATAGCGTGTAGCAGGTGATATAGGAGATAATAGAGTGTAGCAGGTGATATAGGAAATAATAGCATGTAGCAGGTGATATAGGAGATAATAGCATGTAGCAGGTGATATAGGAGATAATAGCATGTAGCAGATGATATAGGAGATAATAGCGTGTAGCAGGTGATATTGGAGATAATAGAGTGTAGCAGGTAATATAGGAAATAATAGCATGTAGCAGGTGATATAGGAGTTAATAGAGTGTAGCAGGTGATATAGGAGATAATAGCCTGTAGCAGATGATATAGGAGATAATAGCATGTAGCAAGTGATAGAGGAGATAATAGCGTGTAGCTGGTGATATAGGAGATAATAGCGTGTAGCAGGTGATAAAGGAGATAATAGCGTGTAGCAGGTGATATAGGCGATAATAACGTGTAGCAGGTGATATAGGAGATAATAGCGTGTAGCAGGTGATATAGGAGATAATAGCGTGTAGCAGGTGATATAGGAGATAATAGCGTGTAGCAGGTGATATAGGAGATAATAGCATGTAGCTGGTGATAGAGGAGATAATAGCGTGTAGCAGGTGATAAAGGAGATAATAGCGTGTAGCAGGTGATATAGGCGATAATAACGTGTAGCAGGTGATATAGGAGATAATAGCGTGTAGCATGTGATATAGGAGATAATAGCGTGCAGCGGGTGATATAGGAGATAATAGCGTGTAGCGGGTGATATAGGAGATATTAGCGTGTAGCGGGTGATATAGGAGATAACAGCGTGTAGCAGGTGATAGAGGAGATAATAGCGTGTAGCGGGTGATATAGGAGATAATAGCGTGTAGCGGGTGATATAGCAGATAATAGCATGTAGCGGGTGATATAGCAGATAATAGCATGTAGCGGGTGATATAGGAGATAATAACATGTAGCAGGTGATATAGGAGATAATAACATGTAGCAGGTGATATAGGAGATAATAGCGTGTAGCAGGTGATATAGGAGATAATAGCGTGTAGCAGGTGATATAGGAGATAATAGCGTGTAGCAGGTGATATAGGAGATAATAGCATGTAGCGGATGATATAGGAGATAATAGCATGTTGCAGGTGATATAGGAGATAATAGCATGTAGCAGGTGATATAGGAGATAATATCGTGTAGCAGGTGATATAGGAGATAATAGTGATATAGGAGATAATAGCGTGTAGCAGGTGATATAGGAGATAATAGCGTGTAGCAGGTGATATAGGAGATAATAGCATGTAGCGGGTGATATAGGAGATAATAGCATGTTGCAGGTGATATAGGAGATAATAGCATGTAGCAGGTGATATAGGAGATAATATCGTGTAGCAGGTGATATAGGAGATAATAGCGTGTAGCGGGTGATATAGGAGATAATAACATGTAGCAGGTGATATAGGAGATAATAGCGTGTAGCAGGTGATAGAGGAGATAATAGCGTGTAGCAGGTGATAGAGGAGTTAATAGTGTGTAGCAGGTGATAGAGGAGATAATAACGTGTAGCAGGTGATAGAGGAGATAATAGCGTGTAGCTGGTGATATAGGAGATAATAGCGTGTAGCGGGTGATATAGGAGATAATAGCGTGTAGCGGGTGATATAGGAGATAATAGTGTGTAGCGGGTGATATAGGAGATAATAGCGTGTAGCGGGTGATATAGGAGATAATAGCGTGTAGCGGGTGATATAGGAGATAATAACATGTAGCAGGTGATATAGGAGATAATAGCGTGTAGCAGGTGATAGAGGAGATAATAGCGTGTAGCAGGTGATAGAGGAGTTAATAGTGTGTAGCAGGTGATAGAGGAGATAATAACGTGTAGCAGGTGATAGAGGAGATAATAGCGTGTAGCTGGTGATATAGGAGATAATAGCGTGTAGCGGGTGATATAGGAGATAATAGCGTGTAGCGGGTGATATAGGAGATAATAGCGTGTAGCGGGTGATATAGGAGATAATAGCATGTAGCGGGTGATATAGGAGATAATAGCGTGTAGCTGGTGATATAGGAGATAATAGCATGTAGCTGCTGATAGAGGAGATAATAGCGTGTAGCAGGTGATAAAGGAGATAATAGCGTGTAGCAGGTGATATAGGCGATAATAACGTGTAGCAGGTGATATAGGAGATAATAGCGTGTAGCAGGTGATATAGGAGATAATAGCGTGTAGCAGGTGATATAGGAGATAATAGCATGTTGCAGGTGATATAGGAGATAATAGCATGTAGCAGGTGATATAGGAGATAATGGCGTGTAGCAGGTGATATAGGAGATAATAGTGATATAGGAGATAATAGCGTGTAGCAGGTGATATAGGAGATAATAGCAAGTAGCAGGTGATATAGGAGATAATAGCGTGTAGCAGGTGATATAGGAGATAATAGCATGTAGCGGGTGATATAGGAGATAATAGCATGTTGCAGGTGATATAGGAGATAATAGCATGTAGCAGGTGATATAGGAGATAATAGCATGTAGCAGGTGATATAGGAGATAATACCGTGTAGCAGGTGATATAGGAGATAATAGCATGTAGCAGGTGATATAGGAGATAATAGCGTGTAGCAGGTGATATAGGAGATAATAGTGATATAGGAGATAATAGCATGTAGCAGGTGATATAGGAGATAATAGTGATATAGGAGATAATAGCGTGTAGCAGGTGATATAGGAGATAATAGCATGTAGCAGGTGATATAGGAGATAATAGCATGTAGCGGGTGATATAGGAGATAATAGCGTGTAGCTGGTGATATAGGAGATAATAGCATGTAGCTGCTGATAGAGGAGATAATAGCGTGTAGCAGGTGATAAAGGAGATAATACCGTGTAGCAGGTGATATAGGCGATAATAACGTGTAGCAGGTGATATAGGAGATAATAGCGTGTAGCAGGTGATATAGGAGATAATAGCGTGTAGCAGGTGATATAGGAGATAATAGCATGTTGCAGGTGATATAGGAGATAATAGCATGTAGCAGGTGATATAGGAGATAATGGCGTGTAGCAGGTGATATAGGAGATAATAGTGATATAGGAGATAATAGCGTGTAGCTGGTGATATAGGAGATAATAGCATGTAGCTGCTGATAGAGGAGATAATAGCGTGTAGCTGGTGATATAGGAGATAATAGCGTGTAGCTGGTGATATAGGAGATAATAGCGTGTAGCGGGTGATATAGGAGATAATAGTGTGTAGCGGGTGATATAGGAGATAATAGCGTGTAGCGGGTGATATAGGAGATAATAGCGTGTAGCGGGTGATATAGGAGATAATAACATGTAGCAGGTGATATAGGAGATAATAGCGTGTAGCAGGTGATAGAGGAGATAATAGCGTGTAGCAGGTGATAGAGGAGTTAATAGTGTGTAGCAGGTGATAGAGGAGATAATAACGTGTAGCAGGTGATAGAGGAGATAATAGCGTGTAGCTGGTGATAGAGGAGATAATAGCGTGTAGCGGGTGATATAGGAGATAATAGCGTGTAGCGGGTGATATAGGAGATAATAGTGTGTAGCGGGTGATATAGGAGATAATAGCGTGTAGCGGGTGATATAGGAGATAATAGCATGTAGCTGGTGATATAGGAGATAATAGCATGTAGCTGCTGATAGAGGAGATAATAGCGTGTAGCAGGTGATAAAGGAGATAATAGCGTGTAGCAGGTGATATAGGCGATAATAACGTGTAGCAGGTGATATAGGAGATAATAGCGTGTAGCAGGTGATATAGGAGATAATAGCGTGTAGCAGGTGATATAGGAGATAATAGCATGTTGCAGGTGATATAGGAGATAATAGCATGTAGCAGGTGATATAGGAGATAATGGCGTGTAGCAGGTGATATAGGAGATAATAGTGATATAGGAGATAATAGCGTGTAGCAGGTGATATAGGAGATAATAGCAAGTAGCAGGTGATATAGGAGATAATAGCGTGTAGCAGGTGATATAGGAGATAATAGCATGTAGCGGGTGATATAGGAGATAATAGCATGTTGCAGGTGATATAGGAGATAATAGCATGTAGCAGGTGATATAGGAGATAATAGCATGTAGCAGGTGATATAGGAGATAATACCGTGTAGCAGGTGATATAGGAGATAATAGCATGTAGCAGGTGATATAGGAGATAATAGCGTGTAGCAGGTGATATAGGAGATAATAGTGATATAGGAGATAATAGCATGTAGCAGGTGATATAGGAGATAATAGTGATATAGGAGATAATAGCGTGTAGCAGGTGATATAGGAGATAATAGCATGTAGCAGGTGATATAGGAGATAATAGCATGTAGCGGGTGATATAGGAGATAATAGCGTGTAGCGGGTGATATAGGAGATAATAGCATGTAGCTGCTGATAGAGGAGATAATAGCGTGTAGCAGGTGATAAAGGAGATAATAGCGTGTAGCAGGTGATATAGGCGATAATAACGTGTAGCAGGTGATATAGGAGATAATAGCGTGTAGCAGGTGATATAGGAGATAATAGCGTGTAGCAGGTGATATAGGAGATAATAGCATGTTGCAGGTGATATAGGAGATAATAGCATGTAGCAGGTGATATAGGAGATAATGGCGTGTAGCAGGTGATATAGGAGATAATAGTGATATAGGAGATAATAGCGTGTAGCAGGTGATATAGGAGATAATAGCAAGTAGCAGGTGATATAGGAGATAATAGCGTGTAGCAGGTGATATAGGAGATAATAGCATGTAGCGGGTGATATAGGAGATAATAGCATGTTGCAGGTGATATAGGAGATAATAGCATGTAGCAGGTGATATAGGAGATAATATCGTGTAGCATGTGATATAGGAGATAATAGCGTGTAGCGGGTGATATAGGAGATAATAACATGTAGCAGGTGATATAGGAGATAATAACATGTAGCAGGTGATATAGGAGATAATAGCGTGTAGCAGGTGATATAGGAGATAATAGCGTGTAGCAGGTGATATAGGAGATAATAGCGTGTAGCAGGTGATATAGGAAATAATAGCATGTAGCAGGTGATATAGCAGATAATAGCATGTAGCAGGTGATATAGGAGATAATAGCATGTAGCGGGTGATATAGGAGATAATAGCCTGTAGCGGGTGATATAGGAGATAATAGCGTGTAGCGGGTGATAGAGGAGATAATAGCGTGTAGCGGGTGATAGAGGAGATAATAGCGTGTAGCAGGTGATAGAGGAGTTAATAGCGTGTAGCAGGTGATAGAGGAGATAATAACGTGTAGCAGGTGATAGAGGAGATAATAGCGTGTAGCTGGTGATATAGGAGATAATAGCGTGTAGCAGGTGATATAGGAGATAATAGCGTGTAGCGGGTGATATATTAGATAATAGCGTGTAGCGGGTGATATAGGAGATAATAGCATGTAGCAGGTGATATAGGAGATAATAGCGTGTAGCAGGTGATATAGGAGATAATAGCATGTAGCAGGTGATATAGGAGATAATAGCATGTAGCAGGTGATATAGGAGATAATAGCATGTTGTAGGTGATATAGGAGATAATAGCATGTAGCAGGTGATATAGGAGATAATGGCGTGTAGCAGGTGATATAGGAGATAATAGCGTGTAGCAGATGATATAGGAGATAATAGCGTGTAGCAGGTGATAGAGGAGATAATAGTGTGTAGCAGGTGATAGAGGAGATAATAGCGTGTAGCAGGTGATATAGGAGATAATAGAGTGTAGCAGGTGATATAGGAAATAATAGCATGTAGCAGGTGATATAGGAGATAATTGCATGTAGCAGGTGATATAGGAGATAATAGCGTGTAGCAGATGATATAGGAGATAATAGCGTGTAGCAGGTGATATTGGAGATAATAGAGTGTAGCAGGTAATATAGGAAATAATAGCATGTAGCAGGTGATATAGGAGTTAATAGAGTGTAGCAGGTGATATAGGAGATAATAGCCTGTAGCAGATGATATAGGAGATAATAGCATGTAGCAAGTGATAGAGGAGATAATAGCGTGTAGCTGGTGATATAGGAGATAATAGCGTGTAGCAGGTGATAAAGGAGATAATAGCGTGTAGCAGGTGATATAGGCGATAATAACGTGTAGCAGGTGATATAGGAGATAATAGCGTGTAGCAGGTGATATAGGAGATAATAGCGTGTAGAAGGTGATATAGGAGATAATAGCGTGTAGCAGGTGATATAGGAGATAATAGCATGTAGCTGGTGATAGAGGAGATAATAGCGTGTAGCAGGTGATAAAGGAGATAATAGCGTGTAGCAGGTGATATAGGCGATAATAACGTGTAGCAGGTGATATAGGAGATAATAGCGTGTAGCATGTGATATAGGAGATAATAGCGTGTAGCGGGTGATATAGGAGATAATAGCGTGTAGCGGGTGATATAGGAGATATTAGCGTGTAGCGGGTGATATAGGAGATAATAGCGTGTAGCGGGTGATATAGGAGATAATAGCGTGTAGCGGGTGATAGAGGAGATAATAGCGTGTAGCGGGTGATATAGGAGATAATAGCGTGTAGCGGGTGATATAGCAGATAATAGCATGTAGCGGGTGATATAGCAGATAATAGCGTGTAGCGGGTGATATAGGAGATAATAGCGTGTAGCGGGTGATATAGGAGATAATAGCGTGTAGCGGGTGATAGAGGAGATAATAGCGTGTAGCGGGTGATAGAGGAGATAATAGCGTGTAGCGGGTGATAGAGGAGTTAATAGCGTGTAGCAGTTGATAGAGGAGATAATAACGTGTAGCAGGTGATAGAGGAGATAATAGCGTGTAGCAGGTGATATAGGAGATAATAGCGTGTAGCGGGTAATATAGGAGATAATAGCGTGTAGCGGGTGATATAGGAGATAATAGCGTGTAGCGGGTGATATAGGAGATAATAGCGTGTAGCGGGTGATATAGGAGATAATAGCGTGTAGCGGGTGATATAGGAGATAATAGCGTGTAGCAGGTGATAAAGGAGATAATAGCGTGTAGCAGGTGATATAGGCGATAATAACGTGTAGCAGGTGATATAGGAGATAATAGCGTGTAGCAGGTGATATAGGAGATAATAGCGTGTAGCAGGTGATATAGGAGATAATAGCGTGTTGCAGGTGATATAGGAGATAATAGCATGTAGCAGGTGATATAGGAGACAATGGCGTGTAGCAGGTGATATAGGAGATAATAGTGATATAGGAGATAATAGCGTGTAGCAGGTGATATAGGAGATAATAGCAAGTAGCAGGTGATATAGGAGATAATAGCGTGTAGCAGGTGATATAGGAGATAATAGCATGTAGCGGGTGATATAGGAGATAATAGCATGTTGCAGGTGATATAGGAGATAATAGCATGTAGCAGGTGATATAGGAGATAATAGCATGTAGCAGGTGATATAGGAGATAATACCGTGTAGCAGGTGATATAGGAGATAATAGCATGTAGCAGGTGATATAGGAGATAATAGCGTGTAGCAGGTGATATAGGAGATAATAGTGATATAGGAGATAATAGCATGTAGCAGGTGATATAGGAGATAATAGTGATATAGGAGATAATACCGTGTAGCAGGTGATATAGGAGATAATAGCATGTAGCAGGTGATATAGGAGATAATAGCATGTAGCGGGTGATATAGGAGATAATAGCGTGTAGCGGGTGATATAGGTGATAATAGCGTGTAGCTGGTGATATAGGAGATAATAGCATGTAGCTGCTGATAGAGGAGATAATAGCGTGTAGCAGGTGATAAAGGAGATAATAGCGTGTAGCAGGTGATATAGGCGATAATAACGTGTAGCAGGTGATATAGGAGATAATAGCGTGTAGCAGGTGATATAGGAGATAATAGCATGTAGCAGGTGATATAGGAGATAATAGCATGTTGCTGGTGATATAGGAGATAATAGCATGTAGCAGGTGATATAGGAGATAATGGCGTGTAGCAGGTGATATAGGAGATAATAGTGATATAGGAGATAATAGCGTGTAGCAGGTGATATAGGAGATAATAGCAAGTAGCAGGTGATATAGGAGATAATAGCGTGTAGCAGGTGATATAGGAGATAATAGCATGTAGCGGGTGATATAGGAGATAATAGCATGTTGCAGGTGATATAGGAGATAATAGCATGTAGCAGGTGATATAGGAGATAATAGCATGTAGCAGGTGATATAGGAGATAATACCGTGTAGCAGGTGATATAGGAGATAATAGCATGTAGCAGGTGATATAGGAGATAATAGCGTGTAGCAGGTGATATAGGAGATAATAGTGATATAGGAGATAATAGCATGTAGCAGGTGATATAGGAGATAATAGTGATATAGGAGATAATAGCGTGTAGCAGGTGATATAGGAGATAATAGCATGTAGCAGGTGATATAGGAGTTAATAGAGTGTAGCAGGTGATATAGGAGATAATAGCCTGTAGCAGATGATATAGGAGATAATAGCATGTAGCAAGTGATAGAGGAGATAATAGCGTGTAGCTGGTGATATAGGAGATAATAGCGTGTAGCAGGTGATAAAGGAGATAATAGCGTGTAGCAGGTGATATAGGCGATAATAACGTGTAGCAGGTGATATAGGAGATAATAGCGTGTAGCAGGTGATATAGGAGATAATAGCGTGTAGAAGGTGATATAGGAGATAATAGCGTGTAGCAGGTGATATAGGAGATAATAGCATGTAGCTGGTGATAGAGGAGATAATAGCGTGTAGCAGGTGATAAAGGAGATAATAGCGTGTAGCAGGTGATATAGGCGATAATAACGTGTAGCAGGTGATATAGGAGATAATAGCGTGTAGCATGTGATATAGGAGATAATAGCGTGTAGCGGGTGATATAGGAGATAATAGCGTGTAGCGGGTGATATAGGAGATATTAGCGTGTAGCGGGTGATATAGGAGATAATAGCGTGTAGCGGGTGATATAGGAGATAATAGCGTGTAGCGGGTGATAGAGGAGATAATAGCGTGTAGCGGGTGATATAGGAGATAATAGCGTGTAGCGGGTGATATAGCAGATAATAGCATGTAGCGGGTGATATAGCAGATAATAGCGTGTAGCGGGTGATATAGGAGATAATAGCGTGTAGCGGGTGATATAGGAGATAATAGCGTGTAGCGGGTGATAGAGGAGATAATAGCGTGTAGCGGGTGATAGAGGAGATAATAGCGTGTAGCGGGTGATAGAGGAGTTAATAGCGTGTAGCAGTTGATAGAGGAGATAATAACGTGTAGCAGGTGATAGAGGAGATAATAGCGTGTAGCAGGTGATATAGGAGATAATAGCGTGTAGCGGGTAATATAGGAGATAATAGCGTGTAGCGGGTGATATAGGAGATAATAGCGTGTAGCGGGTGATATAGGAGATAATAGCGTGTAGCGGGTGATATAGGAGATAATAGCGTGTAGCGGGTGATATAGGAGATAATAGCGTGTAGCAGGTGATAAAGGAGATAATAGCGTGTAGCAGGTGATATAGGCGATAATAACGTGTAGCAGGTGATATAGGAGATAATAGCGTGTAGCAGGTGATATAGGAGATAATAGCGTGTAGCAGGTGATATAGGAGATAATAGCGTGTTGCAGGTGATATAGGAGATAATAGCATGTAGCAGGTGATATAGGAGACAATGGCGTGTAGCAGGTGATATAGGAGATAATAGTGATATAGGAGATAATAGCGTGTAGCAGGTGATATAGGAGATAATAGCAAGTAGCAGGTGATATAGGAGATAATAGCGTGTAGCAGGTGATATAGGAGATAATAGCATGTAGCGGGTGATATAGGAGATAATAGCATGTTGCAGGTGATATAGGAGATAATAGCATGTAGCAGGTGATATAGGAGATAATAGCATGTAGCAGGTGATATAGGAGATAATACCGTGTAGCAGGTGATATAGGAGATAATAGCATGTAGCAGGTGATATAGGAGATAATAGCGTGTAGCAGGTGATATAGGAGATAATAGTGATATAGGAGATAATAGCATGTAGCAGGTGATATAGGAGATAATAGTGATATAGGAGATAATACCGTGTAGCAGGTGATATAGGAGATAATAGCATGTAGCAGGTGATATAGGAGATAATAGCATGTAGCGGGTGATATAGGAGATAATAGCGTGTAGCGGGTGATATAGGTGATAATAGCGTGTAGCTGGTGATATAGGAGATAATAGCATGTAGCTGCTGATAGAGGAGATAATAGCGTGTAGCAGGTGATAAAGGAGATAATAGCGTGTAGCAGGTGATATAGGCGATAATAACGTGTAGCAGGTGATATAGGAGATAATAGCGTGTAGCAGGTGATATAGGAGATAATAGCATGTAGCAGGTGATATAGGAGATAATAGCATGTTGCTGGTGATATAGGAGATAATAGCATGTAGCAGGTGATATAGGAGATAATGGCGTGTAGCAGGTGATATAGGAGATAATAGTGATATAGGAGATAATAGCGTGTAGCAGGTGATATAGGAGATAATAGCAAGTAGCAGGTGATATAGGAGATAATAGCGTGTAGCAGGTGATATAGGAGATAATAGCATGTAGCGGGTGATATAGGAGATAATAGCATGTTGCAGGTGATATAGGAGATAATAGCATGTAGCAGGTGATATAGGAGATAATAGCATGTAGCAGGTGATATAGGAGATAATACCGTGTAGCAGGTGATATAGGAGATAATAGCATGTAGCAGGTGATATAGGAGATAATAGCGTGTAGCAGGTGATATAGGAGATAATAGTGATATAGGAGATAATAGCATGTAGCAGGTGATATAGGAGATAATAGTGATATAGGAGATAATAGCGTGTAGCAGGTGATATAGGAGATAATAGCATGTAGCAGGTGATATAGGAGATAATAGCATGTAGCGGGTGATATAGGAGATAATAGCATGTTGCAGGTGATATAGGAGATAATAGCATGTAGCAGGTGATATAGGAGATAATAGCATGTAGCGGGTGATATAGGAGATAATAGCGTGTAGCGGGTGATATAGGAGATAATAGCGTGTAGCAGGTGATATAGGAGATAATAGCGTGTAGCAGGTGATATAGGAGATAATAGCATGTAGCAGGTGATATAGGAGATAATAGTGATATAGGAGATAATAGCGTGTAGCAGGTGACATAGGAGATAATAGCATGTAGCAGGTGATATAGGAGATAATAGCTTGTAGCAGGTGATATAGGAGATAATAGCATGTAGCAGGTGCTATAGGAGATAATAGCATGTTGCGGGTGATATAGGAGATAATAGCATGTAGCAGGTGATATAGGAGATAATAGCATGTTGCAGGTGATATAGGAGATAATAGCATGTAGCAGGTGATATAGGAGATAATAGCATGTAGCAGGTGATATAGGAGATAATAGCATGCTGCAGGTGATATAGGAGATAATAGCATGTAGCAGGTGATATAGGAGATAATAGCATGTAGCAAGTGATATAGGAGATAATAGCCTGTAGCAGATGATATAGAAGATAATAGCGTGTAGCAGGTGATAGAGGAGATATTAGCGTGTAGCAGGTGATATAAGAGATAATAACATGTAGCAGGTGATATAGGAGATAATAGCGTGTAGCAGGTGATATAGGAGATAATAGCGTGTAGCAGGTGATATAGGAGATAATAGCGTGTAGCGGGTGATATAAGAGATAATAGCGTGT
>JAUIMM010000593.1:655000-657500 GCA_031769625.1 Taudactylus pleione | reverse complement strand
GAGCCAGTTTGTACAGGGGCCTCCAAATTGCCTCTTTTTCCTGCCAGTACAGGTATGGGCTGTCTGACATGCCTACTTGGATGCTGTCACCGATGTAATCCTCCACCATTCTGTCAATGGTGACAGTATCATATGCAGTGACAGTAGACATGTCAGAAATTGTTGCCAGGTCCTTCAGTCCGGACCAGATGTCCAAACTTGGTCCTGCCTGCCCTGCATCACCGCCAACGGGTTGCTTAGGATACCTAAGTTTTTTCCTGGCAGCCCCAGTTGCGGGAGAAAATGAAGAAGGAGCCGTTGACGTGTCACGTTCCGCTTCAGCTGACAGTGTGTTCACCAGCAGGTCTTTGCACCTCTGCAGGCTTGTGTCGGCCGGAAAGAGAGACACCACATAGGCTTTAAACCTAGGATCGAGCACGGTGGCCAAAATGTAATGGTCTGATTTCAACAGATTGACCACCCTGGAATCCTGGCAAAGCGAATGAAGGGCTTCATCCACAAGTCCCACATGCCGAGCGGAATCGCTCCGTCTTAGCTCCTCCTTCACTTTCTCCAGCTGCTTCTGCAAAAGCCTGATGAGGGGAATGACCTGACTCAAGCTGGCAGTGTCTGAACTGACTTCACGTGTGGCAAGTTCGAAGGGCTGAAGAACCTTGCACAACACGGAAATCATTCTCCACTGCGCTTGAGTCAGGTGCATACCCCCTCCTTTGCCTATGTCATAGGTGGATGTATAGGCTTGTATGGCCTTTTGCTGCTCCTCCATCCTCTGAAGCATATAGAGGGTTGAGTTCCACCGCGTCACAACCTCTTGCTTCAGGTGATGGCGGGGCAGGTTCAAGAGTGTTTGCTGGCGCTCCAGTCTTCGGCACGCAGTCGCTGAATGGCGAAAGTGGCCAGAAATTTTTCGGGCCACCCAAAGCGTCTCCTGCACGCCCCTGTCGCTTTTCAGAAAATTCTGCACCACCAAGTTTATTGTGTGAGCAAAACATGGGACGTGCTGGAATTTGCCCAGATGTAATGCCCGCACAATATTGGTGGCGTTGTCAGATATCACAAATCCCCAGGAGAGTCTAAGTGGGGTAAGCCACTGGGCGATGATTTCCCTCAGTTTATCTAAGAGGTTGTCGGCGGTGTGCCTCTTACTGAAACCGGTGATACACAGCGTAGCCTGCCTTGTAACGAGCTGGCGTTTCTGAGATGCTGCTACTGGTGACGCTGCTGCTGTTGCTGCGTAAGGTGATACATCTACCCAGTGGGCTGTCACAGTCATATAGTCCTTAGTCTGCCCTGTTCCACTTGTCCACATGTCCGTGGTTAAGTGGACATTGTGTACAACGGCATTTTTCAGGACACTGAGGACACTTTTTCTGACGTTTCTGTACAGTCTCGGTATCGCCTGCCTAGTGAAGTGGAATCTAGACGGGATTTGGAACCGGGGACACACTACCTCCATCAATTGTCTAAATCCCACTGCACTAATGGCGGATACCGGACGCACGTCTAACACCAACATAGCAGTCAAGGCCTCAGTTATACGTTTTGCTTCAGGATGACTGCTGTCGTACTTCATCCTCCTCGCTAAGGACTGTTGGAGGGTCAATTGTTTAGTAAAAGTAGTGGTGTTCCTACTTCCTCTCTGGGATGATGAACGACTCCCAGCAGCAGCAACAGCAGCAGCGGCAGCAGTAGGCGTAGCAATGCAGGATCCTCCGGAGGAATCCCGGATAGGAGAGTCAGTCATGCCAGTGATATGGCCTGCAGGACTACTTCCGATCCTGACTAAGGAGGAAATTGACGAGGAGGGAGTTGACGGTGTGGTTTGCAGGCGCTTGGATACAACAGGACAACGGGATTTAGGTGTCCCTGGACTGCTTACGGTCTGAGCCAAAGTTTCTGAACTTGACAGTAACTTTTTATGAACGCGCTGCAGGTGCCGTATAAGGGAGGATGTTCCTAGGTGGTTGACGTCCCTACCCCTACTTATTTCACCTTTACATATGGTACATATGGCAAGACAGTTGTTGTCCGGATTTGGATAGAAATATTGCCAGACCAAAGAGGTGGAATGTTTGGTCTTCTGCCCAGGCATGACCGTGATGGGCTTTTTCATCCCACGGACAACAACTGTCTCCCCCGGAGCCTGATTTTAAACAAACCACATCACCATCAGAATCCTCCTCGCCAACTTCCTCCTCAGCGCCAGCTACACCAGTATCCTCATCCTGTTGTACATCAACAGTGACATCTTCAATTGGCATATCAACAAGTGGACTGTGGGTGCTCCTTTCAGCACTTGCAGGGGGCGTGCAAATGGTGGAAAGAGCCACCTCTTCCCGTCCAGTGCTGGGAAGGTCAGGCATCGCAACCACCACCACACTTGGACTCTCCTTGGGGATTTGTGATATCTTCTTAGAAAGCACAGTTCTTCACTGTGCTTTTGCCAGCTTAACTCTTTTGATTTTTTTAGTGGGAGGAGGGCTTCCATCGTCATGTGAAG
>JAUIMM010000592.1:600000-926292 GCA_031769625.1 Taudactylus pleione | reverse complement strand
GCATGAAATGAAGAGAAAAGATGTGTTTTATACTGTAAATATATAAATTACAAACCCTTAATCATACGTTTAAGTAAACGTTTTATCAATTTGTGGTCAGGAAGCATTGATAGATTACTTAAAATTTTTCATAATAGAGTAGCATGAACGGACAACATGAAAACAATATTTAAGCTGTATTTATGCACCGTGTTGTTAAATAAACATTCTCATCATTAGAAGTTACTACTGAATACTCAACTATGTAAAGAAATGATGTTGTTTAAATTTGAAATAATTAAATTCTGATCACTACTCAAGGGAAAAAGTAAAAAGCACTCAAACATGCCGAAACCCGAGATCGAACCACGGACATTAGATCTTCAGTCTAACGCTCTCCCAAATGAGCTATTTTGGCTAGGTCGGTGTTTGGCAAAAGTCACTAAGGACCTCAACTGAGCTATGTTTGCATGGTTACACAAGGTTAAGTGTCAATATTTTTCTGTCATCATGACTGCATGAAATGAAGAGAAAAGATGTGTTTTATACTGTAAATGTATAAATTACAAACCATTAATCGTTACATTTAAGTAAAAGTTTTAACAAAATGTGGTCAGGAAGCAGTTTGTTTACTTCAAATTTTCATAATAGAATAGCATGATGGACAACATGAAAACAATATTTAAGCTGTATTTATGCACCGTGTTGTTAAATAAACATTCTCATCATTTAGAAGTTTCTACTGAATACTCAACTATGTTAAGAAACGATGTTGTTTACATTTGAAATACTTAAAAACTGATAACTACTCAAGGAAAGAAGAAAAAAGGTACTCAAACATGCTGAAACCCGGGGACCTTTAGATCTTCACTGTAATGCTCTCCCAAATGAGCTATTTCAGCAAAGTCTGTGTATGGCAAAAGTCACTAAGACCTCAACTGAGCTATGTTTGCATGGTTACACAAGGTTAAGTATCAATATTTTTCTGACATCATGGTTCAATGAAATGAAGAGAAAGATGTGTTTTATACTGTAAATATATAAATTACAAACCCTTAATCATACATTTAAGTAAAAGTTTTATCAAATTGTGGTCAGGAAGCTTCAAATTTTCATAATAGAGTAGCATGACGGACACCATGAAAACAATATTTAAGCTGTATTTATGCACTGTGTTATTAAATAAACATTCTCATCATTTAGAAGATACTACTGAATACTTAACTATGTTAAGAAATGATGTTGTTTACATTTGAAATAATTAAATACTGATAAGTACTCAAGGAAAAAATAAAAAATGTACTCAAACATGCTGAGACCCGGGACCTTTAGATCTTCAGTCTAATGCTCTCCCAACAGAGCTATTTCGGCAAAGTCTGTGTATGGCAAAAGTCAGTAAGACCTCAACTGAGCTATGTTTGCATGCTTACACAAGGTTTGGTATCAATATTTTTCTGTCATCATGATTGCATGAAATGAAAAGAAAATATGTGTTTTATACTGTATAACCCTTAATTATACATTTAAGTAAAAGTTTTAACAAATTGTGGTCAGGAAGCATTGTTAGATTACTTCAAATTTTCATAATAGAGTAGCATGACGGACAACATGAAAACAATATTTAAGCTGTATTTATGCACAGTGTTGTTAAATAAACATTCTCATCATTTAGAAGTTACTACTGAATACTCAACAATGTTACGAAACGATGTTGTTTACATATGAAATACTTAAATACTGATAACTACTCAAGGAAATAAGAAAAAAGGTACTCAAACATGTTGAAACCCGGGACCTTTAGATCTTCAGTCTAACGCTCTCCCAACTGAGCTATTTCAGCAAAGTCTGTGTATGGCAAAAGTCACTAAGACCTCAACTGAGCTATGTTTGCATGGTTACACAAGGTGTAGTATTAATATTTTTCTGTCATCATGATTGCATGAAATGAAAAGAAAATATGTGTTTTATACTGTAAATATATCCATTACAAACCCTTAATCATACATTTAAGTAAAAGTTTTAGCAAATTGTGGTCAGGAAGCATTGTTAGATTACTTCAAATTTTCATAATAGTTAGAGTAGCATGACTTACAACATGAAAACAATATTTAAGCTGTATTTTATGCACCGTGTTGTTAATTAAACATTCTCATCATTTAGAAGTTACTACTGAATACTCAACTATGTTAAAAAATGATGTTGTTTATATTTGAAATAATTAAATTCTGATCACTACTCAAGGAAAAAAGAAAAAATGCACTCTAACATGCCGAAACCCGGGATCGAACCAGGGACCTTTAGATCTTCAGTCTAACGCTCGCCCAAGAGAGCTATTTCGGCAAGGTCGGTGTATGGCAAAAGTCACTAAGACCTCAACTGAGCTATTTTTGCATGGTTACACAAGGTTAAGTATCAATATTTTTCTGACATCATGGTTCCATGAAATGAAGAGAAAAGATGTGTTTTATACTGTAAATAGATAAATTACAAACCCTTAATCGTACATTTAATTAAAAGTTTTATCAAATTGTGGTCAGGAAGCTTCAAATTTTCATAATAGAGTAGCATGACGGACAACATGAAAACAATATTTAAGCTGTATTTATGCACCGTGTTATTAATTAAACATTCTCATCAATTAGAAGATACTACTGAATACTCAACTATGTTAAGAAATGATATTGTTTACATTTGAAATAATGAAATACTGATAACTACTCAAGGAAAAAAGAAAAAATGTACTCAAACATGCTGAGACCCGGGTCCTTTAGAGCTTCAGTCTAATGCTCTCCCAACTGAGCTATTTCGGCAAAGTCTGTGTATGGCAAAAGTCACTAAGACCTCAACTGAGCTATGTTTGCATGCTTACACAAGGTTTAGTATCAATATTTTTCTGTCATCATGATTGCATGAAATGAAAAGAAAATATGTGTATTATACTGTATAACCATTAATTATACATTTAAGTAAAAGTTTTAACAAATTGTGGTCAGGAAGCATTGTTAGATTACTTCAAATTTTCATAATAGATTAGCATGACTTACAACATGAAAACAATATTTAAGCTGTATTTATGCACCGTGTTGTTAAATAAACATTCTCATCATTTAGAAGTTACTACTGAATACTCAACTATGTAAAGAAATGATGTTGTTTAAATTTGAAATAATTAAATTCTGATCACTTCTCAAGGAAAAAGAAAAAAGCACTCAAACATGCCGAAACCCGGGATCGAACCACGGACATTTAGATCTTCAGTCTAACGCTCTCCCAAATGAGCTATTTCGGCAAGGTCGGTGTTTGGCAAAAGTCACTAAGACCTCAACTGAGCTATGTTTGCATGCTTACACAAGGTTTAGTATCAATATTTTTCTGTCATCATGATTGCATGAAATGAAAAGAAAATTTGTGTTTTATACTGTAAATATATCCATTACAAACAATTAATCATACATTTAAGTAAAAGTTTTAACAAATTGTGGTCAGGAAGCATTGTTAGATTACTACAAGTTTTCATAATAGTTAGAGTAGCATGACTTACAACATGAAAACAATATTTAAGCTGTATTTATTCACCATGTTGTTAAATAAACATTCTCATCATTTAGAAGTTACTACTGAATACTCAACTATGTTAAGAAATGATGTTGTTTAAATTTGAAATAATTAAATTCTGATCACTACTCAAGGAAAAAAGAAAAAAGGCATTCTAACATGCCGAAACCCAGGATCGAACCAGGGACCTTTAGATCTTCAGTCTAACGCTCTCCCAACTGAGCTATTTCGGCAAGGTCGGTGTATGGCAAAAGTCACTAAGACCTCAACTGAGCTATTTTTGCATGGATACACAAGGTTAAGTATCAATATTTTTCTGACACCATGGTTCCATGAAATGAAGAGAAAAGATGTGTTTTATACTGTAAATATATAAATTACAAACCCTTAATCGTACATTAAAGTAAAAGTTTTATCAAATTGTGGTCAGGAAGCTTCAAATTTTCATAATAGAGTAGCATGACGGACAACATGAAAACAATATTTAAGCTGTATTTATGCACCGTGTTGTTAAATAAACATTCTCATCATTTAGAAGATACTACTGAATACTCAATTATGTTAAGAAATGATATTGTTTACATTTGAAATAATTAAATACTGATAACTACTCAAGGAAAAAAGAAAAAAGTACTCAAACATGCTGAGACCCGGGTCCTTTAGAGCTTCAGTCTAATGCTTTCCCAACTGAGCTATTTCGGCAAAGTCTGTGTATGGCAAAAGTCACTAAGACCTCAACTGAGCTATGTTTGCATGCTTACACAAGGTTTAGTATCAATATTTTTCTGTCATCTTGATTGCATGAAATGAAAAGAAAATATGTGTTTTATACTGTAAATATATCCATTACAAACCCTGAATCATACATTTAAGTAAAAGTTTTAACAAATTGTGGTCAGGAAGCATTGTTAGATTACTTCAAATTTTCATTATAGTTAGAGTAGCATGACTTACAACATGAAAACAATATTTAAGCTGTATTTTTGCACCGTGTTGTTAAATAAACATTCTCGTCATTTAGAAGTTACTACTGAATACTCAACTATGTTAAGAAATGTAGTTGATTACATTTGAAATAATTAAATACTGATAACTACTCAAGGAAAATAGAAAAAATGTACTCAAACATGCTGAGACCCGTGACCTTTAGATCTTCAGTTTAATGCTCTCCCAACTGAGCTATTTCGGTAAAGTCTGTGTATGGCAAAAGTCACTAAGACCTCAACTGAGCTATGTTTGCATGCTTACACAAGGTTTTGTATCAATATTTTTCCGTCATCATGATTGCATGAAATGAAAAGAAAATATGTGTTTTATACTGTAAATATATCCATTACAAACCCTTAATCATACATTTAAGTAAAAGTTTTAACAAATTGTGGTCAGGAAGCATTGTTAGATTTCTTCAAATTTTCCTAATAGTTAGAGTAGCATGACTTACAACATGAAAACAATATTTAAGCTGTATTTATGCACCGTGTTGTTAAATAAACATTCTCATCATTTAGAAGTTACTACTGAATACTCAACTATGTTAAGAAATGATGTTGTTTAAAGTTGAAATAATTAAATTCTGATCACTACTCAAGGAAATAAGAAAAAATGCACTCTAACATGCCGAAACCCGTGATCGAACCAGGGACCTTTAGATCTTCAGTCTAACGCTCTCCCAACTGAGCTATTTCGGCAAAGTCTGTGTATGGCAAAAGTCACTAAGACCTCAACCGAGCTATGTTTGCATGGTTACACAAGGTTAAGTATCAATATTTTTCTGTCATCATGATTGCATGAAATGAAGAGAAAAGATGTGTTTTATACTGTAAATATATAAATTACAAACCCTTAATCGTACATTTAAGTAAAAGTTTTAACAAATTGTGGTCAGGAAGCAGTTAGTTTACTTCAAAATTTCATAATAGAGTAGCATGATGGACAACATGAAAACAATGTTTAAGCTGTATTTAGGCACCGTGTTGTTAAATAAACATTCTCATCATTTAGAAGTTACTACTGAATACTCAACTATGTTAAGAAACAATGTTGTTTACATTTGAAATACTTAAAAACTGATAACTGCTCAAGGAAAGAAGAAAAAAGTTACTGAAACATGCTGAAACCCGGGACCTTTAGATCTTCAGTCTAACGCTCTCCCAACTGAGCTATTTGGCAAAGTCTGTGTATGGCAAAAGTCACTAAGACCTCAACTGAGCTATGTTTGCATGGTTACACAAGGTTTAGTATCAATATTTTTCTTCCAACAGGATTGCATGAAATGAAAAGAAAATATGTGTTTTATACTGTATAACCCTTAATTATACATTTATGTAAAAGTTTTAACAAATTGTGGTCATTAAGCATTGTTAGATTATTTCAAATTTTCATAATAGAGTAGCATGACGGACAACATAAAAACAATATTTAAGCTGTTTTTTTGCACCGTGTTGTTAAATAAACATTCTCATCATTTAGGAGATACTACTGAATACTCAACTATGTTAAGAAATGATGTTGTTTATATTTGAAATAATTAAATACTGATCACTACTCAAGGGAAAAAGAAAAAAGCACTCAAACATGCCGAAACCCGGGATTGAACCACGGACATTTAGATCTTCAGTATAACGCTCTCCCAAATGAGCTATTTCGGCAAGGTCGGTGTTTGGCAAAAGTCACTAAGACCTCAACTGAGCTATGTTTGCATGCTTACACAAGGTTTAGTATCAATATTTTTCTGTCATCATGATTGCATGAAATGAAAAGAAAATATGTGTTTTATACTGTAAATATATCCTTTACAAACCCTTAATCATACATTTAAGTAAAAGTTTTAACAAATTGTGGTCAGGAAGCATTGTTAGATTACTTCAAATTTTCATAATAGAGTAGCATGATGGACAACATGAAAACAATATTTAAGCTGTATTTATGCACCGTGTTGTTAAATAAACATAATCATCATTTAGAAGTTACTACTGAATACTCAACTATGTAAAGAAATGATGTTGTTTAAATTTGAAATAATTAAATTCTGATCACTACTCAAGGCAAAAAGAAAAAAGAACTCAAACATGCCGAAACCCGGGATCGAACCACGGACATTTAGATCTTCAGTATAACGCTTTCCCAAATGAGCTATTTCTGCGAGGTCGGAGTTTGGCAAAAGTCAATAAGACCTCAACTGAGCTATGTTTGGATTGTTTACACAAGGTTAAGTATCAATATTTTTCTGTCATCATGATTGCATGAAATGAAGAGAAAAGATGTGTTTTATACTGTAAATATATAAATTACAAACCATTAATCGTACATTTAATAAAAGTTTTAACAAATTGTGGTCAGGAAGCAGTTTGTTTACTTAAAATTTTCATAATAGAGTAGCATGACGGACAACATGAAAACAATATTTAAGCTGCATTTATACACCGTGTTGTTAAATAACATTCTCATCATTTAGAAGTTTCTACAGAATACTCAACTATGTTAAGCAACGATGTTGTTTACATTTGAAATACTTAAATACTGATAACTACTCAAGGAAATAAGAAAAAAGGTACTCAAACATGCTGAAACCCGGGACCTTTAGATCTTCAGTCTAACACTCTCCCAACTGAGCTATTTCGGCAAAGTCTGTGTATGGCAAAAGTCACTAAGACCTCAACTGAGCTATGTTTGCATGCTTACACAAGGTTTAGTATCAATATTTTTCTGTCATCATGATTGCATGAAATGAAAAGAAAATTTGTGTTTTATTCTGTAAATATATCCATTACAAACAATTAATCATACATTTAAGTAAAAGTTTTAACAAATTGTGGTCAGGAAGCATTGTTAGATTACTTCAAGTTTTCATAATGGTTAGAGTAGCATGACTTACAACATGAAAACAATACTTAAGCTGTATTCATGCACCATGTTGTTAAATAAACATTCTCATCATTTAGAAGTTACTACTGAATCCTCAACTATGTTAAGAAATTACTTTTTTTAAATTTGAAATAATTAGATTCTGATCACTACTCAAGGAAAAAAGAAAAATGCACTCAAACATGCCGAAACCCGGGATCGAACCAGGGACCTTTAGATCTACAGACTAACGCTCTCCCAACTGAGCTATTTCAGCAAGGTTGGTGTATGGCAAAAGTCACTAAGACCTCAACTGAGCTATGTTTGCATGGTTACACAAAGTTTAGTATCAATATTTTTCTGTCATCATGATTGCATGAAATGAAAAGAAAATATGTATATTATACTGTATAACCCTTAATTATACATTTAAGTAAAAGTTTTAACAAATTGTGGTCAGGAAGCATTGTTAGATTACTTCAAATTTTCATTATAGAGTAGCATGACGGACAACATGAAAACAATATTTAA
Organism: Taudactylus pleione; assembly: GCA_031769625.1. Classification (NCBI taxonomy): domain Eukaryota; kingdom Metazoa; phylum Chordata; class Amphibia; order Anura; family Myobatrachidae; genus Taudactylus; species Taudactylus pleione. The sequence goes on along the minus strand of JAUIMM010000592.1, from coordinate 918,384 downwards.
GCTGTATTTATGCACCGTGTTGTTAAATAAACATTCTCATCATTTAGAAGTTACAACTGAATACTCAACTATTTTAAGAAATTATGTTGTTTACATTTGAATTACTTAAAAACTGATAACTGCTCAAGGAAAGAAGAAAAAAGGTACTGAAACATGCTGAAACCCGGGACCTTTAGATCTTCATTCTAACACTCTCCCAACTGAGCTATTTCGGCAAAGTCTGTGTATGGCAAAAGTCACTAAGACCTCAACTGAGCTATGTTTGTATGGTTACACAAGGTTTAGTATCAATATTTTTCTGTCATCATGATTGCATGAAATGAAAAGAAAATATGTGTATTATACTGTATAACCCTTAATTATACATTTAAGTAAAAGTTTTAACAAATTGTGGTCAGGAAGCATTGTTAGATTACTTCAAATTTTCATAATAGTTAGAGTAGTATGACTTACAACATGAAAAAAATATTTAAGCTGTATTTATGCACCGTGGTGTTAATTAAACATTCTCATCATTTAGAAGTTACTACTGAATACTCAACTATGTTAAGAAATGATGTTGTTTAAATTTGAAATAATTAAATACTGATAACTACTCATGGAAATAAGAAAAAGTACTCAAACATTTTGAAACCCGGGACCTTTAGATCTTCAGTCTAACGCTCTCCCAACTGAGCTATTTCAGCAAAGTCTGTGTATGGCCAAAGTCACTAAGGCCTCAACTGAGCTATGTTTGCATTGTTACACAAGGTTTAGTATTAATATTTTTCTGTCATCATGATTGCATGAAATGAAAAGAAAATTTGTGTTTTATACTGTAAATATATCCATTACAAACAATTAATCATACATTTAAGTAAAAGTTTTAACAAATTGTGGTCAGGAAGCATTGTTAGATTACTTCAAGTTTTCATAATGGTTAGAGTAGCATGACTTACAACATGAAAACAATACTTAAGCTGTATTTATGCACCATGTTGTTAAATAAACATTCTCATCATTTAGAAGTTACTACTGAATACTCAACTATGTTAAGAAATGATGTTGTTTAAATTTGAAATAATTAAATTCTGATCACTACTCAAGGAAAAAAGAAAAAATGCACTCTAACATGACGAAACCCAGGATCGAACCAGGGACCTTTAGATCTTCAGTTTAACGCTCTCCCAACTGAGCTATTTCGGCAAGGTCAGTGTATGGCAAAAGTCACTAAGACCTCAACTGAGCTATTTTTGCATGGTTACACAAGGTTAAGTATCAATATTTTTCTGACATCATGGTTCCATGAAATGAAGAGAAAAGAGGTGTTTTATACTGTAAATATATAAATTACAAACCCTTAATCGTACATTTAAGTAAAAGTTTTATCAAGTTGTGGTCAGGAAGCTTCAAATTTTCATAATAGAGTAGCATGACGGACAACATGAAAACAATATTTAAGCTGTATTTATGCATCGTGTTATTAAATAAACATTCTCATCATTTAGAAGATACTTCTGAATACTCAACTATGTTAAGAAATGATGTTGTTTACATTTGAAATAATTAAATACTCATAACTTCTCAAGGAAAAAAGAAAAAATGTACTCAAACATGCTGAGACCCGGGTCCTTTAGAGCTTCAGTCTAATGCTCTCCCAACTGAGCTATTTCGGCAAAGTCTGTGTATGGCAAAAGTCACTAAGACCTCAACTGAGCTATGTTTGCATGCTTACACAAGGTTTAGTATCAATATTTTTCTGTCATCATGATTGCATGAAATGAAAAGAAAATAAGTGTTTTATACTGTAAATATATCTATTACAAACCCTTAATCATACATTTAAGTAAAAGTTTTAACAAATTGTGGTCAGGAAGCATTGTTAGATTACTTCAAATTTTCCTAATAGTTAGAGTAGCATGACTTACAACATGAAAACAATATTTAAGCTGTATTTATGCACAATGCTGTTAAATAAACATTCTCGTCATTTAGAAGTTACTACTGAATACTCAAAAATGTTAAGAAATGATGTTGTTTAAATATAAAATAATTAAATTCTGATCACTACTCACGGAAAAAAGAAAAAATGCACGCAAACATGCCGAAACACGGGATCAAACCAGGGACATTTAGATCTTCAGTCTAACGCTCTCCCAACTGAGCTATTTCGGCAAGGTCGGTGTATGGCAAAAGTCACTAAGACCTCAACTGAGCTATTTTTGCATGGTTACACAAGGTTTAGTATCAATATTTTTCTGTCATCATGATTGCATGAAATGAAAAGAAAATATGTGTTTTATACTGTATAACCCTTTATTATACATTTAAGTAAAAGTTTTAACAAATTGTGGTCAGGAAGCATTGTTAGATTACTTCAAATTTTCATAATGGTTAGAGTAGCATGACTTACAACATGAAAACAATATTTAAGCTGTATTTATGCACCATGTTGTTAAAAAAACATTCTCATCATTTAGAACTTACTACTGAATACTCAACTCTGTTAAGATATTACGTTTTTTAAATTTGAAATAATTAAATACTGATAACTTCTCAAGAAAAAAAGAAGAAACGTACTCAAACATGCCGAAACCCAGAACCTTTAGATCTTCAGTCTAACGCTCTCCCAACTGAGCTATTTCGGCAAAGTCTGTGTATGGCAAAAGTCACTAAGACCTCAACTGAGCTATGTTTGCATGGTTACACAAGGTTAAGTATCAATATTTTTCTGTCATCATGATTGCATGAAATGAAGAGAAAAGATGTGTTTTATACTGTAAATATATAAATTACAAACCCTTAAACGTACATTTAAGTAAAAGTTTTATCAAATTGTGGTCAGGAAGCATTGTTAGATTACTTCAAATTTTCATAATAGAGTAGCATGACGGACAACATGAAAACAATATTTAAGCTGTATTTATGCACCGTGTTGTTAAATAAACAATCTCATCATTTAGAAGTTACTACTGAATACTCAACTATGTTAAGAAATGATGTTGTTTAAATTTGAAATAATTAAATTCTGATCACTACTCAAGGAAAAAAGAAAAAAGCACTCAACCATGCCGAAACCCGTGATCGAACCAGGGACCTTTAGATCTTCAGTCTAACGCTCTCCCAACTGAGCTATTTCGGCAAAGTTTGTGTACGGCAAAAGTCACTAAGACCTCAACTGAGCTATGTTTGCATGGTTACACAAGGTTAAGTATCAATATTTTTCTGTCATCATGATTGCATGAAATGAAGAGAAAAGATGTGTTTTATACTGTAAATATATAAATTACAAACCCTTAATCGTACATTTAAGTAAAAGTTTTAACAAATTGTGGTCAGGAAGCAGTTAGTTTACTTCAAATTTTCATAATAGAGTAGCATGATGGACAACATGAAAACAATGTTTAAGCTGTATTTAGGCACCGTGTTGTTAAATAAACATTCTCATCATTTAGAAGTTACTACTGAATACTCAACTATGTTAAGAAACAATGTTGTTTACATTTGAAATACTTAAAAACTGATAACTGCTCAAGGAAAGAAGAAAAAAGTTACTGAAACATGCTGAAACCCGGGACCTTTAGATCTTCAGTCTAACGCTCTCCCAACTGAGCTATTTTGGCAAAGTCTGTGTATGGCAAAAGTCACTAAGACCTCAACTGAGCTATGTTTGCATGGTTACACAATGTTTAGTATCAATATTTTTCTTCCAACAGAATTGCATGAAATGAAAAGAAAATATGTGTTTTATACTGTATAACCCTTAATTATACATTTATGTAAAAGTTTTAACAAATTGTGGTCATTAAGCATTGTTAGATTACTTCAAATTTTCATAATAGAGTAGCATGACGGACAACATGAAAACAATATTTAAGCTGTTTTTTTGCACCGTGTTGTTAAATAAACATTCTCATCATTTAGGAGATACTACTGAATACTCAACTATGTTAAGAAATGATGTTGTTTATATTTGAAATAATTAAATACTGATAACTACTCAATGAAAAAAGAAAAAACGTACTCAAACATGCTGAGTCCCTGGTCCTTTAGAGCTTCAGTCTAATGCTCTCCCAACTGAGCTATTTCGGCAAAGTCTGTGTATGGCAAAAGTCACTAAGACCTCAACTGAGCTATGTTTGCATGCTTACACAAGGTTTAGTATCAGTATTTTTCTGTCATCATGATTGCATGAAATGAAAAGAAAATAGGTGTTTTATACTGTAAATATATCTATTACAAACCCTTAATCATACATTTAAGTAAAAGTTTTAACAAATTGTCGTCAGGAAGCATTGTTAGATTACTTCAAATTTTCATAATAGTTAGAGTAGCATGACTTACAACATGAAAACAATATTTAAGCTGTATTTATGCACCATGCTGTTAAATAAACATTCTCGTCATTTAGAAGTTACTACTGAATACTCAAAAATGTTAAGAAATGATGTTGTTTAAATATAAAATAATTAAATTCTGATCACTACTCACGGAAAAAAGAAAAAATGCACGCAAACATGCCGAAACCCGGGATCGAACCAGGAACCTTTAGATCTTCAGTCTAACGCTCTCCCAACTGAGCTATTTCGGCAAGGATGGTGCATGGCAAAAGTCACTAAGACCTCAACTGAGCTATTTTTGAATGGTTACACAAGGTTAAGTATCAATATTTTTCTGACATCATGGTTGCATGAAATGAAGAGAAAAGATGTGTTTTATACTGTAAATATATAAATTACAAACCCTTAATCATACGTTTAAGTAAACGTTTTATCAATTTGTGGTCAGGAAGCATTGATAGATTACTTAAAATTTTCATAATAGAGTAGCATGACGGACAACATGAAAACAATATTTAAGCTGTATTTATGCACCGTGTTGTTAAATAAACATTCTCATCATTTAGAAGTTACTACTGAATACTCAACTATGTAAAGAAATGATGTTGTTTAAATTTGAAATAATTAAATTCTGATCACTACTCAAGGGAAAAAGTAAAAAGCACTCAAACATGCCGAAACCCGAGATCGAACCACGGACATTTAGATCTTCAGTCTAACGCTCTCCCAAATGAGCTATTTTGGCTAGGTCGGTGTTTGGCAAAAGTCACTAAGACCTCAACTGAGCTATGTTTGCATGGTTACACAAGGTTAAGTGTCAATATTTTTCTGTCATCATGACTGCATGAAATGAAGAGAAAAGATGTGTTTTATACTGTAAATGTATAAATTACAAACCATTAATCGTACATTTAAGTAAAAGTTTTAACAAAATGTGGTCAGGAAGCAGTTTGTTTACTTCAAATTTTCATAATAGAATAGCATGACGGACAACATGAAAACAATATTTAAGCTGTATTTATGCACCGTGTTGTTAAATAAACATTCTCATCATTTAGAAGTTTCTACTGAATACTCAACTATGTTAAGAAACGATGTTGTTTACATTTGAAATACTTAAAAACTGATAACTACTCAAGGAAAGAAGAAAAAAGGTACTCAAACATGCTGAAACCCGGGACCTTTAGATCTTCACTGTAATGCTCTCCCAAATGAGCTATTTCAGCAAAGTCTGTGTATGGCAAAAGTCACTAAGACCTCAACTGAGCTATGTTTGCATGGTTACACAAGGTTAAGTATCAATATTTTTCTGACATCATGGTTCAATGAAATGAAGAGAAAAGATGTGTTTTATACTGTAAATATATAAATTACAAACCCTTAATCATACATTTAAGTAAAAGTTTTATCAAATTGTGGTCAGGAAGCTTCAAATTTTCATAATAGAGTAGCATGACGGACACCATGAAAACAATATTTAAGCTGTATTTATGCACTGTGTTATTAAATAAACATTCTCATCATTTAGAAGATACTACTGAATACTTAACTATGTTAAGAAATGATGTTGTTTACATTTGAAATAATTAAATACTGATAAGTACTCAAGGAAAAAATAAAAAATGTACTCAAACATGCTGAGACCCGGGACCTTTAGATCTTCAGTCTAATGCTCTCCCAACAGAGCTATTTCGGCAAAGTCTGTGTATGGCAAAAGTCAGTAAGACCTCAACTGAGCTATGTTTGCATGCTTACACAAGGTTTGGTATCAATATTTTTCTGTCATCATGATTGCATGAAATGAAAAGAAAATATGTGTTTTATACTGTATAACCCTTAATTATACATTTAAGTAAAAGTTTTAACAAATTGTGGTCAGGAAGCATTGTTAGATTACTTCAAATTTTCATAATAGAGTAGCATGACGGACAACATGAAAACAATATTTAAGCTGTATTTATGCACAGTGTTGTTAAATAAACATTCTCATCATTTAGAAGTTACTACTGAATACTCAACAATGTTACGAAACGATGTTGTTTACATATGAAATACTTAAATACTGATAACTACTCAAGGAAATAAGAAAAAAGGTACTCAAACATGTTGAAACCCGGGACCTTTAGATCTTCAGTCTAACGCTCTCCCAACTGAGCTATTTCAGCAAAGTCTGTGTATGGCAAAAGTCACTAAGACCTCAACTGAGCTATGTTTGCATGGTTACACAAGGTGTAGTATTAATATTTTTCTGTCATCATGATTGCATGAAATGAAAAGAAAATATGTGTTTTATACTGTAAATATATCCATTACAAACCCTTAATCATACATTTAAGTAAAAGTTTTAGCAAATTGTGGTCAGGAAGCATTGTTAGATTACTTCAAATTTTCATAATAGTTAGAGTAGCATGACTTACAACATGAAAACAATATTTAAGCTGTATTTTATGCACCGTGTTGTTAATTAAACATTCTCATCATTTAGAAGTTACTACTGAATACTCAACTATGTTAAAAAATGATGTTGTTTATATTTGAAATAATTAAATTCTGATCACTACTCAAGGAAAAAAGAAAAAATGCACTCTAACATGCCGAAACCCGGGATCGAACCAGGGACCTTTAGATCTTCAGTCTAACGCTCGCCCAAGAGAGCTATTTCGGCAAGGTCGGTGTATGGCAAAAGTCACTAAGACCTCAACTGAGCTATTTTTGCATGGTTACACAAGGTTAAGTATCAATATTTTTCTGACATCATGGTTCCATGAAATGAAGAGAAAAGATGTGTTTTATACTGTAAATAGATAAATTACAAACCCTTAATCGTACATTTAATTAAAAGTTTTATCAAATTGTGGTCAGGAAGCTTCAAATTTTCATAATAGAGTAGCATGACGGACAACATGAAAACAATATTTAAGCTGTATTTATGCACCGTGTTATTAATTAAACATTCTCATCAATTAGAAGATACTACTGAATACTCAACTATGTTAAGAAATGATATTGTTTACATTTGAAATAATTAAATACTGATAACTACTCAAGGAAAAAAGAAAAAATGTACTCAAACATGCTGAGACCCGGGTCCTTTAGAGCTTCAGTCTAATGCTCTCCCAACTGAGCTATTTCGGCAAAGTCTGTGTATGGCAAAAGTCACTAAGACCTCAACTGAGCTATGTTTGCATGCTTACACAAGGTTTAGTATCAATATTTTTCTGTCATCATGATTGCATGAAATGAAAAGAAAATATGTGTATTATACTGTATAACCATTAATTATACATTTAAGTAAAAGTTTTAACAAATTGTGGTCAGGAAGCATTGTTAGATTACTTCAAATTTTCATAATAGATTAGCATGACTTACAACATGAAAACAATATTTAAGCTGTATTTATGCACCGTGTTGTTAAATAAACATTCTCATCATTTAGAAGTTACTACTGAATACTCAACTATGTAAAGAAATGATGTTGTTTAAATTTGAAATAATTAAATTCTGATCACTTCTCAAGGGAAAAAGAAAAAAGCACTCAAACATGCCGAAACCCGGGATCGAACCACGGACATTTAGATCTTCAGTCTAACGCTCTCCCAAATGAGCTATTTCGGCAAGGTCGGTGTTTGGCAAAAGTCACTAAGACCTCAACTGAGCTATGTTTGCATGCTTACACAAGATTTAGTATCAATATTTTTCTGTCATCATGATTGCATGAAATGAAAAGAAAATTTGTGTTTTATACTGTAAATATATCCATTACAAACAATTAATCATACATTTAAGTAAAAGTTTTAACAAATTGTGGTCAGGAAGCATTGTTAGATTACTACAAGTTTTCATAATAGTTAGAGTAGCATGACTTACAACATGAAAACAATATTTAAGCTGTATTTATTCACCATGTTGTTAAATAAACATTCTCATCATTTAGAAGTTACTACTGAATACTCAACTATGTTAAGAAATGATGTTGTTTAAATTTGAAATAATTAAATTCTGATCACTACTCAAGGAAAAAAGAAAAAAGGCATTCTAACATGCCGAAACCCAGGATCGAACCAGGGACCTTTAGATCTTCAGTCTAACGCTCTCCCAACTGAGCTATTTCGGCAAGGTCGGTGTATGGCAAAAGTCACTAAGACCTCAACTGAGCTATTTTTGCATGGATACACAAGGTTAAGTATCAATATTTTTCTGACACCATGGTTCCATGAAATGAAGAGAAAAGATGTGTTTTATACTGTAAATATATAAATTACAAACCCTTAATCGTACATTAAAGTAAAAGTTTTATCAAATTGTGGTCAGGAAGCTTCAAATTTTCATAATAGAGTAGCATGACGGACAACATGAAAACAATATTTAAGCTGTATTTATGCACCGTGTTGTTAAATAAACATTCTCATCATTTAGAAGATACTACTGAATACTCAATTATGTTAAGAAATGATATTGTTTACATTTGAAATAATTAAATACTGATAACTACTCAAGGAAAAAAGAAAAAAGTACTCAAACATGCTGAGACCCGGGTCCTTTAGAGCTTCAGTCTAATGCTTTCCCAACTGAGCTATTTCGGCAAAGTCTGTGTATGGCAAAAGTCACTAAGACCTCAACTGAGCTATGTTTGCATGCTTACACAAGGTTTAGTATCAATATTTTTCTGTCATCTTGATTGCATGAAATGAAAAGAAAATATGTGTTTTATACTGTAAATATATCCATTACAAACCCTGAATCATACATTTAAGTAAAAGTTTTAACAAATTGTGGTCAGGAAGCATTGTTAGATTACTTCAAATTTTCATTATAGTTAGAGTAGCATGACTTACAACATGAAAACAATATTTAAGCTGTATTTTTGCACCGTGTTGTTAAATAAACATTCTCGTCATTTAGAAGTTACTACTGAATACTCAACTATGTTAAGAAATGTAGTTGATTACATTTGAAATAATTAAATACTGATAACTACTCAAGGAAAATAGAAAAAATGTACTCAAACATGCTGAGACCCGTGACCTTTAGATCTTCAGTTTAATGCTCTCCCAACTGAGCTATTTCGGTAAAGTCTGTGTATGGCAAAAGTCACTAAGACCTCAACTGAGCTATGTTTGCATGCTTACACAAGGTTTTGTATCAATATTTTTCCGTCATCATGATTGCATGAAATGAAAAGAAAATATGTGTTTTATACTGTAAATATATCCATTACAAACCCTTAATCATACATTTAAGTAAAAGTTTTAACAAATTGTGGTCAGGAAGCATTGTTAGATTTCTTCAAATTTTCCTAATAGTTAGAGTAGCATGACTTACAACATGAAAACAATATTTAAGCTGTATTTATGCACCGTGTTGTTAAATAAACATTCTCATCATTTAGAAGTTACTACTGAATACTCAACTATGTTAAGAAATGATGTTGTTTAAAGTTGAAATAATTAAATTCTGATCACTACTCAAGGAAATAAGAAAAAATGCACTCTAACATGCCGAAACCCGTGATCGAACCAGGGACCTTTAGATCTTCAGTCTAACGCTCTCCCAACTGAGCTATTTCGGCAAAGTCTGTGTATGGCAAAAGTCACTAAGACCTCAACCGAGCTATGTTTGCATGGTTACACAAGGTTAAGTATCAATATTTTTCTGTCATCATGATTGCATGAAATGAAGAGAAAAGATGTGTTTTATACTGTAAATATATAAATTACAAACCCTTAATCGTACATTTAAGTAAAAGTTTTAACAAATTGTGGTCAGGAAGCAGTTAGTTTACTTCAAAATTTCATAATAGAGTAGCATGATGGACAACATGAAAACAATGTTTAAGCTGTATTTAGGCACCGTGTTGTTAAATAAACATTCTCATCATTTAGAAGTTACTACTGAATACTCAACTATGTTAAGAAACAATGTTGTTTACATTTGAAATACTTAAAAACTGATAACTGCTCAAGGAAAGAAGAAAAAAGTTACTGAAACATGCTGAAACCCGGGACCTTTAGATCTTCAGTCTAACGCTCTCCCAACTGAGCTATTTGGCAAAGTCTGTGTATGGCAAAAGTCACTAAGACCTCAACTGAGCTATGTTTGCATGGTTACACAAGGTTTAGTATCAATATTTTTCTTCCAACAGGATTGCATGAAATGAAAAGAAAATATGTGTTTTATACTGTATAACCCTTAATTATACATTTATGTAAAAGTTTTAACAAATTGTGGTCATTAAGCATTGTTAGATTATTTCAAATTTTCATAATAGAGTAGCATGACGGACAACATAAAAACAATATTTAAGCTGTTTTTTTGCACCGTGTTGTTAAATAAACATTCTCATCATTTAGGAGATACTACTGAATACTCAACTATGTTAAGAAATGATGTTGTTTATATTTGAAATAATTAAATACTGATCACTACTCAAGGGAAAAAGAAAAAAGCACTCAAACATGCCGAAACCCGGGATTGAACCACGGACATTTAGATCTTCAGTATAACGCTCTCCCAAATGAGCTATTTCGGCAAGGTCGGTGTTTGGCAAAAGTCACTAAGACCTCAACTGAGCTATGTTTGCATGCTTACACAAGGTTTAGTATCAATATTTTTCTGTCATCATGATTGCATGAAATGAAAAGAAAATATGTGTTTTATACTGTAAATATATCCTTTACAAACCCTTAATCATACATTTAAGTAAAAGTTTTAACAAATTGTGGTCAGGAAGCATTGTTAGATTACTTCAAATTTTCATAATAGAGTAGCATGATGGACAACATGAAAACAATATTTAAGCTGTATTTATGCACCGTGTTGTTAAATAAACATAATCATCATTTAGAAGTTACTACTGAATACTCAACTATGTAAAGAAATGATGTTGTTTAAATTTGAAATAATTAAATTCTGATCACTACTCAAGGCAAAAAGAAAAAAGAACTCAAACATGCCGAAACCCGGGATCGAACCACGGACATTTAGATCTTCAGTATAACGCTTTCCCAAATGAGCTATTTCTGCGAGGTCGGAGTTTGGCAAAAGTCAATAAGACCTCAACTGAGCTATGTTTGGATTGTTTACACAAGGTTAAGTATCAATATTTTTCTGTCATCATGATTGCATGAAATGAAGAGAAAAGATGTGTTTTATACTGTAAATATATAAATTACAAACCATTAATCGTACATTTAATAAAAGTTTTAACAAATTGTGGTCAGGAAGCAGTTTGTTTACTTAAAATTTTCATAATAGAGTAGCATGACGGACAACATGAAAACAATATTTAAGCTGCATTTATACACCGTGTTGTTAAATAACATTCTCATCATTTAGAAGTTTCTACAGAATACTCAACTATGTTAAGCAACGATGTTGTTTACATTTGAAATACTTAAATACTGATAACTACTCAAGGAAATAAGAAAAAAGGTACTCAAACATGCTGAAACCCGGGACCTTTAGATCTTCAGTCTAACACTCTCCCAACTGAGCTATTTCGGCAAAGTCTGTGTATGGCAAAAGTCACTAAGACCTCAACTGAGCTATGTTTGCATGCTTACACAAGGTTTAGTATCAATATTTTTCTGTCATCATGATTGCATGAAATGAAAAGAAAATTTGTGTTTTATTCTGTAAATATATCCATTACAAACAATTAATCATACATTTAAGTAAAAGTTTTAACAAATTGTGGTCAGGAAGCATTGTTAGATTACTTCAAGTTTTCATAATGGTTAGAGTAGCATGACTTACAACATGAAAACAATACTTAAGCTGTATTCATGCACCATGTTGTTAAATAAACATTCTCATCATTTAGAAGTTACTACTGAATCCTCAACTATGTTAAGAAATTACTTTTTTTAAATTTGAAATAATTAGATTCTGATCACTACTCAAGGAAAAAAGAAAAATGCACTCAAACATGCCGAAACCCGGGATCGAACCAGGGACCTTTAGATCTACAGACTAACGCTCTCCCAACTGAGCTATTTCAGCAAGGTTGGTGTATGGCAAAAGTCACTAAGACCTCAACTGAGCTATGTTTGCATGGTTACACAAAGTTTAGTATCAATATTTTTCTGTCATCATGATTGCATGAAATGAAAAGAAAATATGTATATTATACTGTATAACCCTTAATTATACATTTAAGTAAAAGTTTTAACAAATTGTGGTCAGGAAGCATTGTTAGATTACTTCAAATTTTCATTATAGAGTAGCATGACGGACAACATGAAAACAATATTTAAGCTGTATTTATGCACCGTGTTGTTAAATAAACATTCTCATCATTTAGAAGTTACAACTGAATACTCAACTATTTTAAGAAATTATTTTGTTTACATTTGAATTACTTAAAAACTGATAACTGCTCAAGGAAAGAAGAAAAAAGGTACTGAAACATGCTGAAACCCGGGACCTTTAGATCTTCATTCTAACACTCTCCCAACTGAGCTATTTCGGCAAAGTCTGTGTATGGCAAAAGTCACTAAGACCTCAACTGAGCTATGTTTGTATGGTTACACAAGGTTTAGTATCAATATTTTTCTGTCATCATGATTGCATGAAATGAAAAGAAAATATGTGTATTATACTGTATAACCCTTAATTATACATTTAAGTAAAAGTTTTAACAAATTGTGGTCAGGAAGCATTGTTAGATTACTTCAAATTTTCATAATAGTTAGAGTAGTATGACTTACAACATGAAAAAAATATTTAAGCTGTATTTATGCACCGTGGTGTTAATTAAACATTCTCATCATTTAGAAGTTACTACTGAATACTCAACTATGTTAAGAAATGATGTTGTTTAAATTTGAAATAATTAAATACTGATAACTACTCATGGAAATAAGAAAAAGTACTCAAACATTTTGAAACCCGGGACCTTTAGATCTTCAGTCTAACGCTCTCCCAACTGAGCTATTTCAGCAAAGTCTGTGTATGGCCAAAGTCACTAAGGCCTCAACTGAGCTATGTTTGCATTGTTACACAAGGTTTAGTATTAATATTTTTCTGTCATCATGATTGCATGAAATGAAAAGAAAATTTGTGTTTTATACTGTAAATATATCCATTACAAACAATTAATCATACATTTAAGTAAAAGTTTTAACAAATTGTGGTCAGGAAGCATTGTTAGATTACTTCAAGTTTTCATAATGGTTAGAGTAGCATGACTTACAACATGAAAACAATACTTAAGCTGTATTTATGCACCATGTTGTTAAATAAACATTCTCATCATTTAGAAGTTACTACTGAATACTCAACTATGTTAAGAAATGATGTTGTTTAAATTTGAAATAATTAAATTCTGATCACTACTCAAGGAAAAAAGAAAAAATGCACTCTAACATGACGAAACCCAGGATCGAACCAGGGACCTTTAGATCTTCAGTTTAACGCTCTCCCAACTGAGCTATTTCGGCAAGGTCAGTGTATGGCAAAAGTCACTAAGACCTCAACTGAGCTATTTTTGCATGGTTACACAAGGTTAAGTATCAATATTTTTCTGACATCATGGTTCCATGAAATGAAGAGAAAAGAGGTGTTTTATACTGTAAATATATAAATTACAAACCCTTAATCGTACATTTAAGTAAAAGTTTTATCAAGTTGTGGTCAGGAAGCTTCAAATTTTCATAATAGAGTAGCATGACGGACAACATGAAAACAATATTTAAGCTGTATTTATGCATCGTGTTATTAAATAAACATTCTCATCATTTAGAAGATACTTCTGAATACTCAACTATGTTAAGAAATGATGTTGTTTACATTTGAAATAATTAAATACTCATAACTTCTCAAGGAAAAAAGAAAAAATGTACTCAAACATGCTGAGACCCGGGTCCTTTAGAGCTTCAGTCTAATGCTCTCCCAACTGAGCTATTTCGGCAAAGTCTGTGTATGGCAAAAGTCACTAAGACCTCAACTGAGCTATGTTTGCATGCTTACACAAGGTTTAGTATCAATATTTTTCTGTCATCATGATTGCATGAAATGAAAAGAAAATAAGTGTTTTATACTGTAAATATATCTATTACAAACCCTTAATCATACATTTAAGTAAAAGTTTTAACAAATTGTGGTCAGGAAGCATTGTTAGATTACTTCAAATTTTCCTAATAGTTAGAGTAGCATGACTTACAACATGAAAACAATATTTAAGCTGTATTTATGCACAATGCTGTTAAATAAACATTCTCGTCATTTAGAAGTTACTACTGAATACTCAAAAATGTTAAGAAATGATGTTGTTTAAATATAAAATAATTAAATTCTGATCACTACTCACGGAAAAAAGAAAAAATGCACGCAAACATGCCGAAACACGGGATCAAACCAGGGACATTTAGATCTTCAGTCTAACGCTCTCCCAACTGAGCTATTTCGGCAAGGTCGGTGTATGGCAAAAGTCACTAAGACCTCAACTGAGCTATTTTTGCATGGTTACACAAGGTTTAGTATCAATATTTTTCTGTCATCATGATTGCATGAAATGAAAAGAAAATATGTGTTTTATACTGTATAACCCTTTATTATACATTTAAGTAAAAGTTTTAACAAATTGTGGTCAGGAAGCATTGTTAGATTACTTCAAATTTTCATAATGGTTAGAGTAGCATGACTTACAACATGAAAACAATATTTAAGCTGTATTTATGCACCATGTTGTTAAAAAAACATTCTCATCATTTAGAACTTACTACTGAATACTCAACTCTGTTAAGATATTACGTTTTTTAAATTTGAAATAATTAAATACTGATAACTTCTCAAGAAAAAAAGAAGAAACGTACTCAAACATGCCGAAACCCAGAACCTTTAGATCTTCAGTCTAACGCTCTCCCAACTGAGCTATTTCGGCAAAGTCTGTGTATGGCAAAAGTCACTAAGACCTCAACTGAGCTATGTTTGCATGGTTACACAAGGTTAAGTATCAATATTTTTCTGTCATCATGATTGCATGAAATGAAGAGAAAAGATGTGTTTTATACTGTAAATATATAAATTACAAACCCTTAAACGTACATTTAAGTAAAAGTTTTATCAAATTGTGGTCAGGAAGCATTGTTAGATTACTTCAAATTTTCATAATAGAGTAGCATGACGGACAACATGAAAACAATATTTAAGCTGTATTTATGCACCGTGTTGTTAAATAAACAATCTCATCATTTAGAAGTTACTACTGAATACTCAACTATGTTAAGAAATGATGTTGTTTAAATTTGAAATAATTAAATTCTGATCACTACTCAAGGAAAAAAGAAAAAAGCACTCAACCATGCCGAAACCCGTGATCGAACCAGGGACCTTTAGATCTTCAGTCTAACGCTCTCCCAACTGAGCTATTTCGGCAAAGTTTGTGTACGGCAAAAGTCACTAAGACCTCAACTGAGCTATGTTTGCATGGTTACACAAGGTTAAGTATCAATATTTTTCTGTCATCATGATTGCATGAAATGAAGAGAAAAGATGTGTTTTATACTGTAAATATATAAATTACAAACCCTTAATCGTACATTTAAGTAAAAGTTTTAACAAATTGTGGTCAGGAAGCAGTTAGTTTACTTCAAATTTTCATAATAGAGTAGCATGATGGACAACATGAAAACAATGTTTAAGCTGTATTTAGGCACCGTGTTGTTAAATAAACATTCTCATCATTTAGAAGTTACTACTGAATACTCAACTATGTTAAGAAACAATGTTGTTTACATTTGAAATACTTAAAAACTGATAACTGCTCAAGGAAAGAAGAAAAAAGTTACTGAAACATGCTGAAACCCGGGACCTTTAGATCTTCAGTCTAACGCTCTCCCAACTGAGCTATTTTGGCAAAGTCTGTGTATGGCAAAAGTCACTAAGACCTCAACTGAGCTATGTTTGCATGGTTACACAATGTTTAGTATCAATATTTTTCTTCCAACAGAATTGCATGAAATGAAAAGAAAATATGTGTTTTATACTGTATAACCCTTAATTATACATTTATGTAAAAGTTTTAACAAATTGTGGTCATTAAGCATTGTTAGATTACTTCAAATTTTCATAATAGAGTAGCATGACGGACAACATGAAAACAATATTTAAGCTGTTTTTTTGCACCGTGTTGTTAAATAAACATTCTCATCATTTAGGAGATACTACTGAATACTCAACTATGTTAAGAAATGATGTTGTTTATATTTGAAATAATTAAATACTGATCACTACTCAAGGGAAAAAGAAAAAAGAACTCAAACATGCCGAAACCCAGGATCGAACCACGGACATTTAGATCTTCAGTATAACGCTCTCCCAAATGAGCTATTTCGGCAAGGTCGGTGTTTGGCAAAAGTCACTAAGACCTCAACTGAGCTATGTTTGCATGCTTACACAAGGTTTAGTATCAATATTTTTCTGTCATCATGATTGCATGAAATGAAAAGAAAATATGTGTTTTATACTGTAAATATATCCATTACAAACCCTTAGTCATACATTTAAGTAAAAGTTTTAACAAATTGTGGTCAGGAAGCATTGTTAGATTACTTCAAATTTTCATTATAGAGTAGCATGACGGACAACATGAAAACAATATTTAAGCTGTATTTATGCACCGTGTTGTTAAATAAACATTCTCATCATTTAGAAGTTACAACTGAATACTCAACTATTTTAAGAAATTATGTTGTTTACATTTGAATTACTTAAAAACTGATAACTGCTCAAGGAAAGAAGAAAAAAGGTACTGAAACATGCTGAAACCCGGGACCTTTAGATCTTCATTCTAACACTCTCCCAACTGAGCTATTTCGGCAAAGTCTGTGTATGGCAAAAGTCACTAAGACCTCAACTGAGCTATGTTTGTATGGTTACACAAGGTTTAGTATCAATATTTTTCTGTCATCATGATTGCATGAAATGAAAAGAAAATATGTGTATTATACTGTATAACCCTTAATTATACATTTAAGTAAAAGTTTTAACAAATTGTGGTCAGGAAGCATTGTTAGATTACTTCAAATTTTCATAATAGTTAGAGTAGTATGACTTACAACATGAAAAAAATATTTAAGCTGTATTTATGCACCGTGGTGTTAATTAAACATTCTCATCATTTAGAAGTTACTACTGAATACTCAACTATGTTAAGAAATGATGTTGTTTAAATTTGAAATAATTAAATACTGATAACTACTCATGGAAATAAGAAAAAGTACTCAAACATTTTGAAACCCGGGACCTTTAGATCTTCAGTCTAACGCTCTCCCAACTGAGCTATTTCAGCAAAGTCTGTGTATGGCAAAAGTCACTAAGGCCTCAACTGAGCTATGTTTGCATTGTTACACAAGGTTTAGTATTAATATTTTTCTGTCATCATGATTGCATGAAATGAAAAGAAAATTTGTGTTTTATACTGTAAATATATCCATTACAAAAAAATAATCATACATTTAAGTAAAAGTTTTAACAAATTGTGGTCAGGAAGCATTGGTAGATTACTTCAAGTTTTCATAATGGTTAGAGTAGCATGACTTACAACATGAAAACAATACTTAAGCTGTATTTATGCACCATGTTGTTAAATAAACATTCTCATCATTTAGAAGTTACTACTGAATACTCAACTATGTTAAGAAATGATGTTGTTTAAATTTGAAATAATTAAATTCTGATCACTACTCAAGGAAAAAAGAAAAAATGCACTCTAACATGCCGAAACCCAGGATCGAACCAGGGACCTTTAGATCTTCAGTTTAACGCTCTCCCAACTGAGCTATTTCGGCAAGGTCAGTGTATGGCAAAAGTCACTAAGACCTCAACTGAGCTATTTTTGCATGGTTACACAAGGTTAAGTATCAATATTTTTCTGACATCATGGTTCCATGAAATGAAGAGAAAAGAGGTGTTTTATACTGTAAATATATAAATTACAAACCCTTAATCGTACATTTAAGTAAAAGTTTTATCAAGTTGTGGTCAGGAAGCTTCAAATTTTCATAATAGAGTAGCATGACGGACAACATGAAAACAATATTTAAGCTGTATTTATGCATCGTGTTATTAAATAAACATTCTCATCATTTAGAAGATACTTCTGAATACTCAACTATGTTAAGAAATGATGTTGTTTACATTTGAAATAATTAAATACTCATAACTTCTCAAGGAAAAAAGAAAAAATGTACTCAAACATGCTGAGACCCGGGTCCTTTAGAGCTTCAGTCTAATGCTCTCCCAACTGAGCTATTTCGGCAAAGTCTGTGTATGGCAAAAGTCACTAAGACCTCAACTGAGCTATGTTTGCATGCTTACACAAGGTTTAGTATCAATATTTTTCTGTCATCATGATTGCATGAAATGAAAAGAAAATAAGTGTTTTATACTGTAAATATATCTATTACAAACCCTTAATCATACATTTAAGTAAAAGTTTTAACAAATTGTGGTCAGGAAGCATTGTTAGATTACTTCAAATTTTCCTAATAGTTAGAGTAGCATGACTTACAACATGAAAACAATATTTAAGCTGTATTTATGCACAATGCTGTTAAATAAACATTCTCGTCATTTAGAAGTTACTACTGAATACTCAAAAATGTTAAGAAATGATGTTGTTTAAATATAAAATAATTAAATTCTGATCACTACTCACGGAAAAAAGAAAAAATGCACGCAAACATGCCGAAACACGGGATCAAACCAGGGACATTTAGATCTTCAGTCTAACGCTCTCCCAACTGAGCTATTTCGGCAAGGTCGGTGTATGGCAAAAGTCACTAAGACCTCAACTGAGCTATTTTTGCATGGTTACACAAGGTTTAGTATCAATATTTTTCTGTCATCATGATTGCATGAAATGAAAAGAAAATATGTGTTTTATACTGTATAACCCTTTATTATACATTTAAGTAAAAGTTTTAACAAATTGTGGTCAGGAAGCATTGTTAGATTACTTCAAATTTTCATAATGGTTAGAGTAGCATGACTTACAACATGAAAACAATATTTAAGCTGTATTTATGCACCATGTTGTTAAAAAAACATTCTCATCATTTAGAACTTACTACTGAATACTCAACTCTGTTAAGAAATGATGTTGTTTAAATTTGAAATAATTAAATACTGATAACTACTCATGGAAATAAGAAAAAGTACTCAAACATTTTGAAACCCGGGACCTTTAGATCTTCAGTCTAACGCTCTCCCAACTGAGCTATTTCAGCAAAGTCTGTGTATGGCAAAAGTCACTAAGGCCTCAACTGAGCTATGTTTGCATTGTTACACAAGGTTTAGTATTAATATTTTTCTGTCATCATGATTGCATGAAATGAAAAGAAAATTTGTGTTTTATACTGTAAATATATCCATTACAAAAAATTAATCATACATTTAAGTAAAAGTTTTAACAAATTGTGGTCAGGAAGCATTGTTAGATTACTTCAAGTTTTCATAATGGTTAGAGTAGCATGACTTACAACATGAAAACAATACTTAAGCTGTATTTATGCACCATGTTGTTAAATAAACATTCTCATCATTTAGAAGTTACTACTGAATACTCAACTATGTTAAGAAATGATGTTGTTTAAATTTGAAATAATTAAATTCTGATCACTACTCAAGGAAAAAAGAAAAAATGCACTCTAACATGCCGAAACCCAGGATCGAACCAGGGACCTTTAGATCTTCAGTTTAACGCTCTCCCAACTGAGCTATTTCGGCAAGGTCAGTGTATGGCAAAAGTCACTAAGACCTCAACTGAGCTATTTTTGCATGGTTACACAAGGTTAAGTATCAATATTTTTCTGACATCATGGTTCCATGAAATGAAGAGAAAAGAGGTGTTTTATACTGTAAATATATAAATTACAAACCCTTAATCGTACATTTAAGTAAAAGTTTTATCAAGTTGTGGTCAGGAAGCTTCAAATTTTCATAATAGAGTAGCATGACGGACAACATGAAAACAATATTTAAGCTGTATTTATGCATCGTGTTATTAAATAAACATTCTCATCATTTAGAAGATACTTCTGAATACTCAACTATGTTAAGAAATGATGTTGTTTACATTTGAAATAATTAAATACTCATAACTTCTCAAGGAAAAAAGAAAAAATGTACTCAAACATGCTGAGACCCGGGTCCTTTAGAGCTTCAGTCTAATGCTCTCCCAACTGAGCTATTTCGGCAAAGTCTGTGTATGGCAAAAGTCACTAAGACCTCAACTGAGCTATGTTTGCATGCTTACACAAGGTTTAGTATCAATATTTTTCTGTCATCATGATTGCATGAAATGAAAAGAAAATAAGTGTTTTATACTGTAAATATATCTATTACAAACCCTTAATCATACATTTAAGTAAAAGTTTTAACAAATTGTGGTCAGGAAGCATTGTTAGATTACTTCAAATTTTCCTAATAGTTAGAGTAGCATGACTTACAACATGAAAACAATATTTAAGCTGTATTTATGCACAATGCTGTTAAATAAACATTCTCGTCATTTAGAAGTTACTACTGAATACTCAAAAATGTTAAGAAATGATGTTGTTTAAATATAAAATAATTAAATTCTGATCACTACTCACGGAAAAAAGAAAAAATGCACGCAAACATGCCGAAACACGGGATCAAACCAGGGACATTTAGATCTTCAGTCTAACGCTCTCCCAACTGAGCTATTTCGGCAAGGTCGGTGTATGGCAAAAGTCACTAAGACCTCAACTGAGCTATTTTTGCATGGTTACACAAGGTTTAGTATCAATATTTTTCTGTCATCATGATTGCATGAAATGAAAAGAAAATATGTGTTTTATACTGTATAACCCTTTATTATACATTTAAGTAAAAGTTTTAACAAATTGTGGTCAGGAAGCATTGTTAGATTACTTCAAATTTTCATAATGGTTAGAGTAGCATGACTTACAACATGAAAACAATATTTAAGCTGTATTTATGCACCATGTTGTTAAAAAAACATTCTCATCATTTAGAACTTACTACTGAATACTCAACTCTGTTAAGATATTACGTTTTTTAAATTTGAAATAATTAAATACTGATAACTTCTCAAGAAAAAAAGAAGAAACGTACTCAAACATGCCGAAACCCAGAACCTTTAGATCTTCAGTCTAACGCTCTCCCAACTGAGCTATTTCGGCAAAGTCTGTGTATGGCAAAAGTCACTAAGACCTCAACTGAGCTATGTTTGCATGGTTACACAAGGTTAAGTATCAATATTTTTCTGTCATCATGATTGCATGAAATGAAGAGAAAAGATGTGTTTTATACTGTAAATATATAAATTACAAACCCTTAAACGTACATTTAAGTAAAAGTTTTATCAAATTGTGGTCAGGAAGCATTGTTAGATTACTTCAAATTTTCATAATAGAGTAGCATGACGGACAACATGAAAACAATATTTAAGCTGTATTTATGCACCGTGTTGTTAAATAAACAATCTCATCATTTAGAAGTTACTACTGAATACTCAACTATGTTAAGAAATGACGTTGTTTAAATTTGAAATAATTAAATTCTGATCACTACTCAAGGAAAAAAGAAAAAAGCACTCAACCATGCCGAAACCCGTGATCGAACCAGGGACCTTTAGATCTTCAGTCTAACGCTCTCCCAACTGAGCTATTTCGGCAAAGTTTGTGTACGGCAAAAGTCACTAAGACCTCAACTGAGCTATGTTTGCATGGTTACACAAGGTTAAGTATCAATATTTTTCTGTCATCATGATTGCATGAAATGAAGAGAAAAGATGTGTTTTATACTGTAAATATATAAATTACAAACCCTTAATCGTACATTTAAGTAAAAGTTTTAACAAATTGTGGTCAGGAAGCAGTTAGTTTACTTCAAATTTTCATAATAGAGTAGCATGATGGACAACATGAAAACAATGTTTAAGCTGTATTTAGGCACCGTGTTGTTAAATAAACATTCTCATCATTTAGAAGTTACTACTGAATACTCAACTATGTTAAGAAACAATGTTGTTTACATTTGAAATACTTAAAAACTGATAACTGCTCAAGGAAAGAAGAAAAAAGTTACTGAAACATGCTGAAACCCGGGACCTTTAGATCTTCAGTCTAACGCTCTCCCAACTGAGCTATTTTGGCAAAGTCTGTGTATGGCAAAAGTCACTAAGACCTCAACTGAGCTATGTTTGCATGGTTACACAATGTTTAGTATCAATATTTTTCTTCCAACAGAATTGCATGAAATGAAAAGAAAATATGTGTTTTATACTGTATAACCCTTAATTATACATTTATGTAAAAGTTTTAACAAATTGTGGTCATTAAGCATTGTTAGATTACTTCAAATTTTCATAATAGAGTAGCATGACGGACAACTTGAAAACAATATTTAAGCTGTTTTTTTGCACCGTGTTGTTAAATAAACATTCTCATCATTTAGGAGATACTACTGAATACTCAACTATGTTAAGAAATGATGTTGTTTATATTTGAAATAATTAAATACTGATCACTACTCAAGGGAAAAAGAAAAAAGAACTCAAACATGCCGAAACCCAGGATCGAACCACGGACATTTAGATCTTCAGTATAACGCTCTCCCAAATGAGCTATTTCGGCAAGGTCGGTGTTTGGCAAAAGTCACTAAGACCTCAACTGAGCTATGTTTGCATGCTTACACAAGGTTTAGTATCAATATTTTTCTGTCATCATGATTGCATGAAATGAAAAGAAAATATGTGTTTTATACTGTAAATATATCCATTACAAACCCTTAATCATACATTTAAGTAAAAGTTTTAGCAAATTGTGGTCAGGAAGCATTGTTAGATTACTTCAAATTTTCATAATAGAGAAGCATGATGGACAACATGAAAACAATATTTAAGCTGTATTTATGCACCGTGTTGTTAAATAAACATTCTCATCATTTAGAAGTTACTACTGAATACTCAACTATGTAAAGAAATGATGTTGTTTAAATTTGAAATAATTAAATTCTGATCACTACTCTAGGGAAAAAGAAAAAAGAACTCAAACTTGCCGAAACCCGGGATCGAACCACGGACATTTAGATCTTCAGTATAACGCTCTCCCAAATGAGCTCTTTCGGCAAGGTCGGTGTTTGGCAAAAGTCACTAAGACCTCAACTGAGCTATGTTTGCATGGTTACACAAGGTTAAGTATCAATATTTTTCTGTCATCATGATTGCATGAAATGAAGAAAAAAGATGTGTTTTATACTGTAAATATATAAATTACAAACTATTAATCGTACATTTAAGTAAAAGTTTTAACAAATTGTGGTCAGGAAGCAGTTTGTTTACTTAAAATTTTCATAATAGAGTAGCATGACGGACAACATGAAAACAATATTTAAGCTGTATTTATACACCGTGTTGTTAAATAACATTCTCATCATTTAGAAGTTTCTACAGAATACTCAACTATGTTAAGAAACGATGTTGTTTACATTTGAAATACTTAAATACTGATAACTACTCAAGGAAATAAGAAAAAAGGTACTCAAACATGCTGAAACCCGGGACCTTTAGATCTTCAGTCTAACACTCTCCCAACTGAGCTATTTCGGCAAAGTCTGTGTATGGCAAAAGTCACTAAGACCTCAACTGAGCTATGTTTGCATGCTTACACAAGGTTTAGTATCAATATTTTTCTGTCATCATGATTGCATGAAATGAAAAGAAAATTTGTGTTTTATACTGTAAATATATCCATTACAAACAATTAATCATACATTTAAGTAAAAGTTTTAACAAATTGTGGTCAGGAAGCATTGTTAGATTACTTCAAATTTTCATAATGGTTAGAGTAGCATGACTTACAACATGAAAACAATATTTAAGCTGTATTTATGCACCATGTTGTTAAAAAAACATTCTCATCATTTAGAACTTACTACTGAATACTCAACTCTGTTAAGATATTACGTTTCTTAAATTTGAAATAATTAAATACTGATAACTTCTCAAGAAAAAAAGAAGAAACGTACTCAAACATGCCGAAACCCAGAACCTTTAGATCTTCAGTCTAACGCTCTCCCAACTGAGCTATTTCGGCAAAGTCTGTGTATGGCAAAAGTCACTAAGACCTCAACTGAGCTATGTTTGCATGGTTACACAAGGTTAAGTATCAATATTTTTCTGTCATCATGATTGCATGAAATGAAGAGAAAAGATGTGTTTTATACTGTAAATATATAAATTACAAACCCTTAAACGTACATTTAAGTAAAAGTTTTATCAAATTGTGGTCAGGAAGCATTGTTAGATTACTTCAAATTTTCAAAATAGAGTAGCATGACGGACAACATGAAAACAATATTTAAGCTGTATTTATGCACCGTGTTGTTAAATAAACAATCTCATCATTTAGAAGTTACTACTGAATACTCAACTATGTTAAGAAATGATGTTGTTTAAATTTGAAATAATTAAATTCTGATCACTACTCAAGGAAAAAAGAAAAAATGCACTCTAACATGTCGAAACCCAGGATCGAACCAGGGACCTTTAGATCTTCAGTCTAACGCTCTCCCAAATGAGCTATTTTGGCAAGGTCGGTGTATGACAAAAGTCACTAAGACCTCAACTGAGCTATTTTTGCATGGTTACACAAGGTTAAGTATCAATATTTTTCTGACATCATGGTTCCATGAAATGAAGAGAAAACATGTGTTTTATACTGTAAATATATAAATTACAAACCCTTAATCGTACATTTAAGTAAAAGTTTTATCAAGTTGTGGTCAGGAAGCTTCAAATTTTCATAATAGAGTAGCATGACGGACAACATGAAAACAATATTTAAGCTGTATTTATGCATCATGTTATTAAATAAACATTCTCATCATTTAGAAGATACTTCTGAATACTCAACTATGTTAAGAAATGATGTTGTTTACATTTGAAATAATTAAATACTGATAACTACTCAAGGAAAAAAGAAAAAATGTACTCAAACATGCTGAGACCCGGGTCCTTTAGAGCTTCAGTCTAATGCTCTCCCAACTGAGCTATTTCGGCAAAGTCTGTGTATGGCAAAAGTCACTAAGACCTCAACTGAGCTATGTTTGCCTGCTTACACAAGGTTTAGTATTAATATTTTTCTGTCATCATGATTGCATGAAATGAAAAGAAAATAGGTGTTTTATACTGTAAATATATCTATTACAAACCCTTAATCATACATTTAAGTAAAAGTTTTAACAAATTGTGGTCAGGAAGCATTGTTAGATTACTTCAAATTTTCCTAATAGTTAGAGTAGCATGACTTACAACATGAAAACAATATTTAAGCTGTATTTATGCACCATGCTGTTAAATAAACATTCTCGTCATTTAGAAGTTACTACTGAATACTCAAAAATGTTAAGAAATGATGTTGTTTAAATATAAAATAATTAAATTCTGATCACTACTCACGGAAAAAAGAAAAAATGCACGCAAACATGCCGAAACCTTGGATTGAACCAGGGACCTTTAGATCTTCAGTCTAACGCTCTCCCAACTGAGCTATTTCGGCAAGGTCGGTGTATGGCAAAAGTCACTAAGACCTCAACTGAGCTATTTTTGCATGGTTACACAAGGTTAAGTATCAATATTTTTCTGACATCATGGTTGCATGAAATGAAGAGAAAAGATGTGTTTTATACTGTAAATATATAAATTACAAACCCTTAATCATACGATTAAGTAAAAGTTTTATCAATTTGTGGTCAGGAAGCACTGATAGATTACTTAAAATTTTCATAATAGAGTAGCATGACGGACAACATGAAAACAATATTTAAGCTGTATTTATGCACTGTGTTATTAAATAAACATTCTCATCATTTAGAAGATACTACTGAATACTCAACTATGTTAAGAAATGATGTTGTTTACATTTGAAATAATTAAATACTGATAACTACTCAAGGAAAAAAGAAAAAATGTACTCAAACATGCTGAGACCCGGGACCTTTAGATCTTCAGTCTAATGCTCTCCCAACTGAGCTATTTCGGCAAAGTCTGTGTATGGCAAAAGTCACTAAGACCTCAACTGAGCTATGTTTGCATGCTTACACAAGGTTTGGTACCAATATTTTTTTGTCATCATGATTGCATGAAATGAAAAGAAAATATGTGTTTTATACTGTATAACCCTTAATTATACATTTAAGTAAAATTTTTAACAAATTGTGGTCAGGAAGCATTGTTAGATTACTTCAAATTTTCATAATGGTTAGAGTAGCATGACTTACAACATGAAAACAATATTTAAGCTGTATTTATGCACCATGTTGTTAAATAAACATTCTCATCATTTAGAACTTACTACTGAATACTCAACTCTGTTAAGAAATTACGTTTTTTAAATTTGAAATAATTAAATACTGATAACTTCTCAAGGAAAAAAGAAAAAACGTACTCAAACATGCCGAAACCCAGAACCTTTAGATCTTCAGTCTAACGCTCTCCCAACTGAGCTATTTCGGCAAAGTCTGTGTATGGCGAAAGTCACTAAGACCTCAACTGAGCTATGTTTGCATGGTTACACAAGGTTAAGTATCAATATTTTTCTGTCATCATGATTGCATGAAATGAAGAGAAAAGATGTGTTTTATACTGTAAATATATAAATTACAAACCCTTAAACGTACATTTAAGTAAAAGTTTTATCAAATTGTGGTCAGGAAGCATTGTTAGATTACTTCAAATTTTCATAATAGAGTAGCATGACGGACAACATGAAAACAATATTTAAGCTATATTTATGCACCGTGTTGTTAAATAAACATTCTCATCATTTAGAAGTTACTACTGAATAATCAACTATGTTAAATAATGATGTTGTTTAAATTTGAAATAATTAAATTCTGATCACTACTCAAGGAAAAAAGAAAAAAGCACTCAACCATGCCGAAACCCGGGATCGAACCAGGGACCTTTAGATCTTGAGTCTAACGTTCTCCCAAATGAGCTATTTCGGCAAGGTCGGTGTAAGGCAAAAGTCACTAAGACCTCAACTGAGCTATGTTTGCATGGTTACACAAGGTTAAGTATCAATATTTTTCTGTCATCATGATTGCATGAAATGCAGAGAAAAGATGTGTTTTATAATGTAAATATATAAATTACAAACCCTTAATCGTACATTTAAGTAAAAGTTTTAACAAATTGTGGTAAGGAAGCAGTTAGTTTACTTCAAATTTTCATAATAGAGTAGCTTGATGGACAACATGAAAACAATATTTAAGCTGTATTTATGCACCGTGTTGTTAAATAAACATTCTCATCATTTAGAAGTTACTACTGAATACTCAACTATTTTAAGAAATGATGTTGTTTACATTTGAAATACTTAAAAACTGATAACTGCTCAAGGAAAGAAGAAAAAAGGTACTGAAACATGCTGAAACCCGGGACCTTTAGATCTTCAGTCTAACGCTCTCCCAACTGAGCTATTTCGGCAAAGTCTATGTATGGCAAAAGTCACTAACACCTCAACTGAGCTATGTTTGCATGGTTACACAAGGTTTAGTATCAATATTTTTCTGTCATCATGATTGCATGAAATGAAAAGAAAATATGTATATTATACTGTATAACCCTTAATTATACATTTAAGTAAAAGTTTTAACAAATTGTGGTCAGGAAGCATTGTTAGATTACTTAAAATTTTCATAATAGAGTAGCATGACGGACAACATGAAAACAATATTTAAGCTTTATTTATGCACAGTGTTGTTAAATAAACATTCTCATCATTTAGAAGTTACTACTGAATACTCAACAATGTTAAGAAACGATGTTGTTTACATATGAAATACTTAAATACTGATAACTACTCAAGGAAATAAGAAAAAAGGTACTCAAACATGTTGAAACCCGGGACCTTTAGATCTTCAGTCTAACGCTCTCCCAACTGAGCTATTTCAGCAAAGTCTGTGTATGGCAAAAGTCACTAAGACCTCAACTGAGCAATGTTTGCATGGTTACACAAGGTTTAGTATTAATATTTTTCTGTCATCATGATTGCATGAAATGAAAAGAAAATATGTGTTTTATACTGTAAATATATCCATTACAAACCCTTAATCATACATTTAAGTTAAAGTTTTATCAAATTGTGGTCAGGAAGCATTGTTAGATTACTTCAAATTTTCATAATGGTTAGAGTAGCATGACTTACAACATGAAAACAATATTTAAGCTGTATTTTATGCACCGTGTTGTTAATTAAACATTCTCATCATTTAGAAGTTACTACTGAATACTCAACTATGTTAAAAAATGATGTTGTTTAAATTTGAAATAATTAAATTCTGATCACTACTCAAGGAAAAAAGAAAAAATGCACTCTAACATGCTGAAACTCGGGATCGAACCAGGGACCTTTAGAGCTTCAGTCTAACGCTCTCCCAACTGAGCTATTTTGGCAAGGTCGGTGTATTGCAAAAGTCACTAAGACCTCAACTGAGCTATTTTTGCATGGTTACACAAGGTTAAGTATCAATATTTTTCTGACATCATGGTTCAATGAAATGAAGAGAAAAGATGTGTTTTATACTGTAAATATATAAATTACAAACCCTTAATCATACATTTAAGTAAAAGTTTTATCAAATTGTGGTCAGGAAGCTTCAAATTTTCATAATAGAGTAGCATGACGGACAACATGAAAACAATATTTAAGCTGTATTTATGCACAGTGTTATTAAATAAACATTCTCATCATTTAGAAGATACTACTGAATACTCAACTATGTTAAGAAATGATGTTGTTTACATTTGAAATAATTAAATACTGATAACTACTCAAGGAAAAAAGAAAAAAGTACTCAAACATGCTGAGACCCGGGTCCTTTAGAGCTTCAGTCTAATGCTCTCCCAACTGAGCTATTTCGGCAAAGTCTGTGTATGGCAAAAGTCACTAAGACCTCAACTGAGCTATGTTTGCATGCTAACACAAGGTTTAGTATCAATATTTTTCTGTCATCATGATTGCATGAAATGAAAAGAAAATATGTGTATTATATTGTATAACCCTTAATTATACATTTAAGTAAAAGTTTTAACAAATTGTGGTCAGGAAGCATTGTTAGATTACTTCAAATTTTCATAATAGTTAGAGTAGTATGAGGTACAACATGAAAAAAATATTTAAGCTGTATTTATGCACCGTGATGTTAATTAAACATTCTCATCATTTAGAAGTTACTACTGAATACTCAACTATGTTAAGAAATGATGTTGTTTAAATTTGAAATAATTAAATACTGATAACTACTCAAGGAAATAAGAAAAAGTACTCAAACATGTTGAAACCCGGGACCTTTAGATCTTCAGTCTAATGCTCTCCCAACTGAGCTATTTCAGCAAAGTCTGTGTATGGCAAAAGTCACTAAGACCTCAACTGAGCTATGTTTGCATTGTTACACAAGGTTTAGTATTAATATTTTTCTGTCATCATGATTGCATGAAATGAAAAGAAAATTTGTGTTTTATACTGTAAATATATCCATTACAAACAATTAATCATACATTTAAGTAAAAGTTTTAACAAATTGTGGTCAGGAAGCATTGTTAGATTACTTCAAGTTTTCATAATGGTTAGAGTAGCATGACTTACAACATGAAAACAATACTTAAGCTGTATTTATGCACCATGTTGTTAAATAAACATTCTCATCATTTAGAAGTTACTACTGAATACTCAACTATGTTAAGAAATGATGTTGTTTAAATTTGAAATAATTAAATTCTGATCACTACTCAAGGAAAAAAGAATAAATGCACTCTAACATGCCGAAACCCTGGATCGAACCAGGGACCTTTAGATCTTCAGTCTAACGCTCTCCCAACTGAGCTATTTCGGCAAGGTCGGTGTATGGCAAAAGTCACTAAGACCTCAACTGAGCTATTTTTGCATGGTTACACAAGGTTAAGTATCAATATTTTTCTGACATCATGGTTCCATGAAATGAAGAGAAAAGATGTGTTTTATACTGTAAATATATAAATTACAAACCCTTAATCGTACATTTAAGTAAAAGTTTTATCAAGTTGTGGTCAGGAAGCTTCAAATTTTCATAATAGAGTAGCATGACGGACAACATGAAAACAATATTTAAGCTGTATTTATGCATCGTGTTATTAAATAAACATTCTGATCATTTAGAAGATAATTCTGAATACTCAAATATGTTAAGAAATGATGTTGTTTACATTTGAAATAATTCAATACTGATAACTACTCAAGGAAAAAAGAAAAAATGTACTCAAACATGCTGAGACCCGGGTCCTTTAGAGCTTCAGTCTAATGCTCTCCCAACTGAGCTATTTCGGCAAAGTCTGTGTATGGCAAAAGTCACTAAGACCTCAACTGAGCTATGTTTGCATGCTTACACAAGGTTTAGTATCAATATTTTTCTGTCATCATGATTGCATGAAATGAAAAGAAAATAGGTGTTTTATACTGTAAATATATCTATTACAAACCCTTAATCATACATTTAAGTAAAAGTTTTAACAAATTGTGGTCAGGAAGCATTGTTAGGTTACTTCAAATTTTCCTAATAGTTAGAGTAGCATGACTTACAACTTGAAAACAATATTTAAGCTGTATTTATGCACCATGCTGTTAAATAAACATTCTCGTCATTTAGAAGTTACTACTGAATACTCAAAAATGTTAAGAAATGATGTTGTTTAAATATAAAATAATTAAATTCTGATCACTACTCACGGAAAAAAGAAAAAATGCACGCAAACATGCCGAAACCCGGGATCGAACCAGGGACCTTTAGATATTCAGTCTAACGCTCTCCCAACTGAGCTATTTCGGCAAGGTCGGTGTATGGCAAATGTCACTAAGACCTCAACTGAGCTATTTTTGAATGGTTACACAAGGTTAAGTATCAATATTTTTCTGACATCATGGTTGCATGAAATGAAGAGAAAAGATGTGTTTTATACTTTAAATATATAAATTACAAACCCTTAATCATACGTTTAAGTAAAAGTTTTATCAATTTGTGGTCAGGAAGCACTGATAGATTACTTAAAATTTTCATAATAGAGTAGCATGACGGACAACATGAAAACAATATTTAAGCTGTTTTTATGCACCATGTTGTTAAATAAACATTCTCATCATTTAGAAGTTACTACTGAATACTCAACTCTGTTAAGAAATTACGTTTTTTAAATTTGAAATAATTAAATACTGATAACTTCTCAAGGAAAAAAGAAAAAACGTACTCAAACATGCCGAAACCCAGAACCTTTAGATCTTCAGTATAACGCTCTCCCAACTGAGCTATTTCGGCAAAGTCTGTGTATGGCGAAAGTCACTAAGACCTCAACTGAGCTATGTTTGCATGGTTACACAAGGTTAAGTATCAATATTTTTCTGTCATCATGATTGCATGAAATGAAGAGAAAAGATGTGTTTTATACTGTAAATATATAAATTACAAACCCTTAAACGTACATTTAAGTAAAAGTTTTATCAAATTGTGGTCAGGAAGCATTGTTAGATTACTTCAAATTTTCATAATAGAGTAGCATGACGGACAACATGAAAACAATATTTAAGCTGTATTTATGCACCGTGTTGTTAAATAAACATTCTCATCATTTAGAAGTTACTACTGAATAATCAACTATGTTAAGAAATGATGTTGTTTAAATTTGAAATAATTAAATTCTGATCACTACTCAAGGAAAAAAGAAAAAAGCACTCAACCATGCCGAAACCCGGGATCGAACCAGGGACCTTTAGATCTTGAGTCTAACGTTCTCCCAAATGAGCTATTTCGGCAAGGTCGGTGTAAGGCAAATGTCACTAAGACCTCAACTGAGCTATGTTTGCATGGTTACACAAGGTTAAGTATCAATATTTTTCTGTCATCATGATTGCATGAAATGAAAAGAAAATATGTATATTATACTGTATAACCCTTAATTATACATTTAAGTAAAAGTTTTAACAAATTGTGGTCAGGAAGCATTGTTAGATTACTTAAAATTTTCATAATAGAGTAGCATGACGGACAACATGAAAACAATATTTAAGCTGTATTTATGCACAGTGTTGTTAAATAAACATTCTCATCATTTAGAAGTTACTACTGAATACTCAACAATGTTAAGAAACGATGTTGTTTACATATGAAATACTTAAATACTGATAACTACTCAAGGAAATAAGAAAAAAGGTACTCAAACATGTTGAAACCCGGGACCTTTAGATCTTCAGTCTAACGCTCTCCCAACTGAGCTATTTCAGCAAAGTCTGTGTATGGCAAAAGTCACTAAGACCTCAACTGAGCAATGTTTGCATGGTTACACAAGGTTTAGTATTAATATTTTTCTGTCATCATGATTGCATGAAATGAAAAGAAAATATGTGTTTTATACTGTAAATATATCCATTACAAACCATTAATCATACATTTAAGTTAAATTTTTAGCAAATTGTGGTCAGGAAGCATTGTTAGATTACTTCAAATTTTCATAATAGTTAGAGTAGCATGACTTACAACATGAAAACAATATTTAAGCTGTATTTTATGCACCGTGTTGTTAATTAAACATTCTCATCATTTAGAAGTTACTACTGAATACTCAACTATGTTAAAAAATGATGTTGTTTAAATTTGAAATAATTAAATTCTGATCACTACTCAAGGAAAAAAGAAAAAATGCACTCTAACATGCTGAAACTCGGGATCGAACCAGGGACCTTTAGAGCTTCAGTCTAACGCTCTCCCAACTGAGCTATTTTGGCAAGGTCGGTGTATTGCAAAAGTCACTAAGACCTCAACTGAGCTATTTTTGCATGGTTACACAAGGTTAAGTATCAATATTTTTCTGACATCATTGTTCAATGAAATGAAGAGAAAAGATGTGTTTTATACTGTAAATATATAAATTACAAACCCTTAATCATACATTTAAGTAAAAGTTTTATCAAATTGTGGTCAGGAAGCTTCAAATTTTCATAATAGAGTAGCATGACGGACAACATGAAAACAATATTTAAGCTGTATTTATGCACAGTGTTATTAAATAAACATTCTCATCATTTAGAAGATACTACTGAATACTCAACTATGTTAAGAAATGATGTTGTTTACATTTGAAATAATTAAATACTGATAACTACTCAAGGAAAAAAGAAAAAAGTACTCAAACATGCTGAGACCCGGGTCCTTTAGAGCTTCAGTCTAATGCTCTCCCAAATGAGCTATTTCGGCAAAGTCTGTGTATGGCAAAAGTCACTAAGACCTCAACTGAGCTATGTTTGCATGCTTACACAAGGTTTAGTATCAATATTTTTCTGTCATCATGATTGCATGAAATGAAAAGAAAATAGGTGTTTTATACTGTAAATATATCTATTACAAACCCTTAATCATACATTTAAGTAAAAGTTTTAACAAATTGTTGTCAGGAAGCATTGTTAGATTACTTCAAATTTTCCTAATAGTTAGAGTAGCATGACTTACAACATGAAAACAATATTTAAGCTGTATTTATGCACCATGCTGTTAAATAAACATTCTCGTCATTTAGAAGTTACTACTGAATACACAAAAATGTTAAGAAATGATGTTGTTTAAATATAAAATAATTAAATTCAGATCACTACTCACGGAAAAAAGAAAAAATGCACGCAAACATGCCGAAACCCGGGATCGAACCAGGGACCTTTAGATCTTCAGTCTAACGCTCTCCCAACTGAGCTATTTCGGCAAGGTCGGTGTATGGCAAAAGTCACTAAGACCTCAACTGAGCTATTTTTGCATGGTTACACAAGGTTAAGTATCAATATTTTTCTGACATCATGGTTGCATGAAATGAAGAGAAAAGATGTGTTTTATACTGTAAATATATAAATTACAAACCCTTAATCATACGTTTAAGTAAAAGTTTTATCAATTTGTGGTCAGGAAGCATTGATAGATTACTTAAAATTTTCATTATAGAGTAGCATGACGGACAACATGAAAACAATATTTAAGCTGTATTTATGCACTGTGTTATTAAATAAACATTCTCATCATTTAGAAGATACTACTGAATACTCAACCATGTAAAGAAATGATGTTGTTTAAATTTGAAATAATTAAATTCTGATCACTACTCAAGGGAAAAAGAAAAAAGCACTCAAACATGCCGAAACCCGGGATCGAACCACGGACATTTAGATCTTCAGTCTAACGCTCTCCCAAATGAGCTATTTCGGCAAGGTCGGTGTTTGGCAAAAGTCACTAAGACCTCAACTAAGCTATGTTTGCATCGTTACACAAGGTTAAGTATCAATATTTTTCTGACATCATGGTTGCATGAAATGAAGAGAAAAGATGTGTTTTATACTGTAAATATATAAATTACAAACCCTTAATCATACGTTTAAGTAAAAGTTTTATCAATTTGTGGTCAGGAAGCATTGATAGATTACTTAAAATTTTTATTATAGAGTAGCATGACGGACAACATGAAAACAATATTTAAGCTGTATTTATGCACTGTGTTATTAAATAAACATTCTCATTTAGAAGATACTACTGAATACTCAACTATGTTAAGAAATGATGTTGTTTACATTTGAAATAATTAAATACTGATAAGTACTCAAGGAAAAAAGAAAAAATGTACTCAAACATGCTGAGACCCGGGACCTTTAGATCTTCAGTCTAATGCTCTCCCAACTGAGCTATTTCGGCAAAGTCTGTGTATGGCAAAAGTCACTAAGACCTCAACTGAGCTATGTTTGCATGCTTACACAAGGTTTAGTATCAAAATTTTTCTGTCATCATGATTGCATGAAATGAAGAGAAAAGATGTGTTTTATACTGTAAATTTATAAATTACAAACCATTAATCGTACATTTAAGTAAATGTTTTAACAAATTGTGGTCTGGAAGCAGTTTGTTTACTTCAAATTTTCATAATAGAATAGCATGACGGACAACATGAAAACAATATTTAAGCTGTATTTATGCACCGTGTTGTTAAATAAACATTCTCATAATTTAGAAGTTTCTACTGAAGAAACGATGTTGTTTACATTTTAAATACTTAAAAACTGATAACTACTCAAGGAAATAAGAAAAAAGGTACTCAAACATGCTGAAACCCGGGACCTTTAGATCTTCAGTCTAACACTCTCCCAACTGAGTTATTTTGGCAAAGTCTGTGTATGGCAAAAAGTCACTAAGACCTAAACTGAGCTATGTTTGCATGCTTACAAAAGGTTTAGTATCAATATTTTTCTGTCATCATGATTGCATGAAATGAAAAGAAAATTTGTGCTTTATACTGTAAATATATCCATTACAAACAATTAATCATACATTTAAGTAAAATTTGTAACAAATTGTGGTCAGGAAGCATTGTTAGATTACTTCAAGTTTTCATAATGGTTAGAGTAGCATGACTTACAACATGAAAACAATATTTAAGCTGTATTTATTCACCATGTTGTTAAATAAACATTCTCATCATTTAGAAGTTACTACTGAATACTCAACTATGTTAAGAAATGATGTTGTTTAATTTTGAAATAATTAAATTCTGATCACTACTCAAGGAAAAAAGAAAAAATGCATTCTAACATGCCGAAACCCGGGATCGAACCAGGGACCTTTAGATCTTCAGTCTAACGCTCTCCCAACTGAGCTACTTCGGCAAGGTCGGTGTATGGCAAAAGTCACTAAGACCTCAACTGAGCTATTTTTCCATGGATACACAAGGTTAAGTATCAATATTTTTCTGACATCATGGTTCCATGAAATGAAGAGAAAAGATGTGTTTTATACTGTAAATATATAAATTACAAACCCTTAATCGTACATTAAAGTAAAAGTTTTATCAAATTGTGGTCAGGAAGCTTCAAATTTTCATAATAGAGTAGCATGACGGACAACATGAAAACAATATTTAAGCTGTATTTATGCACCGTGTTGTTAAATAAACATTCTCATCATTTAGAAGATACTACTGAATACTCAACTATGTTAAGAAATGATGTTGTTTACATTTGAAATAATTCAATACTGATAACTACTCAAGGAAAAAAGAAAAAATGTACTCAAACATGCTGAGACCCGGGTCCTTTAGAGCTTCAGTCTAATGCTCTCCCAACTGAGCTATTTCGGCAAAGTCTGTGTATGGCAAAAGTCACTAAGACCTCAACTGAGCTATGTTTGCATGCTTACACAAGGTTTAGTATCAATATTTTTCTGTCATCATGATTGCATGAAATGAAAAGAAAATAGGTGTTTTATACTGTAAATATATCTATTACAAACCCTTAATCATACATTTAAGTAAAAGTTTTAACAAATTGTGGTCAGGAAGCATTGTTAGATTACTTCAAATTTTCCTAATAGTTAGAGTAGCATGACTTACAACATGAAAACAATATTTAAGCTGTATTTATGCACCATGCTGTTAAATAAACATTCTCGTCATTTAGAAGTTACTACTGAATACTCAAAAATGTTAAGAAATGATGTTGTTTAAATATAAAATAATTAAATTCTGATCACTACTCACGGAAAAAAGAAAAAATGCACGCAAACATGCCGAAACCCGGGATCGAACCAGGGACCTTTAGATCTTCAGTCTAACGCTCTCCCAACTGAGCTATTTCGGCAAGGTCGGTGTATGGCAAATGTCACTAAGACCTCAACTGAGCTATTTTTGAATGGTTACACAAGGTTAAGTATCAATATTTTTCTGACATCATGGTTGCATGAAATGAAGAGAAAAGATGTGTTTTATACTTTAAATATATAAATTACAAACCCTTAATCATACGTTTAAGTAAAAGTTTTATCAATTTGTTGTCAGGAAGCACTGATAGATTATTTAAAATTTTCATAATAGAGTAGCATGACGGACAACATGAAAACAATATTTAAGCTGTATTTATTCACTGTGTTATTAAATAAACATTCTCATCATTTAGAAGATACTACTGAATACTCAACTATGTTAAGAAATGATGTTGTTTACATTTGAAATAATTAAATACTGATAACTACTCAAGGAAAAAAGAAAAAATGTACTCAAACATGCTGAGACCCGGGACCTTTAGATCTTCAGTCTAATGCTCTCCCAACTGAGCTATTTCGGCAAAGTCTGTGTATGGCAAAAGTCACTAAGACCTCAACTGAGCTATGTTTGCATGCTTACACAAGGTTTGGTACCAATATTTTTTTGTCATCATGATTGCATGAAATGAAAAGAAAATATGTGTTTTATACTGTATAACCCTTAATTATATATTTAAGTAAAATTTTTAACAAATTGTGGTCAGGAAGCATTGTTAGATTACTTCAAATTTTCATAATGGTTAGAGTAGCATGACTTACAACATGAAAACAATATTTAAGCTGTATTTATGCACCATGTTGTTAAATAAACATTCTCATCATTTAGAACTTACTATTGAATACTCAACTCTGTTAAGAAATTACGTTTTTTAAATTTGAAATAATTAAATACTGATAACTTCTCAAGGAAAAAAGAAAAAACGTACTCAAACATGCCGAAACCCAGAACCTTTAGATCTTCAGTCTAACGCTCTCCCAACTGAGCTATTTCGGCAAAGTCTGTGTATGGCGAAAGTCACTAAGACCTCAACTGAGCTATGTTTGCATGGTTACACAAGGTTAAGTATCAATATTTTTCTGTCATCATGATTGCATGAAATGAAGAGAAAAGATGTGTTTTATACTGTAAATATATAAATTACAAACCCTTAAACGTACATTTAAGTAAAAGTTTTATCAAATTGTGGTCAGGAAGCATTGTTAGATTACTTCAAATTTTCATAATAGAGTAGCATGACGGACAACATGAAAACAATATTTAAGCTATATTTATGCACCGTGTTGTTAAATAAACATTCTCATCATTTAGAAGTTACTACTGAATAATCAACTATGTTAAATAATGATGTTGTTTAAATTTGAAATAATTAAATTCTGATCACTACTCAAGGAAAAAAGAAAAAAGCACTCAACCATGCCGAAACCCGGGATCGAACCAGGGACCTTTAGATCTTGAGTCTAACGTTCTCCCAAATGAGCTATTTCGGCAAGGTCGGTGTAAGGCAAAAGTCACTAAGACCTCAACTGAGCTATGTTTGCATGGTTACACAAGGTTAAGTATCAATATTTTTCTGTCATCATGATTGCATGAAATGCAGAGAAAAGATGTGTTTTATAATGTAAATATATAAATTACAAACCCTTAATCGTACATTTAAGTAAAAGTTTTAACAAATTGTGGTAAGGAAGCAGTTAGTTTACTTCAAATTTTCATAATAGAGTAGCTTGATGGACAACATGAAAACAATATTTAAGCTGTATTTATGCACCGTGTTGTTAAATAAACATTCTCATCATTTAGAAGTTACTACTGAATACTCAACTATTTTAAGAAATGATGTTGTTTACATTTGAAATACTTAAAAACTGATAACTGCTCAAGGAAAGAAGAAAAAAGGTACTGAAACATGCTGAAACCCGGGACCTTTAGATCTTCAGTCTAACGCTCTCCCAACTGAGCTATTTCGGCAAAGTCTATGTATGGCAAAAGTCACTAACACCTCAACTGAGCTATGTTTGCATGGTTACACAAGGTTTAGTATCAATATTTTTCTGTCATCATGATTGCATGAAATGAAAAGAAAATATGTATATTATACTGTATAACCCTTAATTATACATTTAAGTAAAAGTTTTAACAAATTGTGGTCAGGAAGCATTGTTAGATTACTTAAAATTTTCATAATAGAGTAGCATGACGGACAACATGAAAACAATATTTAAGCTTTATTTATGCACAGTGTTGTTAAATAAACATTCTCATCATTTAGAAGTTACTACTGAATACTCAACAATGTTAAGAAACGATGTTGTTTACATATGAAATACTTAAATACTGATAACTACTCAAGGAAATAAGAAAAAAGGTACTCAAACATGTTGAAACCCGGGACCTTTAGATCTTCAGTCTAACGCTCTCCCAACTGAGCTATTTCAGCAAAGTCTGTGTATGGCAAAAGTCACTAAGACCTCAACTGAGCAATGTTTGCATGGTTACACAAGGTTTAGTATTAATATTTTTCTGTCATCATGATTGCATGAAATGAAAAGAAAATATGTGTTTTATACTGTAAATATATCCATTACAAACCATTAATCATACATTTAAGTTAAAGTTTTATCAAATTGTGGTCAGGAAGCATTGTTAGATTACTTCAAATTTTCATAATGGTTAGAGTAGCATGACTTACAACATGAAAACAATATTTAAGCTGTATTTTATGCACCGTGTTGTTAATTAAACATTCTCATCATTTAGAAGTTACTACTGAATACTCAACTATGTTAAAAAATGATGTTGTTTAAATTTGAAATAATTAAATTCTGATCACTACTCAAGGAAAAAAGAAAAAATGCACTCTAACATGCTGAAACTCGGGATCGAACCAGGGACCTTTAGAGCTTCAGTCTAACGCTCTCCCAACTGAGCTATTTTGGCAAGGTCGGTGTATTGCAAAAGTCACTAAGACCTCAACTGAGCTATTTTTGCATGGTTACACAAGGTTAAGTATCAATATTTTTCTGACATCATGGTTCAATGAAATGAAGAGAAAAGATGTGTTTTATACTGTAAATATATAAATTACAAACCCTTAATCATACATTTAAGTAAAAGTTTTATCAAATTGTGGTCAGGAAGCTTCAAATTTTCATAATAGAGTAGCATGACGGACAACATGAAAACAATATTTAAGCTGTATTTATGCACAGTGTTATTAAATAAACATTCTCATCATTTAGAAGATACTACTGAATACTCAACTATGTTAAGAAATGATGTTGTTTACATTTGAAATAATTAAATACTGATAACTACTCAAGGAAAAAAGAAAAAAGTACTCAAACATGCTGAGACCCGGGTCCTTTAGAGCTTCAGTCTAATGCTCTCCCAACTGAGCTATTTCGGCAAAGTCTGTGTATGGCAAAAGTCACTAAGACCTCAACTGAGCTATGTTTGCATGCTAACACAAGGTTTAGTATCAATATTTTTCTGTCATCATGATTGCATGAAATGAAAAGAAAATATGTGTATTATACTGTATAACCCTTAATTATACATTTAAGTAAAAGTTTTAACAAATTGTGGTCAGGAAGCATTGTTAGATTACTTCAAATTTTCATAATAGTTAGAGTAGTATGAGGTACAACATGAAAAAAATATTTAAGCTGTATTTATGCACCGTGATGTTAATTAAACATTCTCATCATTTAGAAGTTACTACTGAATACTCAACTATGTTAAGAAATGATGTTGTTTAAATTTGAAATAATTAAATACTGATAACTACTCAAGGAAATAAGAAAAAGTACTCAAACATGTTGAAACCCGGGACCTTTAGATCTTCAGTCTAATGCTCTCCCAACTGAGCTATTTCAGCAAAGTCTGTGTATGGCAAAAGTCACTAAGACCTCAACTGAGCTATGTTTGCATTGTTACACAAGGTTTAGTATTAATATTTTTCTGTCATCATGATTGCATGAAATGAAAAGAAAATTTGTGTTTTATACTGTAAATATATCCATTACAAACAATTAATCATACATTTAAGTAAAAGTTTTAACAAATTGTGGTCAGGAAGCATTGTTAGATTACTTCAAGTTTTCATAATGGTTAGAGTAGCATGACTTACAACATGAAAACAATACTTAAGCTGTATTTATGCACCATGTTGTTAAATAAACATTCTCATCATTTAGAAGTTACTACTGAATACTCAACTATGTTAAGAAATGATGTTGTTTAAATTTGAAATAATTAAATTCTGATCACTACTCAAGGAAAAAAGAATAAATGCACTCTAACATGCCGAAACCCTGGATCGAACCAGGGACCTTTAGATCTTCAGTCTAACGCTCTCCCAACTGAGCTATTTCGGCAAGGTCGGTGTATGGCAAAAGTCACTAAGACCTCAACTGAGCTATTTTTGCATGGTTACACAAGGTTAAGTATCAATATTTTTCTGACATCATGGTTCCATGAAATGAAGAGAAAAGATGTGTTTTATACTGTAAATATATAAATTACAAAACCTTAATCGTACATTTAAGTAAAAGTTTTATCAAGTTGTGGTCAGGAAGCTTCAAATTTTCATAATAGAGTAGCATGACGGACAACATGAAAACAATATTTAAGCTGTATT
This sequence comes from Taudactylus pleione, assembly GCA_031769625.1. Classification (NCBI taxonomy): domain Eukaryota; kingdom Metazoa; phylum Chordata; class Amphibia; order Anura; family Myobatrachidae; genus Taudactylus; species Taudactylus pleione. The sequence continues at coordinate 876,782 of JAUIMM010000592.1, read as the reverse complement.
TATGCATCGTGTTATTAAATAAACATTCTGATCATTTAGAAGATAATTCTGAATACTCAAATATGTTAAGAAATGATGTTGTTTACATTTGAAATAATTCAATACTGATAACTACTCAAGGAAAAAAGAAAAAATGTACTCAAACATGCTGAGACCCGGGTCCTTTAGAGCTTCAGTCTAATGCTCTCCCAACTGAGCTATTTCGGCAAAGTCTGTGTATGGCAAAAGTCACTAAGACCTCAACTGAGCTATGTTTGCATGCTTACACAAGGTTTAGTATCAATATTTTTCTGTCATCATGATTGCATGAAATGAAAAGAAAATAGGTGTTTTATACTGTAAATATATCTATTACAAACCCTTAATCATACATTTAAGTAAAAGTTTTAACAAATTGTGGTCAGGAAGCATTGTTAGGTTACTTCAAATTTTCCTAATAGTTAGAGTAGCATGACTTACAACTTGAAAACAATATTTAAGCTGTATTTATGCACCATGCTGTTAAATAAACATTCTCGTCATTTAGAAGTTACTACTGAATACTCAAAAATGTTAAGAAATGATGTTGTTTAAATATAAAATAATTAAATTCTGATCACTACTCACGGAAAAAAGAAAAAATGCACGCAAACATGCCGAAACCCGGGATCGAACCAGGGACCTTTAGATATTCAGTCTAACGCTCTCCCAACTGAGCTATTTCGGCAAGGTCGGTGTATGGCAAATGTCACTAAGACCTCAACTGAGCTATTTTTGAATGGTTACACAAGGTTAAGTATCAATATTTTTCTGACATCATGGTTGCATGAAATGAAGAGAAAAGATGTGTTTTATACTTTAAATATATAAATTACAAACCCTTAATCATACGTTTAAGTAAAAGTTTTATCAATTTGTGGTCAGGAAGCACTGATAGATTACTTAAAATTTTCATAATAGAGTAGCATGACGGACAACATGAAAACAATATATAAGCTGTTTTTATGCACCATGTTGTTAAATAAACATTCTCATCATTTAGAAGTTACTACTGAATACTCAACTCTGTTAAGAAATTACGTTTTTTAAATTTGAAATAATTAAATACTGATAACTTCTCAAGGAAAAAAGAAAAAACGTACTCAAACATGCCGAAACCCAGAACCTTTAGATCTTCAGTATAACGCTCTCCCAACTGAGCTATTTCGGCAAAGTCTGTGTATGGCGAAAGTCACTAAGACCTCAACTGAGCTATGTTTGCATGGTTACACAAGGTTAAGTATCAATATTTTTCTGTCATCATGATTGCATGAAATGAAGAGAAAAGATGTGTTTTATACTGTAAATATATAAATTACAAACCCTTAAACGTACATTTAAGTAAAAGTTTTATCAAATTGTGGTCAGGAAGCATTGTTAGATTACTTCAAATTTTCATAATAGAGTAGCATGACGGACAACATGAAAACAATATTTAAGCTGTATTTATGCACCGTGTTGTTAAATAAACATTCTCATCATTTAGAAGTTACTACTGAATAATCAACTATGTTAAGAAATGATGTTGTTTAAATTTGAAATAATTAAATTCTGATCACTACTCAAGGAAAAAAGAAAAAAGCACTCAACCATGCCGAAACCCGGGATCGAACCAGGGACCTTTAGATCTTGAGTCTAACGTTCTCCCAAATGAGCTATTTCGGCAAGGTCGGTGTAAGGCAAAAGTCACTAAGACCTCAACTGAGCTATGTTTGCATGGTTACACAAGGTTAAGTATCAATATTTTTCTGTCATCATGAGTGCATGAAATGAAAAGAAAATATGTATATTATACTGTATAACCCTTAATTATACATTTAAGTAAAAGTTTTAACAAATTGTGGTCAGGAAGCATTGTTAGATTACTTAAAATTTTCATAATAGAGTAGCATGACGGACAACATGAAAACAATATTTAAGCTGTATTTATGCACAGTGTTGTTAAATAAACATTTTCATCATTTAGAAGTTACTACTGAATACTCAACAATGTTAAGAAACGATGTTGTTTACATATGAAATACTTAAATACTGATAACTACTCAAGGAAATAAGAAAAAAGGTACTCAAACATGTTGAAACCCGGGACCTTTAGATCTTCAGTCTAACGCTCTCCCAACTGAGCTATTTCAGCAAAGTCTGTGTATGGCAAAAGTCACTAAGACCTCAACTGAGCAATGTTTGCATGGTTACACAAGGTTTAGTATTAATATTTTTCTGTCATCATGATTGCATGAAATGAAAAGAAAATATGTGTTTTATACTGTAAATATATCCATTACAAACCATTAATCATACATTTAAGTTAAATTTTTAGCAAATTGTGGTCAGGAAGCATTGTTAGATTACTTCAAATTTTCATAATAGTTAGAGTAGCATGACTTACAACATGAAAACAATATTTAAGCTGTATTTTATGCACCGTGTTGTTAATTAAACATTCTCATCATTTAGAAGTTACTACTGAATACTCAACTATGTTAAAAAATGATGTTGTTTAAATTTGAAATAATTAAATTCTGATCACTACTCAAGGAAAAAAGAAAAAATGCACTCTAACATGCTGAGACCCGGGTCCTTTAGAGCTTCAGTCTAATGCTCTCCCAAATGAGCTATTTCGGCAAAGTCTGTGTATGGCAAAAGTCACTAAGACCTCAACTGAGCTATGTTTGCATGCTTACACAAGGTTTAGTATCAATATTTTTCTGTCATCATGATTGCATGAAATGAAAAGAAAATAGGTGTTTTATACTGTAAATATATCTATTACAAACCCTTAATCATACATTTAAGTAAAAGTTTTAACAAATTGTTGTCAGGAAGCATTGTTAGATTACTTCAAATTTTCCTAATAGTTAGAATAGCATGACTTACAACATGAAAACAATATTTAAGCTGTATTTATGCACCATGCTGTTAAATAAACATTCTCGTCATTTAGAAGTTACTACTGAATACACAAAAATGTTAAGAAATGATGTTGTTTAAATATAAAATAATTAAATTCAGATCACTACTCACGGAAAAAAGAAAAAATGCACGCAAATATGCCGAAACCCGGGATCGAACCAGGGACCTTTAGATCTTCAGTCTAACGCTCTCCCAACTGAGCTATTTCGGCAAGGTCGGTGTATGGCAAAAGTCACTAAGACCTCAACTGAGCTATTTTTGCATGGTTACACAAGGTTAAGTATCAATATTTTTCTGACATCATGGTTCCATGAAATGAAGAGAAAAGATGTGTTTTATACTGTAAATATATAAATTACAAACCCTTAATCGTACATTAAAGTAAAAGTTTTATCAAATTGTGGTCAGGAAGCTTCAAATTTTCATAATAGAGTAGCATGACGGACAACATGAAAACAATATTTAAGCTGTATTTATGCACCGTGTTGTTAAATAAACATTCTCATAATTTAGAAGTTTCTACTGAAGAAACGATGTTGTTTACATTTTAAATACTTAAAAACTGATAACTACTCAAGGAAATAAGAAAAAAGGTACTCAAACATGCTGAAACCCGGGACCTTTAGATCTTCAGTCTAACACTCTCCCAACTGAGTTATTTTGGCAAAGTCTGTGTATGGCAAAAAGTCACTAAGACCTAAACTGAGCTATGTTTGCATGCTTACAAAAGGTTTAGTATCAATATTTTTCTGTCATCATGATTGCATGAAATGAAAAGAAAATTTGTGCTTTATACTGTAAATATATCCATTACAAACAATTAATCATACATTTAAGTAAAATTTGTAACAAATTGTGGTCAGGAAGCATTGTTAGATTACTTCAAGTTTTCATAATGGTTAGAGTAGCATGACTTACAACATGAAAACAATATTTAAGCTGTATTTATTCACCATGTTGTTAAATAAACATTCTCATCATTTAGAAGTTACTACTGAATACTCAACTATGTTAAGAAATGATGTTGTTTAATTTTGAAATAATTAAATTCTGATCACTACTCAAGGAAAAAAGAAAAAATGCATTCTAACATGCCGAAACCCGGGATCGAACCAGGGACCTTTAGATCTTCAGTCTAACGCTCTCCCAACTGAGCTACTTCGGCAAGGTCGGTGTATGGCAAAAGTCACTAAGACCTCAACTGAGCTATTTTTCCATGGATACACAAGGTTAAGTATCAATATTTTTCTGACATCATGGTTCCATGAAATGAAGAGAAAAGATGTGTTTTATACTGTAAATATATAAATTACAAACCCTTAATCGTACATTAAAGTAAAAGTTTTATCAAATTGTGGTCAGGAAGCTTCAAATTTTCATAATAGAGTAGCATGACGGACAACATGAAAACAATATTTAAGCTGTATTTATGCACCGTGTTGTTAAATAAACATTCTCATCATTTAGAAGATACTACTGAATACTCAACTATGTTAAGAAATGATGTTGTTTACATTTGAAATAATTAAATACTGATAACTACTCAAGGAAAAAAGAAAAAATGTACTCAAACATGCTGAGACCAGTGACCTATAGATCTTCAGTTTAATGCTCTCCCAACTGAGCTATTTCGGTAAAGTCTGTGTATGGCAAATGTCACTAAGACCTCAACTGAGCTATGTTTGCATGCTTACAGAAGGTTTTGTGTCAATATTTTTCCGTCATCATGATTGCATGAAATGAAAGAAAATATGTGTTTTATACTGTAAATATATCCATTACAAACCCTTAATCATACATTTAAGTAAAAGTTTTAACAAATTGTGGTAAGGAAGCATTGTTAGATTACTTCAAATTTTCATAATAGTTAGAGTAGCATGACTTACAACATGAAAACAATATTTAAGCTGTATTTATGCACCGTGTTGTTAATTAAACATTCTCATCATTTAGAAGTTACTACTGAATACTCAACTATGTTAAGAAATGATGTTGTTTAAAGTTGAAATAATTAAATTCTGATCACTACTCAACGAAAAAAGAAAAAATGCACTGAAACATGCCGAAACCCGGGATCGAACCAGGGACCTTTAGATCTTCAGTCTAACGCTCTCCCAACTGAGCTATTTTGGCAAAGTCTGTGTATGGCAAAAGTCACTAAGACCTCAACTGAGCTATTTTTCCATGGATACACAAGGTTAAGTATCAATATTTTTCTGACATCATGGTTCCATGAAATGAAGAGAAAAGATGTGTTTTATACTGTAAATATATAAATTACAAACCCTTAATCGTACATTAAAGTAAAAGTTTTATCAAATTGTGGTCAGGAAGCAGTTAGTTTACTTCAAATTTTCATAATAGAGTAGCATGATGGACAACATGAAAACAATGTTTAAGCTGTATTTAGGCACCGTGTTGTTAAATAAACATTCTCATCATTTAGAAGTTACTACTGAATACTCAACTATGTTAAGAAACAATGTTGTTTACATTTGAAATACTTAAAAACTGATAACTGCTCAAGGAAAGAAGAAAAAAGTTACTGTAACATGCTGAAACCAGGGACCTTTAGATCTTCAGTCTAACGCTCTCCCAACTGAGCTATTTTGGCAAAGTCTGTGTATGGCAAAAGTCACTAAGACCTCAACTGAGCTATGTTTGCATGGTTACACAAGGTTTAGTATCAATATTTTTCTTCCATCAGGATTGCATGAAATGAAAAGAAAATATGTGTTTTATACTGTATAACCCTTAATTATACATTTATGTAAAAGTTTTAACAAATTGTGGTCATTAAGCATTGTTAGATTACTTCAAATTTTCATAATAGAGTAGCATGACGGACAACATGAAAACAATATTTAAGCTGTTTTTTTGCACCATGTTGTTAAATAAACATTCTCATCATTTAGGAGATACTACTGAATACTCAACTATGTTAAGAAATGATGTTGTTTATATTTGAAATAATTAAATACTGATCACTACTCAAGGGAAAAAGAAAAAAGAACTCAAACACGCCGAAACCCGGGATCGAACCACGGACATTTAGATCTTCAGTATAACGCTCTCCCAAATGAGCTATTTCGGCAAGGTCGGTGTTTGGCAAAAGTCACTAAGACCTCAACTGAGCTATGTTTGCATGCTTACACAAGGTTTAGTATCAATATTTTTCTGTCATCATGATTGCATGAAATGAAAAGAAATTATGTGTTTTATGCTGTAAATATATCCATTACAAACCCTTAATCATACATTTAAGTAAAAGTTTTAACAAATTGTGGTCAGGAAGCATTGTTAGATTACTTCAAATTTTCATAATAGAGTAGCATGATGGACAACATGAAAACAATATTTAAGCTGTATTTATGCACCGTGTTGTTAAATAAACATTCTCATCATTTAGAAGTTACTACTGAATACTCAACTATGTAAAGAAATGATGTTGTTTAAATTTGAAATAATTAAATTCTGATCACTACTCAAGGAAAAAAGAAAAAATGTACTCAAACATGCTGAATCCCGGGTCCTTTAGAGCTTCAATCTAATGCTCTCCCAACTGAGCTATTTCGGCAAAGTCTGTGTATGGCAAAAGTCACTAAGACCTCAACTGAGCTATGTTTGCATGCTTACACAAGGTTTAGTATCAATATTTTTCTGTCATCATGATTGCATGAAATGAAAAGAAAATAGGTGTTTTATACTGTAAATATATCTATTACAAACCCTTAATCATACATTTAAGTAAAAGTTTTAACAAATTGTTGTCAGGAAGCATTGTTAGATTACTTCAAATTTTCCTAATAGTTAGAGTAGCATGACTTACAACATGAAAACAATATTTAAGCTGTATTTATGCACCATGCTGTTAAATAAACATTCTCGTCATTTAGAAGTTACTACTGAATACTCAAAAATGTTAAGAAATGATGTTGTTTAAATATAAAATAATTAAATTCTGATCACTACTCACGGAAAAAAGAAAAAATGCACGAAAACATGCCGAAACCCGGGATCGAACCAGGGACCTTTAGATCTTCAGTCTAACGCTCTCCCAACTGAGCTATTTCGGCAAGGTCGGTGTATGGCAAAAGTCACTAAGACCTCAACTGAGCTATTTTTGCATGGTTACACAAGGTTAAGTATCAATATTTTTCTGACATCATGGTTCCATGAAATGAAGAGAAAAGATGTGTTTTATACTGTAAATAGATAAATTACAAACCCTTAATCGTACATTTAAGTAAAAGTTTTATCAAATTGTGGTCAGGAAGCTTCAAATTTTCATAATAGAGTAGCATGACGGACAACATGAAAACAATATTTAAGCTGTATTTATGCACCGTGTTATTAAATAAACATTCTCATCAATTAGAAGATACTACTGAATACTCAACTATGTTAAGAAATGATATTGTTTACATTTGAAATAATTAAATACTGATAACTACTCAAGGAAAAAAGAAAAAATGTACTCAAACATGCTGAGACCCGGGTCCTTTAGAGCTTCAGTCTAATGCTCTCCCAACTGAGCTATTTCGGCAAAGTCTGTGTATGGCAAAAGTCACTAAGACCTCAACTGAGCTATGTTTGCATGCTTACACAAGGTTTAGTATCAATATTTTTCTGTCATCATGATTGCATGAAATGAAAAGAAAATATGTGTATTATACTGTATAACCCTTAATTATACATTTAAGTAAAAGTTTTAACAAATTGTGGTCAGGAAGCATTGTTAGATTACTTCAAATTTTCTTAATAGAGTAGCATGACGGACAACATGAAAACAATATTTAAGCTGTATTTATGCACCGTGTTGTTAAATAAACATTCTCATCATTTAGAAGTTACTACTGAATACTCAACCATGTAAAGAAATGATGTTGTTTAAATTTGAAATAATTAAATTCTGATCACTACTCAAGGGAAAAAGAAAAAAGCACTCAAACATGCCGAAACCCGGGATCGAACCACGGACATTTAGATCTTCAGTCTAACGCTCTCCCAAATGAGCTATTTCGGCAAGGTCGGTGTTTGGCAAAAGTCACTAAGACCTCAACTAAGCTGTGTTTGCATCGTTACACAAGGTTAAGTATCAATATTTTTCTGTCATCATGATTGCATGAAATGAAGAGAAAAGATGTGTTTTATACTGTAAATGTATAAATTACAAACCATTAATCGTACATTTAAGTAAATGTTTTAACAAATTGTGGTCTGGAAGCAGTTTGTTTACTTCAAATTTTCAGAATAGAATAGCATGACGGACAACATGAAAACAATATTTAAGCTATATTTATGCACCGTGTTGTTAAATAAACATTCTCATAATTTAGAAGTTTCTACTGAAGAAACGATGTTGTTTACATTTTAAATACTTAAAAACTGATAACTACTCAAGGAAATAAGAAAAAAGGTACTCAAACATGCTGAAACCCGGGACCTTTAGATCTTCAGTCTAACACTCTCCCAACTGAGTTATTTTGGCAAAGTCTGTGTATGGCAAAAAGTCACTAAGACCTCAACTGAGCTATGTTTGCATGCTTACACAAGGTTTAGTATCAATATTTTTCTGTCATCATGACTGCATGAAATGAAAAGAAAATTTGTGCTTTATACTGTAAATATATCCATTACAAACAATTAATCATACATTTAAGTAAAATTTTTAACAAATTGTGGTCAGGAAGCATTGTTAGATTACTTCAAGTTTTCATAATGGTTAGAGTAGCATGACTTACAACATGAAAACAATATTTAAGCTGTATTTATTCACCATGTTGTTAAATAAACATTCTCATCATTTAGAAGTTACTACTGAATACTCAACTATGTTAAGAAATGATGTTGTTTAAATTTGAAATAATTAAATTCTGATCACTACTCAAGGAAAAAAGAAAAAATGCATTCTAACATGCGGAAACCCGGGATCGAACCAGGGACCTTTAGATCTTCAGTCTAACGCTCTCCCAACTGAGCTACTTCGGCAAGGTCGGTGTATGGCAAAAGTCACTAAGACCTCAACTGAGCTATTTTTGCATGGATACACAAGGTTAAGTATCAATATTTTTCTGACATCATGGTTCCATGAAATGAAGAGAAAAGATGTGTTTTATACTGTAAATATATAAATTACAAACCCTTAATCGTACATTAAAGTAAAAGTTTTATCAAATTGTGGTCAGGAAGCTTCAAATTTTCATAATAGAGTAGCATGATGGACAACATGAAAACAATATTTAAGCTGTATTTATGCACCGTGTTGTTAAATAAACATTCTCATCATTTAGAAGATACTACTGAATACTCAACTATGTTAAGAAATGATGTTGTTTACATTTGAAATAATTAAATACTGAAAACTACTCAAGGAAAAAAGAAAAAAGTACTCAAACATGCTGAGACCCGGGTCCTTTAGAGCTTCAGTCTAATGCTTTCCCAACTGAGCTATTTTGGCAAAGTCTGTGTATGGCAAAAGTCACTAAGACCTCAACTGAGCTATGTTTGCATGCTTACACAAGGTTTAGTATCAATATTTTTCTGTCATCATGATTGCATGAAATGAAAAGAAAATATGTGTTTTATACTGTAAATATATCCATTACAAACCCTGAATCATACATTTAAGTACAAGTTTTAACAAATTGTGGTCAGGAAGCATTGTTAGATTACTTCAAATTTTCATTATAGTCAGAGTAGCATGACTTACAACATGAAAACAATATTTAAGCTGTATTTTTGCACCGTGTTGTTAAATAAACATTCTCGTCATTTAGAAGTTACTACTGAATACTCAACTATGTTAAGAAATGATGTTGATTACATTTGAAATAATTAAATACTGATAACTACTCAAGGAAAAAAGAAAAAATGCACTCTAACATGCCGAAACCCGGGATCGAACCAGGGACCTTTAGATCTTCAGTCTAATGCTCTCCCAACTGAGCTATTTTGGCAAAGTCTGTGTATGGCAAAAGTCACTAAGACCTCAACTGAGCTATGTTTGCATGGTTACACAAGGTTTAGTATCAATATTTTTCTTCCATCAGGATTGCATGAAATGAAAAGAAAATATGTGTTTTATACTGTAAATATATCCATTACAAACCCTTAATCATACATTTAGGTAAAAGTTTTAGCAAATTGTGGTCAGGAAGCATTGTTAGATTACTTCAAATTTTCATAATAGTTAGAGTAGCATGACTTACAACATGAAAACAATATTTAAGCTGTATTTATGCACCGTGTTGTTATTTAATCATTCTCATCATTTAGAAGTTACTACTGAATACTCAACTATGTTAAGAAATGATGTTGATTAAATTTGAAATAATTAAATTCTGATCACTACTCAAGGAAAAAAGAAAAATTGCACTCTAACATGCCGAAACCCGGGATCGAACCAGGGACCTTTAGATCTTCAGTCTAACGCTCTCCCAACTGAGCTATTTCGGCAAGGTCGGTGTATGGCAAAAGTCACTAAGACCTCAACTGAGCTATTTTTGCATGGTTACACAAGGTTAAGTATCAATATTTTTCTGACATCATGGTTCCATGAAATGAAGAGAAAAGATGTGTTTTATACTGTAAATAGATAAATTACAAACCCTTAATCGTACATTTAAGTAAAAGTTTTATCAAATTGTGGTCAGGAAGCTTCAAATTTTCATAATAGAGTAGCATGACGGACAACATGAAAACAATATTTAAGCTGTATTTATGCACCGTGTTATTAAATAAACATTCTCATCAATTAGAAGATACTACTGAATACTCAACTATGTTAAGAAATGATATTGTTTACATTTGAAATAATTAAATACTGATAACTACTCAAGGAAAAAAGTAAAAATGTACTCAAACATGCTGAGACCCGGGTCCTTTAGAGCTTCAGTTTAATGCTCTCCCAACTGAGCTATTTCGGCAAAGTCTGTGTATGGCAAAAGTCACTAAGACCTCAACTGAGCTATGTTTGCATGCTTACACAAGGTTTAGTATCAATATTTTTCTGTCATCATGATTGCATGAAATGAAAAGAAAATATGTGTATTATACTGTATAAACCTTAATTATACATTTAAGTAAAAGTTTTAACAAATTGTGGTCAGGAAGCATTGATAGATTACTTCAAATTTTCATAATGGTTAGAGTAGCATGACTTACAACATGAAAACAATATTTAAGCTGTATTTATGCACCATGTTGTTAAATAAACATTCTCATCATTTAGAACTTACTACTGAATACTCAACTCTCTTAAGAAATTACGTTTTTTAAATTTGAAATAATTAAATACTGATAACTTCTCAAGGAAAAAAGAAAAAACGTACTCAAACATGCTGAAACCAAGAACCTTTAGATCTTCAGTCTAACGCTCTCCCAACTGAGCTATTTCGGCAAAGTCTGTGTATGGCAAAAGTCACTAAGACCTCAACTGAGCTATGTTTGCATGGTTACACAAGGTTAAGTATCACTATTTTTCTGTCATCATGATTGCATGAAATGAAGAGAAAAGATGTGTTTTATATTGTAAATATATAAATTACAAACCCTTAATCGTACATTTAAGTAAAAGTTTTATCAAATTGTGGTCAGGAAGCATTGTTAGATTACTTCAAATTTTCATAATAGAGTAGCATGACGGACAACATGAAAACAATATTTAAGCTGTATTTATGCACCGTGTTGTTAAATAAACATTCTCATCATTTAGAAGTTACTACTGAATACTCAACTATGTTAAGAAATGATGTTGTTTAAATTTGAAATAATTAAATTCTGATCACTACTCAAGGAAAAAAGAAAAAAGCACTCAACCATGCCGAAACCTGGGATTGAACCAAGGACCTTTAGATCTTCAGTCTAACGTTCTCCCAAATGAGCTATTTCAGCAAGGTCGGTGTAAGGCAAAAGTCACTAAGACCTCAACTGAGCTATGTTTGCATGGTTACACAAGGTTAAGTATCAATATTTTTCTGTCATCATGATTGCATGAAATGCAGAGAAAAGATGTGTTTTATAATGTAAATATATAAATTACAAACCCTTAATCGTACATTTAAGTAAAAGTTTTAACAAATTGTGGTAAGGAAGCAGTTAGTTTACTTCAAATTTTCATAATAGAGTAGCTTGATGGACAACATGAAAACAATATTTAAGCTGTATTTATGCACCGTGTTGTTAAATAAACATTCTCATCATTTAGAAGTTACTACTGAATACTCAACTATTTTAAGAAATGATGTTGTTTACATTTGAAATACTTAAAAACTGATAACTGCTCAAGGAAAGAAGAAAAAAGGTACTGAAACATGCTGAAACCCGGGACCTTTAGATCTTCAGTCTAACGCTCTCCCAACTGAGCTATTTCGGCAAAGTCTATGTATGGCAAAAGTCACTAACACCTCAACTGAGCTATGTTTGCATGGTTACACAAGGTTTAGTATCAATATTTTTCTGTCATCATGATTGCATGAAATGAAAAGAAAATATGTATATTATACTGTATAACCCTTAATTATACATTTAAGTAAAAGTTTTAACAAATTGTGGTCAGGAAGCATTGTTAGATTACTTAAAATTTTCATAATAGAGTAGCATGACGGACAACATGAAAACAATATTTAAGCTGTATTTATGCACCGTGTTATTAAATAAACATTCTCATCAATTAGAAGATACTACTGAATACTCAACTATGTTAAGAAATGATATTGTTTACATTTGAAATAATTAAATACTGATAACTACTCACGGAAAAAAGAAAAAATGTACTCAAACATGCTGAGACCCGGGACCTTTAGAGCTTCAGTCTAATGCTCTCCCATCTGAGCTATTTCGGCAAAGTCTGTGTATGGCAAAAGTCACTAAGACCTCAACTGAGCTATGTTTGCATGCTTACACAAGGTTTAGTATCAATATTTTTCTGTCATCATGATTGCATGAAATGAAAAGAAAATATGTGTATTATACTGTATAACCCTTAATTATACATTTAAGTAAAAGTTTTAACAAATTGTGGTCAGGAAGCATTGTTAGATTACTTCAAATTTTCTTAATAGAGTAGCATGACGGACAACATGAAAACAATATTTAAGCTGTATTTATGCACCGTGTTGTTAAATAAACATTCTCATCATTTAGAAGTTACTACTGAATACTCAACCATGTAAAGAAATGATGTTGTTTAAATTTGAAATAATTAAATTCTGATCACTACTCAAGGGAAAAAGAAAAAAGCACTCAAACATGCCGAAACCCGGGATCGAACCACGGACATTTAGATCTTCAGTCTAACGCTCTCCCAAATGAGCTATTTCGGCAAAGTCGGTGTTTGGCAAAAGTCACTAAGACCTCAACTAAGCTATGTTTGCATCGTTACACAAGGTTAAGTATCAATATTTTTCTGTCATCATGATTGCATGAAATGAAGAGAAAAGATGTGTTTTATACTGTAAATGTATAAATTACAAACCATTAATCGTACATTTAAGTAAATGTTTTAACAAATTGTGGTCTGGAAGCAGTTTGTTTACTTCAAATTTTCAGAATAGAATAGCATGACGGACAACATGAAAACAATATTTAAGCTGTATTTATGCACCGTGTTGTTAAATAAACATTCTCATAATTTAGAAGTTTCTACTGAAGAAACGATGTTGTTTACATTTTAAATACTTAAAAACTGATAACTACTCAAGGAAATAAGAAAAAAGGTACTCAAACAAGCTGAAACCCGGGACCTTTAGATCTTCAGTCTAACACTCTCCCAACTGAGTTATTTTGGCAAAGTCTGTGTATGGCAAAAAGTCACTAAGACCTCAACTGAGCTATGTTTGCATGCTTACACAAGGTTTAGTATCAATATTTTTCTGTCATCATGATTGCATGAAATGAAAAGAAAATTTGTGCTTTATACTGTAAATATATCCATTACAAACAATTAATCATACATTTAAGTAAAATTTTTAACAAATTGTGGTCAGGAAGCATTGTTAGATTACTTCAAGTTTTCATAATGGTTAGAGTAGCATGACTTACAACATGAAAACAATATTTAAGCTGTATTTATTCACCATGTTGTTAAATAAACATTCTCATCATTTAGAAGTTACTACTGAATACTCAACTATGTTAAGAAATGATGTTGTTTAAATTTGAAATAATTAAATTCTGATCACTACTCAAGGAAAAAAGAAAAAATGCATTCTAACATGCGGAAACCCAGGATCGAACCAGGGACCTTTAGATCTTCAGTCTAACGCTCTCCCAACTGAGCTACTTCGGCAAGGTCGGTGTATGGCAAAAGTCACTAAGACCTCAACTGAGCTATTTTTGCATGGATACACAAGGTTAAGTATCAATATTTTTCTGACATCATGGTTCCATGAAATGAAGAGAAAAGATGTGTTTTATACTGTAAATATATAAATTACAAACCCTTAATCGTACATTAAAGTAAAAGTTTTATCAAATTGTGGTCAGGAAGCTTCAAATTTTCATAATAGAGTAGCATGACGGACTATATGAAAACAATATTTAAGCTGTATTTATGCACCGTGTTGTTAAATAAACATTCTCATCATTTAGAAGATACTACTGAATACTCAACTATGTTAAGAAATGATGTTGTTTACATTTGAAATAATTAAATACTGAAAACTACTCAAGGAAAAAAGAAAAAAGTACTCAAACATGCTGAGACCCGGGTCCTTTAGAGCTTCAGTCTAATGCTTTCCCAACTGAGCTATTTTGGCAAAGTCTGTGTATGGCAAAAGTCACTAAGACCTCAACTGAGCTATGTTTGCATGCTTACACAAGGTTTAGTATCAATATTTTTCTGTCATCATGATTGCATGAAATGAAAAGAAAATATGTGTTTTATACTGTAAATATATCCATTACAAACCTTGAATCATACATTTAAGTAAAAGTTTTAACAAATTGTGGTCAGGAAGCATTGTTAGATTACTTCAAATTTTCATTATAGTCAGAGTAGCATGACTTACAACATGAAAACAATATTTAAGCTGTATTTTTGCACCGTGTTGTTAAATAAACATTCTCGTCATTTAGAAGTTACTACTGAATACTCAACTATGTTAAGAAATGATGTTGATTACATTTGAAATAATTAAATACTGATAACTACTCAAGGAAAAAAGAAAAAATGCACTCTAACATGCCGAAACCCGGGATCGAACCAGGGACCTTTAGATCTTCAGTCTAATGCTCTCCCAACTGAGCTATTTTGGCAAAGTCTGTGTATGACAAAAGTCACTAAGACCTCAACTGAGCTATGTTTGCATGGTTACACAAGGTTTAGTATCAATATTTTTCTTCCATCAGGATTGCATGAAATGAAAAGAAAATATGTGTTTTATACTGTAAATATATCCATTACAAACCCTTAATCATACATTTAAGTAAAAGTTTTAGCAAATTGTGGTCAGGAAGCATTGTTAGATTACTTCAAATTTTCATAATAGTTAGAGTAGCATGACTTACAACATGAAAACAATATTTAAGCTGTATTTATGCACCGTGTTGTTATTAAATCATTCTCATCATTTAGAAGTTACTACTGAATACTCAACTATGTTAAGAAATGATGTTGATTAAATTTGAAATAATTAAATTCTGATCACTACTCAAGGAAAAAAGAAAAATTGCACTCCAACATGCCGAAACCCGGGATCGAACCAGGGACCTTTAGATCTTCAGTCTAACGCTCTCCCAACTGAGCTATTTCGGCAAGGTCGGTTTATGGCAAAAGTCACTAAGACCTCAACTGAGCTATTTTTGCATGGTTACACAAGGTTAAGTATCAATATTTTTCTGACATCATGGTTCCATGAAATGAAGAGAAAAGATGTGTTTTATACTGTAAATAGATAAATTACAAACCCTTAATCGTACATTTAAGTAAAAGTTTTATCAAATTGTGGTCAGGAAGCTTCAAATTTTCATAATAGAGTAGCATGACGGACAACATGAAAACAATATTTAAGCTGTATTTATGCACCATGTTATTAAATAAACATTCTCATCAATTAGAAGATACTACTGAATACTCAACTATGTTAAGAAATGATATTGTTTACATTTGAAATAATTAAATACTGATAACTTCTCAAGGAAAAAAGAAAAAACGTACTCAAACATGCTGAAACCAAGAACTTTTAGATCTTCAGTCTAACGCTCTCCCAACTGAGCTATTTCGGCAAAGTCTGTGTATGGCAAAAGTCACTAAGACCTCAACTGAGCTATGTTTGCATGGTTACACAAGGTTAAGTATCACTATTTTTCTGTCATCATGATTGCATGAAATGAAGAGAAAAGATGTGTTTTATACTGTAAATATATAAATTACAAACCCTTAATCGTACATTTAAGTAAAAGTTTTATCAAATTGTGGTCAGGAAGCATTGTTAGATTACTTCAAATTTTCATAATAGAGTAGCATGACGGACAACATGAAAACAATATTTAAGCTGTATTTATGCACCGTGTTGTTAAATAAACATTCTCATCATTTAGAAGTTACTACTGAATACTCAACTATGTTAAGAAATGATGTTGTTTAAATTTGAAATAATTAAATTCTGATCACTACTCAAGGAAAAAAGAAAAAAGCACTCAACCATGCCGAAACCAGGGATTGAACCAAGGACCTTTAGATCTTCAGTCTAACGTTCTCCCAAATGAGCTATTTCAGCAAGGTCGGTGTAACGCAAAAGTCACTAAGACCTCAACTGAGCTATGTTTGCATGGTTACACAAGGTTAAGTATCAATATTTTTCTGTCATCATGATTGCATGAAATGCAGAGAAAAGATGTGTTTTATAATGTAAATATATAAATTACAAACCCTTAATCGTACATTTAAGTAAAAGTTTTAACAAATTGTGGTAAGGAAGCAGTTAGTTTACTTCAAATTTTCATAATAGAGTAGCTTGATGGACAACATGAAAACAATATTTAAGCTGTATTTATGCACCGTGTTGTTAAATAAACATTCTCATCATTTAGAAGTTACTACTGAATACTCAACTATTTTAAGAAATGATGTTGTTTACATTTGAAATACTTAAAAACTGATAACTGCTCAAGGAAAGAAGAAAAAAGGTACTGAAACATGCTGAAACCCGGGACCTTTAGATCTTCAGTCTAACGCTCTCCCAACTGAGCTATTTCGGCAAAGTCTATGTATGGCAAAAGTCACTAACACCTCAACTGAGCTATGTTTGCATGGTTACACAAGGTTTAGTATCAATATTTTTCTGTCATCATGATTGCATGAAATGAAAAGAAAATATATATATTATACTGTATAACCCTTAATTATACATTTAAGTAAAAGTTTTAACAAATTGTGGTCAGGAAGCATTGTTAGATTACTTAAAATTTTCATAATAGAGTAGCATGACGGACAACATGAAAACAATATTTAAGCTGTATTTATGCACAGTGTTGTTAAATAAACATTCTCATCATTTAGAAGTTACTACTGAATACTCAACAATGTTAAGAAACGATGTTGTTTACATATGAAATACTTAAATACTGATAACTACTCAAGGAAATAAGAAAAAAGGTACTCAAACATGTTGAAACCCGGGACCTTTAGATCTTCAGTCTAACGCTCTCCCAACTGAGCTATTTCAGCAAAGTCTGTGTATGGCAAAAGTCACTAAGACCTCAACTGAGCTATGTTTGCATGGTTACAAAAGGTTAAGTATCACTATTTTTCTGTCATCATGATTGCATGAAATGAAGAGAAAAGATGTGTTTTATACTGTAAATATATAAATTACAAACCCTTAATCGTACATTTAAGTAAAAGTTTTATCAAATTGTGGTCAGGAAGCATTGTTAGATTACTTCAAATTTTCATAATAGAGTAGCATGACGGACAACATGAAAACAATATTTAAGCTGTATTTATGCACCGTGTTGTTAAATAAACATTCTCATCATTTAGAAGTTACTACTGAATACTCAACTATGTTAAGAAATGATGTTGTTTAAATTTGAAATAATTAAATTCTGATCACTACTCAAGGAAAAAAGAAAAAAGCACTCAACCATGCCGAAACCAGGGATTGAACCAAGGACCTTTAGATCTTCAGTCTAACGTTCTCCCAAATGAGCTATTTCAGCAAGGTCGGTGTAAGGCAAAAGTCACTAAGACCTCAACTGAGCTATGTTTGCATGGTTACACAAGGTTAAGTATCAATATTTTTCTGTCATCATGATTGCATGAAATGCAGAGAAAAGATGTGTTTTATAATGTAAATATATAAATTACAAACCCTTAATCGTACATTTAAGTAAAAGTTTTAACAAATTGTGGTAAGGAAGCAGTTAGTTTACTTCAAATTTTCATAATAGAGTAGCTTGATGGACAACATGAAAACAATATTTAAGCTGTATTTATGCACCGTGTTGTTAAATAAACATTCTCATCATTTAGAAGTTACTACTGAATACTCAACTATTTTAAGAAATGATGTTGTTTACATTTGAAATACTTAAAAACTGATAACTGCTCAAGGAAAGAAGAAAAAAGGTACTGAAACATGCTGAAACCCGGGACCTTTAGATCTTCAGTCTAACGCTCTCCCAACTGAGCTATTTCGGCAAAGTCTATGTATGGCAAAAGTCACTAACACCTCAACTGAGCTATGTTTGCATGGTTACACAAGGTTTAGTATCAATATTTTTCTGTCATCATGATTGCATGAAATGAAAAGAAAATATATATATTATACTGTATAACCCTTAATTATACATTTAAGTAAAAGTTTTAACAAATTGTGGTCAGGAAGCATTGTTAGATTACTTAAAATTTTCATAATAGAGTAGCATGACGGACAACATGAAAACAATATTTAAGCTGTATTTATGCACAGTGTTGTTAAATAAACATTCTCATCATTTAGAAGTTACTACTGAATACTCAACAATGTTAAGAAACGATGTTGTTTACATATGAAATACTTAAATACTGATAACTACTCAAGGAAATAAGAAAAAAGGTACTCAAACATGTTGAAACCCGGGACCTTTAGATCTTCAGTCTAACGCTCTCCCAACTGAGCTATTTCAGCAAAGTCTGTGTATGGCAAAAGTCACTAAGACCTCAACTGAGCAATGTTTGCATGGTTACACAAGGTTTAGTATTAATATTTTTCTGTCATCATGATTGCATGAAATGAAAAGAAAATATGTGTTTTATACTGTAAATATATCCATTACAAACCATTAATCATACATTTAAGTTAAAGGTTTAGCAAATTGTGGTCAGGAAGCATTGTTAGATTACTTCAAATTTTCATAATAGTTAGAGTAGCATGACTTACAACATGAAAACAATATTTAAGCTGTATTTTATGCACCGTGTTGTTAATTAAACATTCTCATCATTTAGAAGTTACTACTGAATACTCAACTATGTTAAAAAATGATGTTGTTTACATTTGAAATAATTAAATTCTGATCACTACTCAAGGAAAAAGAAAAAATGCACTCTAACATGCTGAAACTCGGGATCGAACCAGGGACCTTTAGAGCTTCAGTCTAACGCTCTCCCAACTGAGCTATTTTGGCAAGGTCAGTGTATTGCAAAAGTCACTAAGACCTCAACTGAGCTATTTTTGCATGGTTACACAAGGTTAAGTATCAATATTTTTCTGACATCATGGTTCAATGAAATGAAGAAAAAAGATGTGTTTTATACTGTAAATATATAAATTACAAACCCTTAATCATACATTTAAGTAAAAGTTTTATCAAATTGTGGTCAGGAAGCTTCAAATTTTCATAATAGAGTAGCATGACGGACAACATGAAAACAATATTTAAGCTGTATTTATGCACAGTGTTATTAAATAAACATTCTCATCATTTAGAAGATACTACTGAATACTCAACTATGTTAAGAAATGATGTTGTTTACATTTGAAATAATTAAATACTGATAACTACTCAAGGAAAAAAGAAAAAATGTACTCAAACATGCTGAGACCCGGGTCCTTTAGAGCTTCAGTCTAATGCTCTCCCAACTGAGCTATTTCGGCAAAGTCTGTGTATGGCAAAAGTCACTAAGACCTCAACTGAGCTATGTTTGCATGCTTACACAAGGTTTAGTATCAATATTTTTCTGTCATCATGATTGCATGAAATGAAAAGAAAATAGGTGTTTTATACTGTAAATATATCTATTACAAACCCTTAATCATACATTTAAGTAAAAGTTTTAACAAATTGTGGTCAGGAAGCATTGTTAGATTACTTCAAATTTTCCTAATAGTTAGAGTAGCATGACTTACAACATGAAAACAATATTTAAGCTGTATTTATGCACCATGCTGTTAAATAAACATTCTCGTCATTTAGAAGTTACTACTGAATACACAAAAATGTTAAGAAATGATGTTGTTTAAATATAAAATAATTAAATTCAGATCACTACTCACGGAAAAAAGAAAAAATGCACGCAAACATGCCGAAACCCGGGATCGAATCAGGGACCTTTAGATCTTCAGTCTAATGCTCTCCCAACTGAGCTATTTCAGCAAGGTCGGTGTATTGCAAAAGTCACTAAGACCTCAACTGAGCTATTTTTGCATGGTTACACAAGGTTAAGTATCAATATTTTTCTGACATCATGGTTGCATGAAATGAAGAGAAAAGATGTGTTTTATACTGTAAATATATAAAATACAAACCCTTAATCATACGTTTAAGTAAAAGTTTTATCAATTTGTGGTCAGGAAGCATTGATAGATTACTTAAAATTTTCATAATAGAGTAGCATGACGGACAACATGAAAACAATATTTAAGCTGTATTTATGCACTGTGTTATTAAATAAACATTCTCATCATTTAGAAGATACTACTGAATACTCAACTATGTTAAGAAATGATGTTGTTTACATTTGAAATAATTAAATACTGATAAGTACTCAAGGAAAAAAGAAAAAATGTACTCAAACATGCTGAGACCCGGGACCTTTAGATCTTCAGTCTAATGCTCTCCCAACTGAGCTATTTCGGCAAAGTCTGTGTATGGCAAAAGTCACTAAGACCTCAACTGAGCTATGTTTGCATGCTTACACAAGGTTTAGTATCAATATTTTTCTGTCATCATGATTGCATGAAATGAAGAGAAAAGATGTGTTTTATACTGTAAATGTATAAATTACAAACCATTAATCGTACATTTAAGTAAATGTTTTAACAAATTGTGGTCTGGAAGCAGTTTGTTTACTTCAAATTTTCATAATAGAATAGCATGACAGACAACATGAAAACAATATTTAAGCTGTATTTATGCACCGTGTTGTTAAATAAACATTCTCATAATTTAGAAGTTTCTACTGAAGAAACGATGTTGTTTACATTTTAAATACTTAAAAACTGATAACTACTCAAGGAAATAAGAAAAAAGGTACTCAAACATGCTGAAACCCGGGACCTTTAGATCTTCAGTCTAACACTCTCCCAACTGAGTTATTTTGGCAAAGTCTGTGTATGGCAAAAAGTCACTAAGACCTAAACTGAGCTATGTTTGCATGCTTACACAAGGTTTAGTATCAATATTTTTCTGTCATCATGATTGCATGAAATGAAAAGAAAATTTGTGCTTTATACTGTAAATATATCCATTACAAACAATTAATCATACATTTAAGTAAAATTTGTAACAAATTGTGGTCAGGAAGCATTGTTAGATTACTTCAAGTTTTCATAATGGTTAGAGTAGCATGACTTACAACATGAAAACAATATTTAAGCTGTATTTATTCACCATGTTGTTAAATAAACATTCTCATCATTTAGAAGTTACTACTGAATACTCAACTATGTTAAGAAATGATGTTGTTTAAATTTGAAATAATTAAATTCTGATCACTACTCAAGGAAAAAAGAAAAAATGCATTCTAACATGCCGAAACCCGGGATCGAACCAGGGACCTTTAGATCTTCAGTCTAACGCTCTCCCAACTGAGCTACTTCGGCAAGGTCGGTGTATGGCAAAAGTCACTAAGACCTCAACTGAGCTATTTTTGCATGGATACACAAGGTTAAGTATCAATATTTTTCTGACATCATGGTTCCATGAAATGAAGAGAAAAGATGTGTTTTATACTGTAAATATATAAATTACAAACCCTTAATCATACATTAAAGTAAAAGTTTTATCAAATTGTGGTCAGGAAGCTTCAAATTTTCATAATAGAGTAGCATGACGGACAACATGAAAACAATATTTAAGCTGTATTTATGCACCGTGTTGTTAAATAAACATTCTCATCATTTAGAAGATACTACTGAATACTCAACTATGTTAAGAAATGATGTTGTTTACATTTGAAATAATTAAATACTGATAACTACTCAAGGAAAAAAGAAAAAAGTACTCAAACATGCTGAGACCCGGGTCCTTTAGAGCTTCAGTCTAATGCTTTCCCAACTGAGCTATTTCGGCAAAGTCTGTGTATGGCAAAAGTCACTAAGACCTCAACTGAGCTATGTTTGCATGCTTACCCAAGGTTTAGTATCAATATTTTTCTGTCATCATGATTGCATGAAATGAAAAGAAAATATGTGTTTTATACTGTAAATATATCCATTACAAACCCTGAATCATACATTTAAGTAAAAGTTTTAACAAATTGTGGTCAGGAAGCATTGTTAGATTACTTCAAATTTTCATTATAGTCAGAGTAGCATGACTTACAACATGAAAACAATATTTAAGCTGTATTTTTGCACCGTGTTGTTAAATAAACATTCTCGTCATTTAGAAGTTACTACTGAATACTCAACTATGTTAAGAAATGATGTTGATTACATTTGAAATAATTAAATACTGATAACTACTCAAGGAAAAAAGAAAAAATGTACTCAAACATGCTGAGACCAGTGACCTTTAGATCTTCAGTTTAATGCTCTCCCAACTGAGCTATTTCGGTAAAGTCTGTGTATGGCAAATGTCACTAAGACCTCAACTGAGCTATGTTTGCATGCTTACAGAAGGTTTTGTATCATTATTTTTCCGTCATCATGATTGCATGAAATGAAAGAAAATATGTGTTTTATACTGTAAATATATCCATTACAAACCCTTAATCATACATTTAAGTAAAAGTTTTAACAAATTGTGGTAAGGAAGCATTGTTAGATTACTTCAAATTTTCATAATAGTTAGAGTAGCATGACTTACAACATGAAAACAATATTTAAGCTGTATTTATGCACCGTGTTGTTAATTAAACATTCTCATCATTTAGAAGTTACTACTGAATACTCAACTATGTTAAGAAATGATGTTGTTTAAAGTTGAAATAATTAAATTCTGATCACTACTCAAGGAAAAAAGAAAAAATGCACTCTAACATGCCGAAACCCGGGATCGAACCAGGGACCTTTAGATCTTCAGTCTAACGCTCTCCCAACTGAGCTATTTCAGCAAAGTCTGTGTATGGTAAAAGTCACTAAGACCTCAACTGAGCTATGTTTGCTTGGTTACACAAGGTTAAGTATCAATATTTTTCTGTCATCATGATTGCATGAAATGAAGAGAAAAGATGTGTTTTATACTGTAAATATATAAATTACAAACCCTTAATCGTACATTTAAGTAAAAGTTTTAACAAATTGTGGTCAGGAAGCAGTTAGTTTACTTCAAATTTTCATAATAGAGTAGCATGATGGACAACATGAAAACAATGTTTAAGCTGTATTTAGGCACCGTGTTGTTAAATAAACATTCTCATCATTTAGAAGTTACTACTGAATACTCAACTATGTTAAGAAACAATGTTGTTTACATTTGAAATACTTAAAAACTGATAATTGCTCAAGGAAAGAAGAAAAAAGTTACTAAAACATGCTGAAACCAGGGACCTTTAGATCTTCAGTCTAACGCTCTCCCAACTGAGCTATTTTGGCAAAGTCTGTGTATGGCAAAAGTCACTAAGACCTCAACTGAGCTATGTTTGCATGGTTACACAAGGTTTAGTATCAATATTTTTCTTCCATCAGGATTGCATGAAATGAAAAGAAAATATGTGTTTTATACTGTATAACCCTTAATTATACATTTATGTAAAAGTTTTAACAAATTGTGGTCATTAAGCATTGTTAGATTACTTCAAATTTTCATAATAGAGTAGCATGACGGACAACATGAAAACAATATTTAAGCTGTTTTTTTGCACCGTGTTGTTAAATAAACATTCTCATCATTTAGGAGATACTACTGAATACTCAACTATGTTAAGAAATGATGTTGTTTATATTTGAAATAATTAAATACTGATCACTACTCAAGGGAAAAAGAAAAAAGAACTCAAACATGCCGAAACCCGGGATCGAACCACGGACATTTAGATCTTCAGTATAACGCTCTCCCAAATGAGCTATTTCGGAAAGGTCGGTGTTTGGCAAAAGTCACTAAGACCTCAACTGAGCTATGTATGCATGCTTACAAAAGGTTTAGTATCAATATTTTTCTGTCATCATGATTGCATGAAATGAAAAGAAATTATGTGTTTTATGCTGTAAATATATCCATTACAAACCCTTAATCATACATTTAAGTAAAAGTTTTAACAAATTGTGGTCAGGAAGCATTGTTAGATTACTTCAAATTTTCATAATAGAGTAGCATGATGGACAACATGAAAACAATATTTAAGCTGTATTTATGCACCGTGTTGTTAAATAAACATTCTCATCATTTAGAAGTTACTACTGAATACTCAACTATGTAAAGAAATGATGTTGTTTAAATTTGAAATAATTAAATTCTGATCACTACTCAAGGAAAAAGAAAAAATGTACTCAAACATGCTGAGACCCGGGTCCTTTAGAGCTTCAATCTAATGCTCTCCCAACTGAGCTATTTCGGCAAATTCTGTGTATGGCAAAAGTCACTAAGACCTCAACTGAGCTATGTTTGCATGCTTACACAAGGTTTAGTATCAATATTTTTCTGTCATCATGATTGCATGAAATGAAAAGAAAATAGGTGTTTTATACTGTAAATATATCTATTACAAACCCTTAATCATACATTTAAGTAAAAGTTTTAACAAATTGTTGTCAGGAAGCATTGTTAGATTACTTCAAATTTTCCTAATAGTTAGAGTAGCATGACTTACAACATGAAAACAATATTTAAGCTGTATTTATGCACCATGCTGTTAAATAAACATTCTCGTCATTTAGAAGTTACAACTGAATACTCAAAAATGTTAAGAAATGATGTTGTTTAAATATAAAATAATTAAATTCTGATCACTACTCACGGAAAAAAGAAAAAATGCACGAAAACATGCCGAAACCCGGATCGAACCAGGGACCTTAAGATCTTCAGTCTAACGCTCTCCCAACTGAGCTATTTCGGCAAGGTCGGTGTATGGCATAAGTCACTAAGACCTCAACTGAGCTATTTTTGCATGGTTACACAAGGTTAAGTATCAATATTTTTCTGACATCATGGTTCCATGAAATGAAGAGAAAAGATGTGTTTTATACTGTAAATAGATAAATTACAAACCCTTAATCGTACATTTAAGTAAAAGTTTTATCAAATTGTGGTCAGGAAGCTTCAAATTTTCATAATAGAGTAGCATGACGGACAACATGAAAACAATATTTAAGCTGTATTTATGCACCGTGTTATTAAATAAACATTCTCATCAATTAGAAGATACTACTGAATACTCAACTATGTTAAGAAATGATATTGTTTACATCTGAAATAATTAAATACTGATAACTACTCAAGGAAAAAAGAAAAAATGTACTCAAACATGCTGAGACCCGGGTCCTTTAGAGCTTCAGTCTAATGCTCTCCCAACTGAGCTATTTCGGCAAAGTCTGTGTATGGCAAAAGTCACTAAGACCTCAACTGAGCTATGTTTGCATGCTTACAGAAGGTTTTGTATCAATATTTTTCCGTCATCATGATTGCATGAAATGAAAGAAAATATGTGTTTTATACTGTAAATATATCCATTACAAACCCTTAATCATACATTTAAGTAAAAGTTTTAACAAATTGTGGTAAGGAAGCATTGTTAGATTACTTCAAATTTTCATAATAGTTAGAGTAGCATGACTTACAACATGAAAACAATATTTAAGCTGTATTTATGCACCGTGTTGTTAATTAAACATTCTCATCATTTAGAAGTTACTACTGAATACTCAACTATGTTAAGAAATGATGTTGTTTAAAGTTGAAATAATTAAATTCTGATCACTACTCAAGGAAAAAAGAAAAAATGCACTCTAACATGCTGAGACCAGTGACCTTTAGATCTTCAGTTTAATGCTCTCCCAACTGAGCTATTTCGGTAAAGTCTGTGTATGGCAAATGTCACTAAGACCTCAACTGAGCTATGTTTGCATGCTTACAGAAGGTTTTGTATCAATATTTTTCCGTCATCATGATTGCATGAAATGAAAGAAAATATGTGTTTTATACTGTAAATATATCCATTACAAACCCTTAATCATACATTTAAGTAAAAGTTTTAACAAATTGTGGTAAGGAAGCATTGTTAGATTACTTCAAATTTTCATAATAGTTAGAGTAGCATGACTTACAACATGAAAACAATATTTAAGCTGTATTTATGCACCGTGTTGTTAATTAAACATTCTCATCATTTAGAAGTTACTACTGAATACTCAACTATGTTAAGAAATGATGTTGTTTAAAGTTGAAATAATTAAATTCTGATCACTACTCAAGGAAAAAAGAAAAAATGCACTCTAACATGCCGAAACCCGGGATCGAACCAGGGACCTTTAGATCTTCAGTCTAACGCTCTCCCAACTGAGCTATTTCGGCAAAGTCTGTGTATGGTAAAAGTCACTAAGACCTCAACTGAGCTATGTTTGCTTGGTTACACAAGGTTAAGTATCAATATTTTTCTGTCATCATGATTGCATGAAATGAAGAGAAAAGATGTGTTTTATACTGTAAATATATAAATTACAAACCCTTAATCGTACATTTAAGTAAAAGTTTTAACAAATTGTGGTCAGGAAGCAGTTAGTTTACTTCAAATTTTCATAATAGAGTAGCATGATGGACAACATGAAAACAATGTTTAAGCTGTATTTAGGCACCGTGTTGTTAAATAAACATTCTCATCATTTAGAAGTTACTACTGAATACTCAACTATGTTAAGAAACAATGTTGTTTACATTTGAAATACTTAAAAACTGATAATTGCTCAAGGAAAGAAGAAAAAAGTTACTAAAACATGCTGAAACCAGGGACCTTTAGATCTTCAGTCTAACGCTCTCCCAACTGAGCTATTTTGGCAAAGTCTGTGTATGGCAAAAGTCACTAAGACCTCAACTGAGCTATGTTTGCATGGTTACACAAGGTTTAGTATCAATATTTTTCTTCCATCAGGATTGCATGAAATGAAAAGAAAATATGTGTTTTATACTGTATAACCCTTAATTATACATTTATGTAAAAGTTTTAACAAATTGTGGTCATTAAGCATTGTTAGATTACTTCAAATTTTCATAATAGAGTAGCATGACGGACAACATGAAAACAATATTTAAGCTGTTTTTTTGCACCGTGTTGTTAAATAAACATTCTCATCATTTAGGAGATACTACTGAATACTCAACTATGTTAAGAAATGATGTTGTTTATATTTGAAATAATTAAATACTGATCACTACTCAAGGGAAAAAGAAAAAAGAACTCAAACATGCCGAAACCCGGGATCGAACCACGGACATTTAGATCTTCAGTATAACGCTCTCCCAAATGAGCTATTTCGGAAAGGTCGGTGTTTGGCAAAAGTCACTAAGACCTCAACTGAGCTATGTTTGCATGCTTACAAAAGGTTTAGTATCAATATTTTTCTGTCATCATGATTGCATGAAATGAAAAGAAATTATGTGTTTTATGCTGTAAATATATCCATTACAAACCCTTAATCATACATTTAAGTAAAAGTTTTAACAAATTGTGGTCAGGAAGCATTGTTAGATTACTTCAAATTTTCATAATAGAGTAGCATGATGGACAACATGAAAACAATATTTAAGCTGTATTTATGCACCGTGTTGTTAAATAAACATTCTCATCATTTAGAAGTTACTACTGAATGCTCAACTATGTAAAGAAATGATGTTGTTTAAATTTGAAATAATTAAATTCTGATCACTACTCAAGGAAAAAAGAAAAAATGTACTTAAACATGCTGAGACCCGGGTCCTTTAGAGCTTCAATCTAATGCTCTCCCAACTGAGCTATTTCGGCAAATTCTGTGTATGGCAAAAGTCACTAAGACCTCAACTGAGCTATGTTTGCATGCTTACACAAGGTTTAGTATCAATATTTTTCTGTCATCATGATTGCATGAAATGAAAAGAAAATAGGTGTTTTATACTGTAAATATATCTATTACAAACCCTTAATCATACATTTACGTAAAAGTTTTAACAAATTGTTGTCAGGAAGCATTGTTAGATTACTTCAAATTTTCCTAATAGTTAGAGTAGCATGACTTACAACATGAAAACAATATTTAAGCTGTATTTATGCACCATGCTGTTAAATAAACATTCTCGTCATTTAGAAGTTACTACTGAATACTCAAAAATGTTAAGAAATGATGTTGTTTAAATATAAAATAATTAAATTCTGATCACTACTCACGGAAAAAAGAAAAAATGCACGAAAACATGCCGAAACCCGGGATCGAACCAGGGACCTTTAGATCTTCAGTCTAACGCTCTCCCAACTGAGCTATTTCGGCAAGGTCGGTGTATGGCAAAAGTCACTAAGACCTCAACTGAGCTATTTTTGCATGGTTACACAAGGTTAAGTATCAATATTTTTCTGACATCATGGTTCCATGAAATGAAGAGAAAAGATGTGTTTTATACTGTAAATAGATAAATTACAAACCCTTAATCGTACATTTAAGTAAAAGTTTTATCAAATTGTGGTCAGGAAGCTTCAAATTTTCATAATAGAGTAGCATGACGGACAACATGAAAACAATATTTAAGCTGTATTTATGCACCGTGTTATTAAATAAACATTCTCATCAATTAGAAGATACTACTGAATACTCAACTATGTTAAGAAATGATATTGTTTACATCTGAAATAATTAAATACTGATAACTACTCAAGGAAAAAAGAAAAAATGTACTCAAACATGCTGAGACCCGGGTCCTTTAGAGCTTCAGTCTAATGCTCTCCCAACTGAGCTATTTCGGCAAAGTCTGTGTATGGCAAAAGTCACTAAGACCTCAACTGAGCTATGTTTGCATGCTTACAGAAGGTTTTGTATCAATATTTTTCCGTCATCATGATTGCATGAAATGAAAGAAAATATGTGTTTTATACTGTAAATATATCCATTACAAACCCTTAATCATACATTTAAGTAAAAGTTTTAACAAATTGTGGTAAGGAAGCATTGTTAGATTACTTCAAATTTTCATAATAGTTAGAGTAGCATGACTTACAACATGAAAACAATATTTAAGCTGTATTTATGCACCGTGTTGTTAATTAAACATTCTCATCATTTAGAAGTTACTACTGAATACTCAACTATGTTAAGAAATGATGTTGTTTAAAGTTGAAATAATTAAATTCTGATCACTACTCAAGGAAAAAAGAAAAAATGCACTCTAACATGCCGAAACCCGGGATCGAACCAGGGACCTTTAGATCTTCAGTCTAACGCTCTCCCAACTGAGCTATTTCTGCAAAGTCTGCGTATGGTAAAAGTCACTAAGACCTCAACTGAGCTATGTTTGCTTGGTTACACAAGGTTAAGTATCAATATTTTTCTGTCATCATGATTGCATGAAATGAAGAGAAAAGATGTGTTTTATACTGTAAATATATAAATTACAAACCCTTAATCGTACATTTAAGTAAAAGTTTTAACAAATTGTGGTCAGGAAGCAGTTAGTTTACTTCAAATTTTCATAATAGAGTAGCATGATGGACAACATGAAAACAATGTTTAAGCTGTATTTAGGCACCGTGTTGTTAAATAAACATTCTCATCATTTAGAAGTTACTACTGAATACTCAACTATGTTAAGAAACAATGTTGTTTACATTTGAAATACTTAAAAACTGATAATTGCTCAAGGAAAGAAGAAAAAAGTTACTAAAACATGCTGAAACCAGGGACCTTTAGATCTTCAGTCTAACGCTCTCCCAACTGAGCTATTTTGGCAAAGTCTGTGTATGGCAAAAGTCACTAAGACCTCAACTGAGCTATGTTTGCATGGTTACACAAGGTTTAGTATCAATATTTTTCTTCCATCAGGATTGCATGAAATGAAAAGAAAATATGTGTTTTATACTGTATAACCCTTAATTATACATTTATGTAAAAGTTTTAACAAATTGTGGTCATTAAGCATTGTTAGATTACTTCAAATTTTCATAATAGAGTAGCATGACGGACAACATGAAAACAATATTTAAGCTGTTTTTTTGCACCGTGTTGTTAAATAAACATTCTCATCATTTAGGAGATATTACTGAATACTCAACTATGTTAAGAAATGATGTTGTTTATATTTGAAATAATTAAATACTGATCACTACTCAAGGGAAAAAGAAAAAAGAACTCAAACATGCCGAAACCCGGGATCGAACCACGGACATTTAGATCTTCAGTATAACGCTCTCCCAAATGAGCTATTTCGGAAAGGTCGGTGTTTGGCAAAAGTCACTAAGACCTCAACTGAGCTATGTTTGCATGCTTACAAAAGGTTTAGTATCAATATTTTTCTGTCATCATGATTGCATGAAATGAAAAGAAATTATGTGTTTTATGCTGTAAATATATCCATTACAAACACTTAATCATACATTTAAGTAAAAGTTTTAACAAATTGTGGTCAGGAAGCATTGTTAGATTACTTCAAATTTTCATAATAGAGTAGCATGATGGACAACATGAAAACAATATTTAAGCTGTATTTATGCACCGTGTTGTTAAATAAACATTCTCATCATTTAGAAGTTACTACTGAATACTCAACTATGTAAAGAAATGATGTTGTTTAAATTTGAAATAATTAAATTCTGATCACTACTCAAGGAAAAAAGAAAAAATGTACTCAAACATGCTGAGACCCGGGTCCTTTAGAGCTTCAATCTAATGCTCTCCCAACTGAGCTATTTCGGCAAAGTCTGTGTATGGCAAAAGTCACTAAGACCTCAACTGAGCTATGTTTGCATGCTTACACAAGGTTTAGTATCAATATTTTTCTGTCATCATGATTGCATGAAATGAAAAGAAAATAGGTGTTTTATACTGTAAATATATCTATTACAAACCCTTAATCATACATTTAAGTAAAAGTTTTAACAAATTGTTGTCAGGAAGCATTGTTAGATTACTTCAAATTTTCCTAATAGTTAGAGTAGCATGACTTACAACATGAAAACAATATTTAAGCTGTATGTATGCACCATGCTGTTAAATAAACATTCTCGTCATTTAGAAGTTACTACTGAATACTCAAAAATGTTAAGAAATGATGTTGTTTAAATATAAAATAATTAAATTCTGATCACTACTCACGGAAAAAAGAAAAAATGCACGAAAACATGCCGAAACCCGGGATCGAACCAGGGACCTTTAGATCTTCAGTCTAACGCTCTCCCAACTGAGCTATTTCGGCAAGGTCGGTGTATGGCAAAAGTCACTAAGACCTCAACTGAGCTATTTTTGCATGGTTACACAAGGTTAAGTATCAATATTTTTCTGACATCATGGTTCCATGAAATGAAGAGAAAAGATGTGTTTTATACTGTAAATAGATAAATTACAAACCCTTAATCGTACATTTAAGTAAAAGTTTTATCAAATTGTGGTCAGGAAGCTTCAAATTTTCATAATAGAGTAGCATGACGGACAACATGAAAACAATATCTAAGCTGTATTTATGCACCGTGTTATTAAATAAACATTCTCATCAATTAGAAGATACTACTGAATACTCAACTATGTTAAGAAATGATATTGTTTACATTTGAAATAATTAAATACTGATAACTACTCAAGGAAAAAAGAAAAAATGTACTCAAACATGCTGAGACCCGGGTCCTTTAGAGCTTCAGTCTAATGCTCTCCCAACTGAGCTATTTCGGCAAAGTCTGTGTATGGCAAAAGTCACTAAGACCTCAACTGAGCTATGTTTGCATGCTTACACAAGGTTTAGTATCAATATTTTTCTGTCATCATGATTGCATGAAATGAAAAGAAAATATGTGTATTATACTGTAGAACCCTTAATTATACATTTAAGTAAAAGTTTTAACAAATTGTGGTCAGGAAGCATTGTTAGATTACTTCAAATTTTCATAATAGAGTAGCATGATGGACAACATGAAAACAATATTTAAGCTGTATTTATGCACCGTGTTGTTAAATAAACATTCTCATCATTTAGAAGTTACTACTGAATACTCAACCATGTAAAGAAATGATGTTGTTTGAATTTGAAATAATTAAATTCTGATCACTACTCAAGGGAAAAAGAAAAAAGCACTCAAACATGCCGAAACCCGGGATCGAACCACGGACATTTAGATCTTCAGTCTAACGCTCTCCCAAATGAGCTATTTCAGCAAGGTCGGTGTTTGGCAAAAGTCACTAAGACCTCAACTAAGCTATGTTTGCATCGTTACACAAGGTTAAGTATCAATATTTTTCTGTCATCATGATTGCATGAAATGAAGAGAAAAGATGTGTTTTATACTGTAAATGTATAAATTACAAACCATTAATCGTACATTTAAGTAAATGTTTTAACAAATTGTGGTCTGGAAGCAGT
Organism: Taudactylus pleione; assembly: GCA_031769625.1. Lineage (NCBI taxonomy): Eukaryota > Metazoa > Chordata > Amphibia > Anura > Myobatrachidae > Taudactylus > Taudactylus pleione. Next base: position 843,965 of record JAUIMM010000592.1, on the reverse strand, counting down.
TTGTTTACTTCAAATTTTCAGAATAGAATAGCATGACGGACAACATGAAAACAATATTTAAGCTGTATTTATGCACCGTGTTGTTAAATAAACATTCTCATAATTTAGAAGTTTCTACTGAAGAAACAATGTTGTTTACATTTTAAATACTTAAAAACTGATAAATACTCAAGGAAATAAGAAAAAAGGTACTCAAACATGCTGAAACCCGGGACCTTTAGATCTTCAGTCTAACACTCTCCCAACTGAGTTATTTTGGCAAAGTCTGTGTATGGCAAAAAGTCACTAAGACCTCAACTGAGCTATGTTTGCATGCTTACACAAGGTTTAGTATCAATATTTTTCTGTCATCATGATTGCATGAAATGAAAAGAAAATTTGTGCTTTATACTGTAAATATATCCATTACAAACAATTAATCATACATTTAAGTAAAATTTTTAACAAATTGTGGTCAGGAAGCATTGTTAGATTACTTCAAGTTTTCATAATGGTTAGAGTAGCATGACTTACAACATGAAAACAATATTTAAGCTGTATTTATTTACCATGTTGTTAAATAAACATTCTCATCATTTAGAAGTTACTACTGAATACTCAACTATGTTAAGAAATGATGTTGTTTAAATTTGAAATAATTAAATTCTGATCACTACTCAAGGAAAAAAGAAAAAATGCATTCTAAAAAGTGGAAACCCGGGATCGAACCAGGGACCTTTAGATCTTCAGTCTAACGCTCTCCCAACTGAGCTACTTCGGCAAGGTTGGTGTATGGCAAAAGTCACTAAGACCTCAACTGAGCTATTTTTGCATGGATACACAAGGTTAAGTATCAATATTTCTCTGACATCATGGTTCCATGAAATTAAGAGAAAAGATGTGTTTTATACTGTAAATATATAAATTACAAACCCTTAATCGTACATTAAAGTAAAAGTTTTATCAAATTGTGGTCAGGAAGCTTCAAATTTTCATAATAGAGTAGCATGATGGACAACATGAAAACAATATTTAAGCTGTATTTATGCACCGTGTTGTTAAATAAACATTCTCATCATTTAGAAGATACTACTGAATACTCAACTATGTTAAGAAATGATGTTGTTTACATTTGAAATAATTAAATACTGAAAACTACTCAAGGAAAAAAGAAAAAAGTACTCAAACATGCTGAGACCCGGGTCCTTTAGAGCTTCAGTCTAATTCTTTCCCAACTGAGCTATTTCGGCAAAGTCTGTGTATGGCAAAAGTCACTAAGACCTCAACTGAGCTATGTTTGCATGCTTACACAAGGTTTAGTATCAATATTTTTCTGTCATCATGATTGCATGAAATGAAAAGAAAATATGTGTTTTATACTGTAAATATATCCATTACAAACCCTGAATCATACATTTAAGTAAAAGTTTTAACAAATTGTGGTCAGGAAGCATTGTTAGATTACTTCAAATTTTCATTATAGTCAGAGTAGCATGACTTACAACATGAAAACAATATTTAAGCTGTATTTTTGCACCGTGTTGTTAAATAAACATTCTCGTCATTTAGAAGTTACTACTGAATACTCAACTATGTTAAGAAATGATGTTGATTACATTTGAAATAATTAAATACTGATAACTACTCAAGGAAAAAAGAAAAAATGCACTCTAACATGCCGAAACCCAGGATCGAACCAGGGACCTTTAGATCTTCAGTCTATCGCTCTCCCAACTGAGCTATTTTGGCAAAGTCTGTGTATGGCAAAAGTCACTAAGACCTCAACTGAGCTATGTTTGCATGGTTACACAAGGTTTAGTATCAATATTTTTCTTCCATCAGGATTGCATGAAATGAAAAGAAAATATGTGTTTTATACTGTATAACCCTTAATTATACATTTATGTAAAAGTTTTAACAAATTGTGGTCATTAAGCATTGTTAGATTACTTCAAATTTTCATAATAGAGTAGCATGACGGACAACATGAAAACAATATTTAAGCTGTTTTTTTGCACCGTGTTGTTAAATAAACATTCTCATCATTTAGGAGATACTACTGAATACTCAACTATGTTAAGAAATGATGTTGTTTATATTTGAAATAATTAAATACTGATCACTACTCAAGGGAAAAAGAAAAAAGAACTCAAACATGCCGGAACCCGGGATCGAACCACGGACATTTAGATCTTCAGTATAACGCTCTCCCAAATGAGCTATTTCGGCAACGGCGGTGTTTGGCAAAAGTCACTAAGACCTCAACTGAGCTATGTTTGCATGCTTACACAAGGTTTAGTATCAATATTTTTCTGTCATCATGATTGCATGAAATGAAAAGAAATTATGTGTTTTATGCTGTAAATATATCCATTACAAACCCTTAATCATACATTTAAGTAAAAGTTTTAACAAATTGTGGTCAGGAAGCATTGTTAGATTACTTCAAATTTTCATAATAGAGTAGCATGATGGACAACATGAAAACAATATTTAAGCTGTATTTATGCACCGTGTTGTTAAATAAACATTCTCATCATTTAGAAGATACTACTGAATACTCAACTATGTTAAGAAATGATGTTGTTTACATTTGAAATAATTAAATAATGATAAGTACTCAAGGAAAAAAGAAAAAATGTACTCAAACATGCTGAGACCCGGGACCTTTAGATCTTCAGTCTAATGCTCTCCCAACTGAGCTATTTCGGCAAAGTCTGTGTATGGCAAAAGTCACTAAGACCTCAACTGAGCTATGTTTGCATGCTTACACAAGGTTTAGTATCAATATTTTTCTGTCACCATGATTGCATGAAATGAAAAGAAAATATGTGTTTTATACTGTATAACCCTTAATTATACATTTAAGTAAAAGTTTTAACAAATTGTGGTCAGGAAGCATTGTTAGATTACTTCAAATTTTCATAATGGTTAGAGTAGCATGACTTACAACATGAAAACAATATTTAAGCTGTATTTATGCACCATGTTGTTAAATAAACATTCTCATCATTTAGAACTTACTACTGAATACTCAACTCTGTTAAGAAATTACGTTTTTTAAATTTGAAATAATTAAATACTGATAACTTCTCAAGGAAAAAAGAAAAAACGTACTCAAACATGCCGAAACCCAGAACCTTTAGATCTTCAGTCTAACGCTCTCCCAACTGAGCTATTTCGGCAAAGTCTGTGTATGGCAAAGTCACTAAGACCTCAACTGAGCTATGTTTGCATGGTTACACAAGGTTAAGTATCAATATTTTTCTGTCATCATGATTGCATGAAATGAAGAGATAAGATGTGTTTTATACTGTAAATATATAAATTACAAACCCTTAATCGTACATTTAAGTAAAAGTTTTATCAAATTGTGGTCAGGAAGCATTGTTAGATTACTTCAAATTTTCATAATAGAGTAGCATGACGGACAACATGAAAACAATTTTTAAGCTGTATTTATGCACCGTGTTGTTAAATAAACATTCTCATCATTTAGAAGTTACTACTGAAATCTCAACTATTTTAAGAAATTATGTTGTTTAAATTTGAAATAATTAAATTCTGATCACTACTCAAGGAAAAAAGAAAAAAGCACTCAACCATGCCGAAACCCGGGATCGAACCAGGGACCTTTAGATCTTCAGTATAACGTTCTCCCAAATAAGCTATTTCAGCAAGGTCGGTGTAAGGCAAAAGTCACTAAGACCTCAACTGAGCTATGTTTGCATGGTTACACAAGGTTAAGTATCAATATTTTTCTGTCATCATGATTGCATGAAATGCAGAGAAAAGATGTGTTTTATAATGTAAATATATAAATTACAAACCCTTAATCGTACATTTAAGTAAAAGTTTTAACAAATTGTGATAAGGAAGCAGTTAGTTTACTTCAAATTTTCAGAATAGAGTAGCTTGATGGACAACATGAAAACAATATATAAGCTGTATTTATGCACCGTGTTGTTAAATAAACATTCTCATCATTTAGAAGTTACTACTGAATACTCAACTATTTTAAGAAATGATGTTGTTTACATTTGAAATACTTAAAAACTGATAACTGCTCAAGGAAAGAAGAAAAAAGGTACTGAAACATGCTGAAACCCGGGACCTTTAGATCTTCAGTCTAACGCTCTCCCAACTGAGCTATTTCGGCAAAGTCTGTGTATGGCAAAAGTCACTAACACCTCAACTGAGCTATGTTTGCATGGTTACACAAGGTTTAGTATCAATATTTTTCTGTCATCATGATTGCATGAAATGAAAAGAAGATATGTATATTATACTGTATAACCCTTAATTATACATTTAAGTAAAAGTTTTAACAAATTGTGGTCAGGAAGCATTGTTAGATTACTTCAAATTTTCATAATAGAGTAGCATGACGGACAACATGAAAACAATATTTAAGCTGTATTTATGCACAGTGTTGTTAAATAAACATTCTCATCATTTAGAAGTTACCACTGAATACTCAACAATGTTAAGAAACGATGTTGTTTACATATGAAATACTTAAATACTAATAACTACTCAAGGAAATAAGAAAAAAGGAACTCAAACATGTTGAAACCCGGGACCTTTAGATCTTCAGTCTAACGCTCTCCCAACTGAGCTATTTTGGCAAAGTCTGTGTATGGCAAAAGTCACTAAGACCTCAACTGAGCTATGTTTGCATGGTTACACAACTTCAGTATCAATATTTTTCTTCCATCAGGATTGCATGAAATGAAAAGAAAATATGTGTTTTATACTGTATAACCCTTAATTATACATTTATGTAAAAGTTTTAACAAATTGTGGTCATTAAGCATTGTTAGATTACTTCAAATTTTCATAATAGAGTAGCATGACGGACAACATGAAAACAATATTTAAGCTGTTTTTTTGCACCGTGTTGTTAAATAAACATTCTCATCATTTAGGAGATACTACTGAATACTCAACTATGTTAAGAAATGATGTTGTTTATATTTGAAATAATTAAATACTGATCACTACTCAAGGGAAAAAGAAAAAAGAACTCAAAGATTCTGAAACCCGGGATCGAACCAAGGACATTTAGATCTTCAGTATAACGCTCTCCCAAATGAGCTATTTCGGCAAGGTCGGTGTTTGGCAAAAGTCACTAAGACCTCAACTGAGATATGTTTGCATGCTTACACAAGGTTTAGTATCAATATTTTTCTGTCATCATGATTGCATGAAATGAAAAGAAATTATGTGTTTTATGCTGTAAATATATCCATTACAAACCCTTAATCATACATTTAAGTAAAATTTTTAACAAATTGTGGTCAGGAAGCATTGTTAGATTACTTCAAATTTTCATAATAGAGTAGCATGATGGACAACATGAAAACAATATTTAAGCTGTATTTATGCACCGTGTTGTTAAATAAACATTCTCATCATTTAGAAGTTACTACTGAATACTCAACTATGTAAAGAAATGATGTTGTTTAAATTTGAAATAATTAAATTCTGATCACTACTCAAGGAAAAAAGAAAAAATGTACTCAAACATGCTGAGACCCGGGTCCTTTAGAGCTTCAATCTAATGCTCTCCCAACTGAGCTATTTCGGCAAAGTCTGTGTATGGCAAAAGTCACTAAGACCTCAACTGAGCTATGTTTGCATGCTTACACAAGGTTTAGTATCAATATTTTTCTGTCATCATGATTGCATGAAATGAAAAGAAAATAGGTGTTTTATACTGTAAATATATCTATTACAAACCCTTAATCATACATTTAAGTAAAAGTTTTAACAAATTGTTGTCAGGAAGCATTGTTAGATTACTTCAAATTTTCCTAATAGTTAGAGTAGCATGACTTACAACATGAAAACAATATTTAAGCTGTATTTATGCACCATGCTGTTAAATAAACATTCTCGTCATTTAGAAGTTACTACTGAATACTCAAAAATGTTAAGAAATGATGTTGTTTAAATATAAAATAATTAAATTCTGATCACTACTCAAGGGAAAAAGAAAAAAGAACTCAAACATGCCGAAACCCGGGATCGAACCACGGACATTTAGATCTTCAGTATAACGCTCTCCCAAATGAGCTATTTCGGCAAGGTCAGTGTTTGGCAAAAGTCACTAAGACCTCAACTGAGCTATGTTTGCATGCTTACACAAGGTTTAGTATCAATATTTTTCTGTCATCATGATTGCATGAAATGAAAAGAAAATATGTGTTTTATACTGTAAATGTATCCATTACAAACCCTTAATCATACATTTAAGTAAAAGTTTTAACAAATTGTGGTCAGGAAGCATTGTTAGATTACTTCAAATTTTCATAATAGAGTAGCATGATGGACAACATGAAAACAATATTTAAGCTGTATTTATGCACCGTGTTGTTAAATAAACATTCTCATCATTTAGAAGTTACTACTGAATACTCAACTATGTAAAGAAATGATGTTGTTTAAATTTGAAATAATTAAATTCTGATCACTACTCAAGGGAAAAAAAAAAAAGAACTCAAACATGCCGAAACCCGGGATCGAACCACGGACATTTAGATCTTCAGTATAACGCTCTCCCAAATGAGCTATTTCAGCAAGGTCGGTGTTTGGCAAAAGTCACTAAGACCTCAACTGAGCTATGTTTGCATGGTTACACAAGGTTAAGTATCAATATTTTCCTGTCATCATGATTGCATGAAATGAAGAGAAAAGATGTGTTTTATACTGTAAATATATAAATTACAAACCATTAATCGTACATTTAAGTAAAAGTTTTCACAAATTGTGGTCAGGAAGCAGTTGTTTACTTAAAATTTTCATAATAGAGTAGCATGACGGACAACATGAAAACAATATTTAAGCTGTATTTATGCACCGTGTTTTTTAAATAACATTCTCATCATTTAGAAGTTTCTACAGAATACTCAACTATGTTAAGAAACGAAGTTGTTTACATTTGAAATACTTAAATACTGATAACTACTCAAGGAAATAAGAAAAAAGGTACTCAAACATGCTGAAACCCAGGACCTTTAGATCTTCAGTCTAACACTCTCCCAACTGATCTATTTCGGCAAAGTCTGTGTATGGCAAAAGTCACTAAGACCTCAACTGAGCTATGTTTCCATGCTTACACAAGGTTTAGTATCAATATTTTTCTGTCATCATGATTGCATGAAATGAAAAGAAAATTTGTGTTTTATACTGTAAATATATCCATTACAAACAATTAATCATACATTTAAGTAAAAGTTTTAACAAATTGTGGTCAGGAAGCATTGTTAGATTACTATAAGTTTTCATAATGGTTAGAGTAGCATGACTTACAACATGAAAACAATACTTAAGCTGTATTTATGCACCATGTTGTTAAATAAACATTCTCATCATTTAGAAGTTACTACTGAATCCTCAACTATGTTAAGAAATTACTTTTTTTAAATTTGAAATAATTAGATTCTGATCACTACTCAAGGAAAAAAGAAAAATGCACTCAAACATGTCGAAACCCGGGATCGAACCAGGGACCTTTAGATCTACAGACTAACGCTCTCCCAACTGAGCTATTTCATCAAGGTCGGTGTATGGCAAAAGTCACTAAGACCTCAACTGAGCTATGTTTGCATGGTTACACAAGGTTAAGTATCAATATTTTTCTGTCATCATGATTGCATGAAATGAACAGAAAATATGTATATTATACTGTATAACCCTTAATTATACATTTAAGTAAAAGTTTTAACAAATTGTGGTCAGGAAACATTGTTAGATTACTTCAAATTTTCATAATAGAGTAGCATGACGGACAACATGAAAACAATATTTAAGCTGTATTTATGCACTGTGTTGTTAAATAAACATTCTCATCATTTAGAAGTTACAACTGAATTCTCAACTATTTTAAGAAATTATGTTGTTTACATTTGAAATACTTAAAAACTGATAACTGCTCAAGGAAAGAAGAAAAATGGTACTGAAACATACTGAAACCCGGGACCGTTAGATCTTCAGTCTAACGCTCTCCCAACTGAGCAATTTTGGCAAAGTCTGTGTATGGCAAAAGCCACTAAGACCTCAACTGAGCTATGTTTGCATGGTTACACAAGGTTTAGTATCAATATTTTTCTGTCATCATGATTGCATTAAATGAAAAGAAAATATGTGTATTATACTGTATAACCCTTAATTATACATTTAAGTAAAAGTTTTAACAAATTGTGGTCAGGAAGCATTGTTAGATTACTTCAAATTTTCATAATAGTTAGAGTAGCATGAATTACAACATGAAAAAAATATTTAAGCTGTATTTATGCACCGTGTTGTTAATTAAACATTCTCATCATTTAGAAGTTACTACTGAATACTCAACTATGTTAAGAAATGATGTTGTTTAAATTTGAAATAATTAAATACTGATAACTACTCAAGGAAATAAGAAAAAAGGTACTCAAACATGTTGAAACCCGGGACCTTTAGATCTTCAGTCTAACGCTCTCCCAACTGAGCTATTTTGGCAAAGTCTGTGTATGGCAAAAGTCACTAAGACCTCAACTGAGCTATGTTTGCATGGTTACACAAGGTTTAGTATCAATATTTTTCTTCCATCAGGATTGCATGAAATGAAAAGAAAATATGTGTTTTATACTGTATAACCCTTAATTATACATTTATGTAAAAGTTTTAACAAATTGTGGTCATTAAGCATTGTTAGGTTACTTCAAATTTTCATAATAGAGTAGCATGACGGACAACATGAAAACAATATTTAAGCTGTTTTTTTGCACCGTGTTGTTAAATAAACATTCTCATCATTTAGGAGATACTACTGAATACTCAACTATGTTAAGAAATGATGTTGTTTATATTTGAAATAATTAAATACTGATCACTACTCAAGGGAAAAAGAAAAAAGAACTCAAACATTCCGAAACCCGGGATCGAACCAAGGACATTTAGATCTTCAGTATAACGCTCTCCCAAATGAGCTATTTCGGCAAGGTCGGTGTTTGGCAAAAGTCACTAAGACCTCAACTGAGATATGTTTGCATGCTTACACAAGGTTTAGTATCAATATTTTTCTGTCATCATGATTGCATGAAATGAAAAGAAATTATGTGTTTTATGCTGTAAATATATCCATTACAAACCCTTAATCATACATTTAAGTAAAATTTTTAACAAATTGTGGTCAGGAAGCATTGTTAGATTACTTCAAATTTTCATAATAGAGTAGCATGATGGACAACATGAAAACAATATTTAAGCTGTATTTATGCACCGTGTTGTTAAATAAACATTCTCATCATTTAGAAGTTACTACTGAATACTCAACTATGTAAAGAAATGATGTTGTTTAAATTTGAAATAATTAAATTCTGATCACTACTCAAGGGAAAAAGAAAAAAGAACTCAAACATGCCGAAACCCGGGATCGAACCACGGACATTTAGATCTTCAGTATAACGCTCTCCCAAATGAGCTATTTCAGCAAGGTCGGTGTTTGGCAAAAGTCACTAAGACCTCAACTGAGCTATGTTTGCATGGTTACACAAGGTTAAGTATCAATATTTTCCTGTCATCATGATTGCATGAAATGAAGAGAAAAGATGTGTTTTATACTGTAAATATATAAATTACAAACCATTAATCGTACATTTAAGTAAAAGTTTTCACAAATTGTGGTCAGGAAGCAGTTGTTTACTTAAAATTTTCATAATAGAGTAGCATGACGGACAACATGAAAACAATATTTAAGCTGTATTTATGCACCGTGTTTTTTAAATAACATTCTCATCATTTAGAAGTTTCTACAGAATACTCAACTATGTTAAGAAACGATGTTGTTTACATTTGAAATACTTAAATACTGATAACTACTCAAGGAAATAAGAAAAAAGGTACTCAAACATGCTGAAACCCAGGACCTTTAGATCTTCAGTCTAACACTCTCCCAACTGATCTATTTCGGCAAAGTCTGTGTATGGCAAAAGTCACTAAGACCTCAACTGAGCTATGTTTCCATGCTTACACAAGGTTTAGTATCAATATTTTTCTGTCATCATGATTGCATGAAATGAAAAGAAAATTTGTGTTTTATACTGTAAATATATCCATTACAAACAATTAATCATACATTTAAGTAAAAGTTTTAACAAATTGTGGTCAGAAAGCATTGTTAGATTACTTCAAGTTTTCATAATGGTTAGAGTAGCATGACTTACAACATGAAAACAATACTTAAGCTGTATTTATGCACCATGTTGTTAAATAAACATTCTCATCATTTAGAAGTTACTACTGAATCCTCAACTATGTTAAGAAATTACTTTTTTTAAATTTGAAATAATTAGATTCTGATCACTACTCAAGGAAAAAAGAAAAATGCACTCAAACATGTCGAAACCCGGGATCGAACCAGGGACCTTTAGATCTACAGACTAACGCTCTCCCAACTGAGCTATTTCATCAAGGTCGGTGTATGGCAAAAGTCACTAAGACCTCAACTGAGCTATGTTTGCATGGTTACACAAGGTTAAGTATCAATATTTTTCTGTCATCATGATTGCATGAAATGAACAGAAAATATGTATATTATACTGTATAACCCTTAATTATACATTTAAGTAAAAGTTTTAACAAATTGTGGTCAGGAAACATTGTTAGATTACTTCAAATTTTCATAATAGAGTAGCATGACGGACAACATGAAAACAATATTTAAGCTGTATTTATGCACTGTGTTGTTAAATAAACATTCTCATCATTTAGAAGTTACAACTGAATTCTCAACTATTTTAAGAAATTATGTTGTTTACATTTGAAATACTTAAAAACTGATAACTGCTCAAGGAAAGAAGAAAAATGGTACTGAAACATACTGAAACCCGAGACCGTTAGATCTTCAGTCTAACGCTCTCCCAACTGAGCAATTTTGGCAAAGTCTGTGTATGGCAAAAGCCACTAAGACCTCAACTGAGCTATGTTTGCATGGTTACACAAGGTTTAGTATCAATATTTTTCTGTCATCATGATTGCATTAAATGAAAAGAAAATATGTGTATTATACTGTATAACCCTTAATTATACATTTAAGTAAAAGTTTTAACAAATTGTGGTCAGGAAGCATTGTTAGATTACTTCAAATTTTCATAATAGTTAGAGTAGCATGAATTACAACATGAAAAAAATATTTAAGCTGTATTTATGCACCGTGTTGTTAATTAAACATTCTCATCATTTAGAAGTTACTACTGAATACTCAACTATGTTAAGAAATGATGTTGTTTAAATTTGAAATAATTAAATACTGATAACTACTCAAGGAAATAAGAAAAAAGGTACTCAAACATGTTGAAACCCGGGACCTTTAGATCTTCAGTCTAACGCACTCCCAACTGAGCTATTTCAGCAAAGTCTGTGTATGGCAAAAGTCACTAAGACCTCAACTGAGCTATGTTTGCATGGTTACACAAGATTTAGTATTAATATTTTTCTGTCATCATGATTGCATGAAATGAAAAGAAAATTTGTGTTTTATACTGTAAATATATCCATTACAAATAATTAATCATACATTTAAGTAAAAGTTTTAACAAATTGTGGTCAGGAAGCATTGTTAGATTACTTCAAGTTTTCAAAATGGTTAGAGTAGCATGACTTACAACATGAAAACAATACTTAAGCTGTATTTATGCACCATGTTGTTAAATAAACATTCTCATCATTTAGAAGTTACTACTGAATACTCAACTATGTTAAGAAATTATGTTGTTTAAATTTGAAATAATTAAATTCTGATCACTACTCAAGGAAAAAAGAAAAAATACACTCTATCATGCCGAAACCCAGGATCGAACCAGGGACCTTTAGATCTTCAGTCTAACGCTCTCCCAACTGAGCTATTTCGGCAAGGTCGGTGTATGGCAAAAGTCACTAAGACCTCAACTGAGCTATTTTTGCATGGTTACACAAGGTTAAGTATCAATATTTTTCTGACATCATGGTTCCATGAAATGAAGAGAAAAGATGTGTTTTATACTGTAAATATATAAATTACAAATCCTTAATCGTACATTTAAGTAAAAGTTTTATCAAGTTGTGGAGAGGAAGCTTCAAATTTTCATAATAGAGTAGCATGACGGACAACATGAAAACAATATTTAAGCTGTATTTATGCATCGTGTTATTAAATAAACATTCTCATCATTTAGAAGATACTACTGAATACTCAACTATGTTGAGAAATGATGTTGTTTACATTTGAAATAATTAAATACTGATAAGTACTCAAGGAAAAAAGAAAAAATGTACTCAAACATGCTGAGACCCGGGTCCTTTAGAGCTTCAGTCTAATGCTCTCCCAACTGAGCTATTTCGGCAAAGTCTGTGTATGGCAAAAGTCACTAAGACCTCAACTGAGCTATGTTTGCATGCTTACACAAGGTTTAGTATCAATATTTTTCTGTCATCATGATTGCATGAACTGAAAAGAAAATATGTGTTTTATACTGTAAATATATCCATTATAAACCCTTAATCATACATTTAAGTAAAAGTTTTCACAAATTGTGGTCAGGAAGCATTGTTAGATTACTTCCAATTTTCATAATAGTTAGAGTAGAATGACTTACAACATGAAAACAATTGTTAAGCTGTATTTATGCACCATGTTGTTAATTAAACATTCTCATCATATAGAAGTTACTACTGAATACTCAACTATGTTAAGAAATGATGTTGTTTAAATTTGAAATAATTAAATTCTGATCACTACTCAAGGAAAAAAGAAAAAATGCACTCTAACATGCCGAAACCCGGGATCGAACCAGAGACCTTTAGATCTTCAGTCTAACGCTCTCCCAACTGAGCTATTTCGGCAAGGTCGGTGTATGGCAAAAGTCACTAAGACCTCAAGTGAGCTATTTTTGCATGGTTACACAAGGTTAAGTATCAATATTTTTCTGACATCATGGTTCCATGAAATGAAGAGAAAAGATGTGTTTTATACTGTAAATAGATAAATTACAAACCCTTAATCGTACATTTAAGTAAAAGTTTTATCAAATTGTGGTCAGGAAGCTTCAAATTTTCATAATAGAGTAGCATGACGGACAACATGAAAACAATATTTAAGCTGTATTTATGCACCGTGTTATTAAATAAACATTCTCATCAATTAGAAGATACTACTGAATACTCAACTATGTTAAGAAATGATATTGTTTACATTTGAAATAATTAAATACAGATAACTACTCAAGGAAAAAAGAAAAAATGTACTCAAACATGCTGAGACCCGGGTCCTTTAGAGCTTCAGTCTAATGCTCTCCCAACTGAGCTATTTCGGCAAAGTCTGTGTATGGCAAAAGTCACTAAGACCTAAACTGAGCTATGTTTGCATGGTTACACAAGGTTTAGTATCAATATTTTTCTTCCATCAGGATTGCATGAAATGAAAAGAAAATATGTGTTTTATACTGTATAACCCTTAATTATACATTTACGTAAAAGTTTTAACAAATTGTGGTCAGGAAGCATTGTTAGATTACTTCAAATTTTCATAATAGAGTAGCATGATGGACAACATGAAAACAATATTTAAGCTGTATTTATGCACCGTGTTGTTAAATAAACATTCTCATCATTTAGAAGTTACTACTGAATACTCAACTATGTAAAGAAATGATGTTGTTTAAATTTGAAATAATTAAATTCTGATCACTACTCAAGGGAAAAAGAAAAAAGAACTCAAACATGCCGAAACCCGGGATCGAACCACGGACATTTAGATCTTCAGTATAACGCTCTCCCAAATGAGCTATTTCGGCAAGGTCGGTGTTTGGCAAAAGTCACTAAGACCTCAACTGAGCTATGTTTTCATGGTTACACAAGGTTAAGTATCAATATTTTCCTGTCATCATGATTGCATGAAATGAAGAGAAAAGATGTGTTTTATACTGTAAATATATAAATTACAAACCATTAATCGTACATTTAAGTAAAAGTTTTCACAAATTGTGGTCAGGAAGCAGTTTGTTTACTTAAAATTTTCATAATAGAGTAGCATGACGGACAGCATGAAAACAATATTTAAGCTGTATTTATGCACCGTGTTTTTTAAATAACATTCTCATCATTTAGAAGTTTCTACAGAATACTCAACTATGTTAAGAAACGATGTTGTTTACATTTGAAATACTTAAATACTGATAACTACTCAAGGAAATAAGAAAAAAGGTACTCAAACATGCTGAAACCCGGGACCTTTAGATCTTCAGTCTAACACTCTCCCAACTGATCTATTTCGGCAAAGTCTGTGTATGGCAAAAGTCACTAAGACCTCAACTGAGCTATGTTTCCATGCTTACACAAGGTTTAGTATCAATATTTTTCTTTCATCATGATTGCATGAAATGAAAAGAAAATTTGTGTTTTATACTGTAAATATATCCATTACAAACAATTAATCATACATTTAAGTAAAAGTTTTAACAAATTGTGGTCAGGAAGCATTGTTAGATTACTTCAAGTTTTCATAATGGTTAGAGTAGCATGACTTACAACATGAAAACAATACTTAAACTGTATTTATGCACCATGTTGTTAAATAAACATTCTCATCATTTAGAAGTTACTACTGAATCCTCAACTATGTTAAGAAATTACTTTTTTTAAATTTGAAATAATTAGATTCTGATCAATACTCAAGGAAAAAAGAAAAATGCAGTCAAACATGCCGAACCCCAGTATCGAACCAGGGACCTTTAGATCTACAGACTAACGCTCTCCCAACTGAGCTATTTCAGCAAGGTCGGTGTATGGCAAAAGTCACTAAGACCTCAACTGAGCTATGTTTGCATGGTTACACAAGGTTTAGTATCAATATTTTTCTGTCATCATGATTGCATGAAATGAACAGAAAATATGTATATTATACTGTATAACCCTTAATTATACATTTAAGTAAAAGTTTTAACAAATTGTGGTCAGGAAACATTGTTAGATCACTTCAAATTTTCATAATAGAGTAGCATGACGGACAACATGAAAACAATATTTAAGCTGTATTTATGCACCGTGTTGTTAAATAAACATTCTCATCATTTAGAAGTTACAACTGAATACTCAACTATTTTAAGAAATTATGTTGTTTACATTTGAAATACTTAAAAACTGATAACTGCTCAAGGAAAGAAGAAAAAAGGTACTGAAACATGCTGAAACCCGGGACCGTTAGATCTTCAGTCTAACGCTCTCCCAAATGAGCTATTTTGGCAAAGTCTGTGTATGGCAAAAGTCACTAAGACCTCAACTGAGCTATGTTTGCATGGTTACACAAGGTTTAGTATCAATATTTTTCTGTCATCATGATTGCATTAAATGAAAAGAAAATATGTGTATTATACTGTATAACCCTTAATTATACATTTAAGTAAAAGTTTTAACAAATTGTGGTCAGGAAGCATTGTTAGATTACTTCAAATTTTCATTATAGTTAGAGTAGCATGACTTACAACATGAAAACTATATTTAAGCTGTATTTATGCACCGTGTTGTTAAATAAACATTCTCGTCATTTAGAAGTTACTAATGAATACTCAACTATGTTAAGAAATGATGTTGTTTAAATTTGAAATAATTAAATTCTGATCACTACTCAAGGAAAAAAGAAAAATGCACACAATCATGCCGAAACCCGGGATCGAACCAGGGACCTTTAGATCTTCACTCTAATGCTCTCCCAACTGAGCTATTTCGGCAAGGACGGAGTAGGTCAAAAGTCACTAAGACCTCAACTGAGCTATGTTTGCATGGTTACACAAGGTTAAGTATCAATATTTTTCTGACATCATGGTTGCATGAAATGAAGAGAAAAGATGTGTTTTATACTGTAAATATATAAATTACAAACCCTTAATCATACATTTAAGTAAAAGTTTTATCAAATTGTGGTCAGGAAGCTTCAAATTTTCATAATAGAGTAGCATGATGGACAACATGAAAACAATATTTAAGCTGTATTTATGCACCGTGTTATTAAATAAACATTCTCATCATTTAGAAGATATTACTGAATACTCAACTATGTTAAGAAATGATGTTGTTTACATTTGAAATAATTAAATACTGATAACTACTCAAGAAAAAAGAAAAAAGGTACTCAAACATGCAGAGACCCAGGTCCTTTAGAGCTTCAGTCTAATGCTCTCCCAACTGAGATATTTCGGCAAAGTCTGTGTATGGCAAAAGTCACTAAGACCTCAACTGAGCTATGTTTGCATGCTTACACAAGGTTTAGTATCAATATTTTTCTGTCATCATGATTGCATGAAATGAAAAGAAAATATGTGTTTTATACTGTAAATATATCCATTACAAACCCTTAATCATACATTTAAGTAAAAGTTTTAACAAATTGTGGTCAGGAAGCATTGTTAGATTACTTCAAATTTTCATAATAGTTAGAGTTGCATGACTTACAACATGAAAACAATATTTAAGCTGTATTTATGCACCGTGTTGTTAAATAAACATTCTCGTCATTTAGAAATCACTACTAAACACTCAACTATGTTAAGAAATGATGTTGTTTAAATTTGAAATAATTAAATTCTGATCACTACTCAATGAAAAAAGAAAAATGCACTCAAACATGCCGAAACCCGGGATCGAACCAAGGACCTTTAGATTTTCAGCCTAACGCTCTCCCAACTGAGCTATTTCGGCAAGGTTGGTGTATAACAAAAGTCACTAAGACCTCAACTGTGCTATGTTTGCCTGGTTACATAAGGTTAAGTATCAATATTTTTCTGTCATCATGATTGCTTGAAATGAAGAGAAAAGATGTGTTTTATACTGTAAATATATAAATTACAAACCCTTAATCGTACATTTAAGTAAAAGTTTTAACAAATTGTGGTCAGGAAGCAGTTAGTTTACTTCAAATTTTCATAATAGAGTAGCATGATGGACAACATGAAAACAATATTTAAGCAGTATTTATGCACTGTGTTGTTAAATAAACATTCTCATCATTTAGAAGTTACTACTGAATACTCAACTATGTTAAGAAACTATGTTGTTTACATTTGAAATACTTAAAAACTGATAACTACTCAAGGAAAGAAGAAAAAAGGTACTGAAACATGCTGATACCCGGGACCTTTAGATCTTCAGTCTAACGCTCTCCGAACTGAGCTATTTCGACAAAGTCTGTGTATGGCAAAAGTCACTAAGACCTCAACTGAGCTATGTTTGCATGGTTACACAAGGTTTAGTATCAATATTTTTCTGTCATCATGATTGCATGAAATGAAAAGAAATATGTGTTTTATACTGTATAACCCTTAATTATACATTCAAATAAAAGTTTTAACAAATTGTGGTCATTAAGCATTGTTAGATTACTTCAAATTTTCATAACAGAGTAGCATGACGGACAACATGAAAACAATATTTAAGCTGTATTTTTGCACCATGTTGTTAAATAAACATTCTCATCATTTAGAAGATACTACTGAATACTCAACTATGTTAAGAAATGATTTTGTTTACATTTGAAATAATTAAATACTGATAACTACTCAAGGAAAAATGAAAAAATGTACTCAAACATGCTGAGACCCGGGACCTTTAGAGCTTCAATCTAATGCTCTCCCAACTGAGCTATTTCGGCAAAGTCTGTGTATGGCAAAAGTCACTAAGACCTCAACTGAGCTATGTTTGCATGCTTACACAAGGTTTAGTATCAATATTTTTCTGTCATCATGATTGTATGAAATGAAAAGAAAATATGTGTTTTGTACTGTATATATATCCTTTACAAACCCTTAATCATACATTTAAGTAAAAGTTTTAACAAATTGTGGTCAGGAAGCATTGTTAGATTACTTCAAATTTTCATAATAGTTAGAGTAGCATGACTTACAACATGAAAACTATATTTAAGCTTTATTTATGCACCGTGTTGTTAAATAAACATTCTCGTCATTTAGAAGTTACTAATGAATACTCAACTATGTTAAGAAATGATGTTGTTTAAATTGGAAATAATTAAATTCTGATCGCTACTCAAGGAAAAAAGAAAAATACACTCAAACATGCAGAAACCCGGGATCGAACCAGGGACCTTTAGATCTTCAGGCTAACGCTCTCCCAACTGAGCTATTTCGGCAAGGTTAGTGTATGACAAAAGTCACTAAGACCTCAACTGAGCTATGTTTGCATGGTTACACAAGGTTAAGTATCAATATTTTTCTGTCATCATGATTGCATGAAATGAAGAGAAAAGATGTGTTTTATACTGTAAATATATAAATTACAAACCCTTAATCGTACATTTAAGTACAAGTTTTAACAAATTGTGGTCAGGAAACATTGTTAGATTACTGCAAATTTTCATAATAGAGTAGCATGACGGACAACATGAAAACAATATTTAAGCTGTATTTATGCACCGTGTTGTTAAATAAACATTCTCATCATTTAGAAGTTACAACTGAATACTCAACTATTTTAAGAAATTATGTTGTTTACATTTGAAATACTTAAAAACTGATAACTGCTCAAGGAAAGAAGAAAAAAGGTACTGAAACATGCTGAAACCCGGGACCGTTAGATCTTCAGTCTAACGCTCTCCCAACTGAGCTATTTTGGCAAAGTCTGTGTATGGCAAAAGTCACTAAGACCTCAACTGAGCTATGTTTGCATGGTTACACAAGGTTTAGTATCAATATTTTTCTGTCATCATGATTGCATTAAATGAAAAGAAAATATGTGTATTATACTGTATAACCCTTAATTATACATTTAAGTAAAAGTTTTAACAAATTGTGGTCAGGAAGCATTGTTAGATTACTTCAAATTTTCATTATAGTTAGAGTAGCATGACTTACAACATGAAAACTATATTTAAGCTTTATTTATGCACCGTGTTGTTAAATAAACATTCTCGTCATTTAGAAGTTACTAATGAATACTCAACTATGTTAAGAAATGATGTTGTTTAAATTTGAAATAATTAAATTCTGATCACTACTCAAGGAAAAAAGAAAAATGCACACAATCATGCCGAAACCCGGGATCGAACCAGGGACCTTTAGATCTTCACTCTAATGCTCTCCCAACTGAGCTATTTCGGCAAGGACGGAGTAGGTCAAAAGTCACTAAGACCTCAACTGAGCTATGTTTGCATGGTTACACAAGGTTAAGTATCAATATTTTTCTGACATCATGGTTGCATGAAATGAAGTGAAAAGATGTGTTTTATACTGTAAATATATAAATTACAAACCCTTAATCATACATTTAGTAAAAGTTTTATCAAATTGTGGTCAGGAAGCTTCAAATTTTCATAATAGAGTAGCATGATGGACAACATGAAAACAATATTTAAGCCTGTATTTATGCACCGTGTTATTAAATAAACATTCTCATCATTTAGAAGATACTACTGAATACTCAACTATGTTAAGAAATGATGTTGTTTACATTTGAAATAATTAAATACTGATAACTACTCAAGGAAAAAAGAAAAAATGTACTCAAACATGCAGAGACCCAGGTCCTTTAGAGCTTCAGTCTAATGCTCTCCCAACTGAGATATTTCGGCAAAGTCTGTGAATGGCAAAAGTCACTAAGACCTCAACTGAGCTATGTTTGCATGCTTACACAAGGTTTAGTATCAATATTTTTCTGTCATCATGATTGCATGAAATGAAAAGAAAATATGTGTTTTATACTGTAAATATATCCATTACAAACCCTTAATCATACATTTAAGTAAAAGTTTTAACAAATTGTGGTCAGGAAGCATTGTTAGATTACTTCAAATTTTCATAATAGTTAGAGTTGCATGACTTACAACATGAAAACAATATTTAAGCTGTATTTATGCACCGTGTTGTTAAATAAACATTCTCGTCATTTAGAAATCACTACTAAACACTCAACTATGTTAAGAAATGATGTTGTTTAAATTTGAAATAATTAAATTCTGATCACTACTCAATGAAAAAAGAAAAAATGCACTCAAACATGCCGAAACCCGGGATCGAACCAAGACCTTTAGATTTTCAGCCTAACGCTCTCCCAACTGAGCTATTTCGGCAAGGTTGGTGTATGATAAAAGTCACTAAGACCTCAACTGTGCTATGTTTTGCCTGGTTACATAAGGTTTAGTATCAATATTTTTCTGTCATCATGATTGCTTGAAATGAAGAGAAAAGATGTGTTTTATACTGTAAATATATAAATTACAAACCCTTAATCGTACATTTAAGTAAAAGTTTTAACAAATTGTGGTCAGGAAGCAGTTAGTTTACTTCAAATTTTCATAATAGAGTAGCATGATGGACAACATGAAAACAATATTTAAGCAGTATTATGCACTGTGTTGTTAAATAAACATTCTCATCATTTAGAAGTTACTACTGAATACTCAACTATGTTAAGAACGATGTTGTTTACATTTGAAAAACTTAAAAACTGATAACTACTCAAGGAAAGAAGAAAAAAGGTACTGAAACATGCTGATACCCGGGACCTTTAGATCTTCAGTCTAACGCTCTCCGAACTGAGCTATTTCGACAAAGTCTGTGTATGGCAAAAGTCACTAAGACCTACAACTGAGCTATGTTTGCATGGTTACACAAGGTTTAGTATCAATATTTTTCTGTCATCATGATTGCATGAAATGAAAAGAAATATGTGTTTTATACTGTATAACCCTTAATTATACATTCAAATAAAAGTTTTAACAAATTGTGGTCATTAAGCATTGTTAGATTACTTCAAATTTTCATAACAGAGTAGCATGACGGACAACATGAAAACAATATTTAAGCTGTATTTTTGCACCATGTTGTTAAATAAACATTCTCATCATTTAGAAGATACTACTGAATACTCAACTATGTTAAGAAATGATTTTGTTTACATTTGAAATAATTAAATACTGATAACTACTCAAGGAAAAAATGAAAAAATGTACTCAAACATGCTGAGACCCGGGACCTTTAGAGCTTCAATCTAATGCTCTCCCAACTGAGCTATTTCGGCAAAGTCTGTGTATGGCAAAAGTCACTAAGACCTCAACTGAGCTATGTTTGCATGGTTACACAAGGTTTAGTATCAATATTTTTCTGTCATCATGATTGCATGAAATGAAAAGAAATATGTGTTTTATACTGTATAACCCTTAATTATACATTCAAATAAAAGTTTTAACAAATTGTGGTCATTAAGCATTGTTAGATTACTTCAAATTTTCATAACAGAGTAGCATGACGGACAACATGAAAACAATATTTAAGCTGTATTTTTGCACCATGTTGTTAAATAAACTTTCTCATCATTTAGAAGATACTACTGAATACTCAACTATGTTAAGAAATGATTTTGTTTACATTTGAATAATTAAATACTGATAACTACTCAAGGAAAAATGAAAAATGTACTCAAACATGCTGAGACCGGGACCTTTAGAGCTTCAATCTAATGCTCTCCCAACTGAGCTATTTCGGCAAAGTCTGTGTATGGCAAAAGTCACTAAGACCTCAACTGAGCTATGTTTGCATGCTTACACAAGGTTTAGTATCAATATTTTTCTGTCATCATGATTGTATGAAATGAAAAGAAAATATGTGTTTTGTACTGTATATATATCCTTTACAAACCCTTAATCATACATTTAAGTAAAAGTTTTAACAAATTGTGGTCAGGAAGCATTGTTAGATTACTTCAAATTTTCATAATAGTTAGAGTAGCATGACTTACAACATGAAAACTATATTTAAGCTTTATTTATGCACCGTGTTGTTAAATAAACATTCTCGTCATTTAGAAGTTACTAATGAATACTCAACTATGTTAAGAAATGATGTTGTTTAAATTGGAAATAATTAAATTCTGATCGCTACTCAAGGAAAAAAGAAAAATACACTCAAACATGCAGAAACCCGGGATCGAACCAAGGACCTTTAGATTTTCAGCCTAACGCTCTCCCAACTGAGCTATTTCGGCAAGGTTGGAGTATAACAAAAGTCACTAAGACCTCAACTGTGCTATGTTTGCCTGGTTACATAAGGTTAAGTATCAATATTTTTCTGTCATCATGATTGCTTGAAATGAAGAGAAAAGATGTGTTTTATACTGTAAATATATAAATTACAAACCCTTAATCGTACATTTAAGTAAAAGTTTTAACAAATTGTGGTCAGGAAGCAGTTAGTTTACTTCAAATTTTCATAATAGAGTAGCATGATGGACAACATGAAAACAATATTTAAGCAGTATTTATGCACTGTGTTGTTAAATAAACATTCTCATCATTTAGAAGTTACTACTGAATACTCAACTATGTTAAGAAACTATGTTGTTTACATTTGAAATACTTAAAAACTGATAACTACTCAAGGAAAGAAGAAAAAAGGTACTGAAACATGCTGATACCCGGACCTTTAGATCTTCAGTCTAACGCTCTCTGAACTGAGCTATTTCGACAAAGTCTGTGTATGGCAAAAGTCACGTAAGACCTCAACTGAGCTATGTTTGCATGGTTACACAAGGTTTAGTATCAATATTTTTCTGTCATCATGATTGCATGAAATGAAAAGAAATATGTGTTTTTATACTGTATAACCCTTAATTATACATTCAAATAAAAGTTTTAACAAATTGTGGTCATTAAGCATTGTTAGATTACTTCAAATTTTCATAACAGAGTAGCATGACGGACAACATGAAAACAATATTAAAGCTGTATTTTTGCACCATGTTGTTAAATAAACATTCTCATCATTTAGAAGATACTACTGAATACTCAACTATGTTAAGAAATGATTTTGTTTACATTTGAAATAATTAAATACTGATAACTACTCAAGGAAAAATGAAAAAATGTACTCAAACATGCTGAGACCCGGGACCTTTAGAGCTTCAATCTAATGCTCTCCCAACTGAGCTATTTCGGCAAAGTCTGTGTATGGCAAAAGTCACTAAGACCTCAACTGAGCTATGTTTGCATGCTTACACAAGGTTTAGTATCAATATTTTTCTGTCATCATGATTGTATGAAATGAAAAGAAAATATGTGTTTTGTACTGTATATATATCCTTTACAAACCCTTAATCATACATTTAAGTAAAAGTTTTAACAAATTGTGGTCAGGAAGCATTGTTAGATTACTTCAAATTTTCATAATAGTTAGAGTAGCATGACTTACAACATGAAAACTATATTTAAGCTTTATTTATGCACCGTGTTGTTAAATAAACATTCTCGTCATTTAGAAGTTACTAATGAATACTCAACTATGTTAAGAAATGATGTTGTTTAAATTGGAAATAATTAAATTCTGATCGCTACCTCAAGGAAAAAAGAAAAATACACTCAAACATGCAGAAACCCGGGATCGAACCAGGGACCTTTAGATCATCAGGCTAACGCTCTCCCAACTGAGCTATTTCGGCAAGGTGAGTGTATGACAAAAGTCACTAAGACCTCAACTGAGCTATGTTTGCATGGTTACACAAGGTTAAGTATCAATATTTTTCTGTCATCATGATTGCATGAAATGAAGAGAAAAGATGTGTTTTATACTGTAAATATATAAATTACAAACCCTTAATCGTACATTTAAGTACAAGTTTTAACAAATTGTGGTCAGGAAACATTGTTAGATTACTTCAAATTTTCATAATAGAGTAGCATGACGGACAACATGAAAACAATATTTAAGCTGTATTTATGCACCGTGTTGTTAAATAAACATTCTCATCATTTAGAAGTTACAACTGAATACTCAACTATTTTAAGAAATTATGTTGTTTACATTTGAAATACTTAAAAACTGATAACTGCTCAAGGAAAGAAGAAAAAAGGTACTGAAACATGCTGAAACCCGGGACCGTTAGATCTTCAGTCTAACGCTCTCCCAACTGAGCTATTTTGGCAAAGTCTGTGTATGGCAAAAGTCACTAAGACCTCAACTGAGCTATGTTTGCATGGTTACACAAGGTTTAGTATCAATATTTTTCTGTCATCATGATTGCTTTAAATGAAAAGAAAATATGTGTATTATACTGTATAACCCTTAATTATACATTTAAGTAAAAGTTTTAACAAATTGTGGTCAGGAAGCATTGTTAGATTACTTCAAATTTTCATTATAGTTAGAGTAGCATGACTTACAACATGAAAACTATATTTAAGCTTTATTTATGCACCGTGTTGTTAAATAAACATTCTCGTCATTTAGGAAGTTACTAATGAATACTCAACTATGTTAAGAAATGATGTTGTTTAAATTTGAAATAATTAAATTCTGATCACTACTCAAGGAAAAATGAAAAATGCACACAATCATGCCGAAACCGGGATCGAACCAGGGACCTTTAGATCTTCACTCTAATCCTCTCCCAACTGAGCTATTTCGGCAAGGACGGAGTAGGTCAAAAGTCACTAAGACCTCAACTGAGCTATGTTTGCATGGTTACACAAGGTTAAGTATCAATATTTTTCTGACATCATGGTTGCATGAAATGAAGAGAAAAGATGTGTTTTATACTGTAAATATATAAATTACAAACCCTTAATCATACATTTAAGTAAAAGTTTTATCAAATTGTGGTCAGGAAGCTTCAAATTTTCATAATAGAGTAGCATGATGGACAACATCAAAAAACAATATTTAAGCTGTATTTATGCACCGTGTTATTAAATAAACATTCTCATCATTTAGAAGATACTACTGAATACTCAACTATGTTAAGAAATGATGTTGTTTACATTTGAAATAATTAAATACTGATAACTACTCAAGGAAAAAAGAAAAAATGTACTCAAACATGCAGAGACCCAGGTCCTTTAGAGCTTCAGTCTAATGCTCTCCCAACTGAGATATTTCGGCAAAGTCTGTGAATGGCAAAAGTCACTAAGACCTCAACTGAGCTATGTTTGCATGCTTACACAAGGTTTAGTATCAATATTTTTCTGTCATCATGATTGCATGAAATGAAAAGAAAATATGTGTTTTATACTGTAAATATATCCATTACAAACCCTTAATCATACATTTAAGTAAAAGTTTTAACAAATTGTGGTCAGGAAGCATTGTTAGATTACTTCAAATTTTCATAATAGTTAGAGTTGCATGACTTACAACATGAAAACAATATTTAAGCTGTATTTATGCACCGTGTTGTTAAATAAACATTCTCGTCATTTAGAAATCACTACTAAACACTCAACTATGTTAAGAAATGATGTTGTTTAAATTTGAAATAATTAAATTCTGATCACTACTCAATGAAAAAAGAAAAATGCACTCAAACATGCCGAAACCCGGGATCGAACCAAGGACCTTTAGATTTTCAGCCTAACGCTCTCCCAACTGAGCTATTTCGGCAAGGTTGGTGTATGACAAAAGTCACTAAGACCTCAACTGTGCTATGTTTGCCTGGTTACATAAGGTTAAGTATCAATATTTTTCTGTCATCATGATTGCTTGAAATGAAGAGAAAAGATGTGTTTTATACTGTAAATATATAAATTACAAACCCTTAATCGTACATTTAAGTAAAAGTTTTAACAAATTGTGGTCAGGAAGCAGTTAGTTTACTTCAAATTTTCATAATAGAGTAGCATGATGGACAACATGAAAACAATATTTAAGCAGTATTTATGCACTGTGTTGTTAAATAAACATTCTCATCATTTAGAAGTTACTACTGAATACTCAACTATGTTAAGAAACGATGTTGTTTACATTTGAAATACTTAAAAACTGATAACTACTCAAGGAAAGAAGAAAAAAGGTACTGAAACATGCTGATACCCGGGACCTTTAGATCTTCAGTCTAACGCTCTCCGAACTGAGCTATTTCGACAAAGTCTGTGTATGGCAAAAGTCACTAAGACCTCAACTGAGCTATGTTTGCATGGTTACACAAGGTTTAGTATCAATATTTTTCTGTCATCATGATTGCATGAAATGAAAAGAAATATGTGTTTTATACTGTATAACCCTTAATTATACATTCAAATAAAAGTTTTAACAAATTGTGGTCATTAAGCATTGTTAGATTACTTCAAATTTTCATAACAGAGTAGCATGACGGACAACATGAAAACAATATTTAAGCTGTATTTTTGCACCATGTTGTTAAATAAACATTCTCATCATTTAGAAGATACTACTGAATACTCAACTATGTTAAGAAATGATTTTGTTTACATTTGAAATAATTAAATACTGATAACTACTCAAGGAAAAATGAAAAAATGTACTCAAACATGCTGAGACCCGGGACCTTTAGAGCTTCAATCTAATGCTCTCCCAACTGAGCTATTTCGGCAAAGTCTGTGTATGGCAAAAGTCACTAAGACCTCAACTGAGCTATGTTTGCATGCTTACACAAGGTTTAGTATCAATATTTTTCTGTCATCATGATTGTATGAAATGAAAAGAAAATATGTGTTTTGTACTGTATATATATCCTTTACAAACCCTTAATCATACATTTAAGTAAAAGTTTTAACAAATTGTGGTCAGGAAGCATTGTTAGATTACTTCAAATTTTCATAATAGTTAGAGTAGCATGACTTACAACATGAAAACTATATTTAAGCTTTATTTATGCACCGTGTTTTTAAATTAACATTCTCGTCATTTAGAAGTTACTAATGAATACTCAACTATGTTAAGAAATGATGTTGTTTAAATTGGAAATAATTAAATTCTGATCGCTACTCAAGGAAAAAAGAAAAATACACTCAAACATGCAGAAACCCAGGATCGAACCAAGGACCTTTAGATCTTCAGGCTAACGCTCTCCCAACTGAGCTATTTCGGCAAGGTTAGTGTATGACAAAAGTCACTAAGACCTCAACTGAGCTATGTTTGCATGGTTACACAAGGTTAAGTATCAATATTTTTCTGTCATCATGATTGCATGAAATGAAGAGAAAAGATGTGTTTTATACTGTAAATATATAAATTACAAACCCTTAATCGTACATTTAAGTACAAGTTTTAACAAATTGTGGTCAGTAAACAGTTAGCTTACTTCAAATTTTCATAATAGAGTAGCATGATGGACAACATGAAAACAATATTTAAGCTGTATTTATGCACCGTGCTGTTAAATAAACATTCTCATCATTTAGAAGTTACTACTGAATACTCAACTATGTTAAGAAACGATGTTGTTTACATTTGAAATACTTAAAAACTGATAACTGCTCAAGGAAAGAAGAAAAAAGGTACTGAAACATGCTGAAACCCGGGACCTTTAGATCTTCAGTCTAACGCTCTCCCAACTGAGCTATTTCGGCAAAGTCTGTGTATGGCAAAAGTCACTAAGACCTCAACTGAGCTATGTTTGCATGGTTACACAAGGTTTAGTATCAATATTTTTCTGTCAACATGATTGCATGAAATGAAAAGAAAATATGTGTTTTATACTGTATAACCCTTAATTATACATTTAAGTAAAAGTTTTAACAAATTGTGGTCAGGAAGCATTGTTAGATTACTTCAAATTTTCATAATAGTTAGAGTAGCATGACTTACAACATGAAAACTATATTTAAGCTGTATTTATGCACCGTGTTGATAAATAAACATTCTCGTCATTTAGAAGTTACTAATGAATACTCAACTATGTTAAGAAATGATGTTGTTTAAATTTGAAATAATTAAATTCTGATCACTACTCAAGGAAAAAAGAAAAATGCACTCAAATATGCCTAAACCCGGGATCGAACCAGGGACCTTTAGATCTTCAGTCTAACGCTCTCTCAACTGAGCTATTTCACCAAGGTCGGTATATGTCAAAAGTCACTAAGACCTCAACTGAGCAATGATTGCATGGTTACACAAGGTTAAGTATCAATATTTTTCTGTCATCATGATTGCATGAAATGAAGAGAAAAGATGTTTTTTATACTGTAAATATATAAATTACAAACCCTTAATCGTACATTTAAGGAAAAGTTTTCACAAATTGTGGTCAGGAAGCAGTTAGTTTACTTCAAATTTTCATAATAGATTAGCATGATGGACAACATGAAAACAATATTTAAGCTGTATTTGTGCACCGTGTTGTTAAATAAACATTCTCATCATTTAGAAGTTACTACTGAATACTCAACTATGTTAAGAAATGATGTTGTTTACATTTGAAATACTTAAAAACTGAAAACTGCTCAAGGAAAGAAAAAAAAAGGTACTGAAACATGCTGAAACCCAGGACCTTTAGATCTTCAGTCTAACGCTCTCCCAACTGAGCTATTTCGGCAAAGTCTGTGTATGGCAAAAGTCACTAAGACCTCAACTGAGCTATGTTTGCATGGTTACACAAGGTTTAGTATTAATATTTCTCTGTCATCATGATTGCATGAAATGAAAAGAAAATATGTGTTTTATACTGTATAACCCTTAATTATACATTTAAGTAAATGTTTTAACAAATTGTCGTCAGGAAGCATTGTTAGATTACTTCAAATTTTAATAATAGAGTAGCATGACAGACAACATGAAAACAATATTTAAGCTGTATTTATGCACCGTGTTGTTAAATAAACATTCTCATCATTTAGAAGTTACTACAGAATACTCAACTATGTTAAGAAATGATGTTGTTTACATTTGAAAAACTTAAAAACTGATGACTGCTCAAGGAAAGAAGAAAAAATGTACTGAAACATGCTGAAACCAGGGACCTTTAGATCTTCAGTCTAACGCTCTCCCAACTGAGCTATTTCGGCAAAGTCTGTGTATGGCAAAAGTCACTAAGACCTCAACTGAGCTATGTTTGCATGGTTACACAATGTTTAATATCAATATTTTTCTGTCATCATGATTGCATGAAATGAAAAGAAAATATGTGTTTTATACTGTAAAACCCTTAATTATACATTTAAATAAAAGTTTTAACAAATTGTGGTCATTAAGCATTGTTAGATTACTTCAAATTTTCATAATAGAGTAGCATGATGGACAACATGAAAACAATATTTAAGCTGTATTTTTGCACCGTGTTGTTAAATAAACATTCTCATCATTTAGAAGATACTACTGAATACTCAACTATGTTAAGAAATAATGTTGTTTACATTTGAAATAATTAAATACTGATAACTACTCAAGGAAAAAAGAAAAAACGTACTCAAACATGCTGAGACCCGGGACCTTTAGAGCTTCAGTCTAATGCTCTCCCAACTGAGCTATTTCGGCAAGGTCTGTGTATGGCAAAAGTCACTAAGACCTCAACTGAGCTTTGTTTGCATGCTTACACAAGGTTTAGTATCAATATTTTTCTGTCATCATGATTGCATGAAATGAAAAGAAAATATGTGTTTTATACTGTAAATATATCCATTACAAACCCTTAATCATACATTTAAGTAAAAGTTTTAACAAATTGTGGTCAGGAAGCATTGTTAGATTACTTCAAATTTTTATAATAGTTAGAGTAGCATGACTTACAACATTAAAAAATATTTAAGCTGTATTTATGCACCGTGTTGTTAAATAAACATTCTCATCATTTAGAAGTTACTACTGAATACTCAACTATGTTAAGAAATGATGTTGTTTAAATTTGAAATAATTAAATTCTGATCACTACTCAAGGAAAAAAGAAAAAATGCACTCAAACATGCCTAAACCCAGAACTTTTAGATCTTCAGTCTAAAGCTCTCCCAACTGAGCTATTTCAGCAAAGTCTGTGTATGGTAAAAGTCACTAGGACCTCAACTGAGCTATGTTTGCATGGTTACACAAGGTTTAGAATCAATATTTTTCAGTCATCATGATTGCATGAAATGAAAAGAAAATATGTGTTTTATACTGTATAACCCTTAATTATACATTTAAGTAAAAGTTTTAACAAATTGTGGTCTGAAAACATTGTTAGATTACTTCAAATTTTCAGAATAGAATAGCATGATGGACAACATGAAAACAATATTTAAGCTGTATTTATGCACCGTGTTGTTAAATAAACATTCTCATCATTTAGAAGATACTACTGAATACTCAACTATGTTAAGAAATGATGTTGTTTACATTTGAAATAATTAAATACTGATAACTACTCAAGGAAAAATGAAAAAATGTACTCAAACATGCTGAAACCCGGGACCTTTAGATCTTCAGTCTAGCGCTCTCCGAACTGAGCAATTTCGTCAAAGTCTGTGTATGGCAAAAGTCACTAAGACCTCAACTGAGCTATGTTTGCATGGTTGCACAAAGTTTAGTATCAATATTTTTCTGTCATCATGATTGCATGAAATGAAGAGAAAAGATGTGTTTTATACTGTAAATATATAAATTAGAAACCCTTAATCGTACATTTAAGTAAAAGTTTTAACAAATTGTGGTCAGTAAACAGTTAGTTTACTTCAAATTTTCATAATAGAGTAGCATGACGGACAACATGAAAACAATATTTAAGCTGTGTTTATGCACCGTGTTGTTAAATAAACATTCTCATCATTTAGAAGTTACTACTGAATACTCAACTATGTTTAGAAATGATGTTGTTTACATTTGAAATACTAAAATACTGATAACTACTCAAGGAAATAAGAAAAAAGGTACTGAAACATGCTGAAACCCGGGACCTTTAGATCTTCAGTCTAACGTTCTCCCAACTGAGCTATTTCAGCAAAGTCTGTGTATGGCAAAAGTTACTAAGACCTCAACTGAGCTATGTTTGCATGGTTACACAAGGTTTAGTATTAATATTTTTCTGTCATCATGATTGCATGAAATGAAAATAAAATATGTGTTTTATACTGTAAATATATCCATTACAAACCCTTAATCATACATTTAAGTAAAAGTTTTAACAAATTGTGGTCAGGAAGCATTCTTAGATTACTTCAAATTTTCATAATAGTTAGAGGAGCATGACTTACAACATGAAAATAATATTTAAGCTGTATTTATGCACCGTGTTGTTAATTAAACATTCTCATCATTTAGAAGTTACTACTGAATACTCAACTATGTTAAGAAATGATGTTGTTTAAATTTTAAATAATTAAATTCTGATCAATAATCAAGGAAAAAAGAAAAAATGCACTCAAACATGCCAAATCCTGGGATTGAACCAGGGACCTTTAGATCTTCAGTCTAACGCTCTCCCAACTGAGCTATTTTGGCTAATTCTGTGGATAACAAAAGTCACTAAGACATCAACTGAGCCAAGTTTGCATGGTTACACAAGGTTTAGTATCAATATTTTTCTGTCATCGTGATTGCTTGAAATGAAAAGAAAATATGTGTTTTATACTGTAAATATATCCATTACAAACAATTAATCATACATTTAAGTAAAAGTTTTAACAAATTGTTGCCAGGAAGCATTGTTAGATTACTTCAAATTTTCATAATAGTTAGAGTAGCATGACTTACAAAATGAAAACAATATTTAAGCTGTATTTATGCACCGTGTTGTTAAATAAACATTCTCATAATTTAGAAGTTACTACTGAATACTCAACTATGTTAAGAAATGATGTTGTTTAAATTTAAAATAATTAAATTCTGATCACTACTCAAGGAAAAAATTAAAAATGCACTCAAACATGCCGAAACCCGGGACCTTTAGATCCTCAGTCTAACGATCTCTCCCAACTGAGCTATTTCAGCAAAGTCTGTGCATGGTAAAAGTCACTAAGACCTCAACTGAGCTATGTTTGCTTGGTTACACAAGGTTTAGAATCAATATATTCCTGTCATCATGATTGCATGAAATGAAAATAAAATATGTGTTTTATACTGTATAACCCTTAATTATACATTTAAGTAAAAGTTTTAACAAATTGTGGTCAGAAAACATTGTTAGATTGCTTCAAATTTTCATAATAGAATAGCATGGCGGACAACATTAAAACAATATTTAAGCTGTATTTATGCACCGTGTTATTAAATAAACATTCTCATCATTTAGAAGATACTACTGAATACTCAAATATGTTAAGAAATGATGTTGTTTACATTTGAAATAATTAAATACTGATAACTACTCAAGGAAAAAAGAAAAAAGTACTCAAACATGCTGAAACCCGGGACCTTTAGATCTTCAGTCTAACGCTCTCCCAACTGAGCAATTTCGTCAAAGTCTGTGTATGGCAAAAGTAACTAAGACCTCAACTGAGCTATGTTTGCATGGTTACACAAGGTTTAGTATCAATATTTTTCTGTCATCATGATTGCATGAAATGAAGAGAAAAGATGTGTTTTATACTGTAAATATATAAATTACATACCCTTAATCATACATTTATGTAAAAGTTTTAACAAATTGTGGTCAGTAAACAGTTAGTTTACTTCAAATTTTCATAATAGAATAGCAAGACAGACAACATGAAAACAATATTTAAGCTGTATTTATGCACCGTGTTATTAAATAAACATTCTCATCATTTAGAAGATACTACTGAATACTCAACTATGTTAAGAAATTATGTTGTTTACATTTGAAATAATTAAATAGTGATAACTACTGAAGGAAAAAAGAAAAAATGTACTCAAACATGCTGAGACTCGGGACCTTTAGATCTTCAGTCTAATGCTCTCCCAACTGAGCTATTTCGGCAAAGTCTGTGTATGGCAAAAGTCACTAAGAGCTCAACTGAGCTATGTTTGCATGCTTACACAATGTTTATAATCAAAATTTTTCTGTCATCATGATTGCATGAAATGAAAAGAAAATATGTGTTTTATACTGTATAACCCTTAATTATACATTTAAGTAAAAGTTTTAACAAATTGTGGTCAGGAAGCAATGTTAGATTACTTCAAATTCTCATAATAGCGTAGCATGACGGACAACATGAAAACAATATTTAAGCTGTATTTATGCACCGTGTTATTAAATAAACATTCTCATCATTTAGAAGATACTACTGAATACTCAAATATGTTAAGAAATGATGTTGTTTACATTTGAAATAATTAAATACTGATAACTACTCAAGGAAAAAAGAAAAAAGTACTCAAACATGCTGAAACCCGGGACCTTTAGATCTTCAGTCTAACGCTCTCCCAACTGAGCAATTTCGTCAAAGTCTGTGTATGGCAAAAGTAACTAAGACCTCAACTGAGCTATGTTTGCATGGTTACACAAGGTTTAGTATCAATATTTTTCTGTTATCATGATTGCATGAAATGAAGAGAAAAGATGTGTTTTATACTGTAAATATATAAATTACATACCCTTAATCGTACATTTATGTAAAAGTTTTAACAAATTGTGGTCAGTAAACAGTTAGTTTACTTCAAATTTTCATAATAGAATAGCATGACAGACATCATGAAAACAATATTTAAGCTGTATTTATGCACCGTGTTATTAAATAAACATTCTCATCATTTAGAAGATACTACTGAATACTCAACTATGTTAAGAAATTATGTTGTTTACATTTGAAATAATTAAATACTGATAACTACTGAAGGAAAAAAGAAAAAATGTACTCAAACATGCTGAGACTCGGGACCTTTAGATCTTCAGTCTAATGCTCTCCCAACTGAGCTATTTCGGCAAAGTCTGTGTATGGCAAAAGTCACTAAGAGCTCAACTGAGCTATGTTTGCATGCTTACACAATGTTTATAATCAAAATTTTTCTGTCATCATGATTGCATGAAATGAAAAGAAAATATGTGTTTTATACTGTATAACCCTTAATTATACATTTAAGTAAAAGTTTTAATAAATTGTGGTCAGGAAGCAATGTTAGATTACTTCAAATTTTCATAATAGCGTAGCATGACGGACAACATGAAAACAATATTTAAGTTGTATTTATGCACCGTGTTGTTAAATAAACATTCTCATCATTTAGAAGATACTACTGAATACTCAACTATGTTAAGAAATGATGTTGTTTACATTTGAAATACTTAAATATTGATAACTACTCAAGGAAATAAGAAAAAAGGTACTCAAACATGCTGAAACCCGGTACCTTTAGATCTTCAGTCTAACGCTCTACCAACTGATCTATTTCAGCAAAGTCTGTGTATGACAAAAGTCACTAAGACCTCAACTGAGCTATGTTTGCATGGTTACACAAGGTTTAGAATCAATATTTTTCAGTCATCATGATTGCATGAAATAAAAAGAAAATATGTATTTTATACTGTATAACCCTTAATTATACATTTAAGTAAAAGTTTTAACAAATTGTGGTCTGAAAACATTGTTAGATTACTTCAAATTTTCAGAATAGAATAGCATGACGGACAACATGAAAACAATATTTAAGCTGTATTTATGCACCGTGTTGTTAAATAAACATTCTCATCATTTAGAAGATACTACTGAATACTCAACTATGTTAAGAAATGATGTTGTTTACATTTGATATAATTAAATACTGATAACTACTCAAGGAAAAATGAAAAAATGTACTCAAACATGCTGAAACCCGGGACCTTTAGATCTTCAGTCTAGCGCTCTCCGAACTGAGCAATTTTGTCAAAGTCTGTGTATGGCAAAAGTCACTAAGACCTCAACTGAGCTATGTTTGCATGGTTGCACAAAGTTTAGTATCAATATTTTTCTGTCATCATGATTGCATGAAATGAAGAGAAAACATGTGTTTTATACTGTAAATATATAAATTAGAAACCCTTAATCGTACATTTAAGTAAAAGTTTTAACAAATTGTGGTCAGTAAACAGTTGTTTATTTCAAATTTTCATAATAGAGTAGCATGACGGACAACATGAAAACAATATTTAAGCTGTGTTTATGCACCGTGTTGTTAAATAAACATTCTCATCATTTAGAAGTTACTACTGAATACTCAACTATGTTTAGAAATGATGTTGTTTACATTTGAAATACTAAAATACTGATAACTACTCAAGGAAATAAGAAAAAAGGTACTGAAACATGCTGAAACCCGGGACCTTTAGATCTTCAGTCTAACGCTCTCCCAACTGAGCTATTTCAGCAAAGTCTGTGTATGGCAAAAGTCACTAAGACATCAACTGAGCTATGTTTGCATGGTTACACAAGGTTTAGTATTAATATTTTTCTGTCATCATGATTGCATGAAATGAAAAGAAAATATGTGTTTTATACTGTAAATATATCCATTACAAACCCTTAATCATACATTTAAGTAAAAGTTTTAACAAATTGTGGTCAGGAAGCATTGTTAGATTACTTCAAATTTTCATAATAGTTAGAGGAGCATGACTTACAACATGAAAATAATATTTAAGCTGTATTTATGCACCGTGTTGTTAATTAAACATTCTCATCATTTAGAAGTTACTACTGAATACTCAACTATGTTAAGAAATGATGTTGTTTAAATTTTAAATAATTAAATTCTGATCAATAATCAAGGAAAAAAGAAAAAATTCACTCAAACATGCCAAATCCTGGGATCGAACCAGGGCCCTTTAGATCTTCAGTCTAACGCTCTCCCAACTGAGCTATTTTGGCTAATTCTGTGAATAACAAAAGTCACTAAGACATCAACTGAGCCAAGTTTGCATGGTTACACAAGGTTTAGTATCAATATTTTTCTGTCATCATGATTGCTTGAAATGAAAAGAAAATATGTATTTTATACTGTAAATATATCCATTACAAACAATTAATCATACATTTAAGTAAAAGTTTTAACAAATTGTTGCCAGGAAGCATTGTTAGATTACTTCAAATTTTCATAATAGTTAGAGTAGCATGACTTACAAAATGAAAACAATATTTAAGCTGTATTTATGCACCGTGTTGTTAAATAAACATTCTCATAATTTAGAAGTTACTACTGAATACTCAACTATGTTAAGAAATGATGTTGTTTAAATTTAAAATAATTAAATTCTGATCACTACTCAAGGAAAAAATAAAAAATGCACTCAAACATGCCGAAACCCGGGACCTTTAGATCCTCAGTCTAACGATCTCTCCCAACTGAGCTATTTCAGCAAAGTCTGTGCATGGTAAAGTCACTAAGACCTCAACTGAGCTATGTTTGCTTGGTTACACAAGGTTTAGAATCAATATTTTCCTGTCATCATGATTGCATGAAATGAAAAGAAAATATGTGTTTTATACTGTATAACCCTTAATTATACATTTAAGTAAAAGTTTTAACAAATTGTGGTCAGAAAACATTGTTAGATTGCTTCAAATTTTCATAATAGAATAGCATGGCGGACAACATTAAAACAATATTTAAGCTGTATTTATGTACCGTGTTATTAAATAAACATTCTCATCATTTAGAAGATACTACTGAATACTCAAATATGTTAAGAAATGATGTTGTTTACATTTGAAATAATTAAATACTGATAACTACTCAAGGAAAAAAGAAAAAAGTGCTCAAACATGCTGAAACCCGGGACCTTTAGATCTTCAGTCTAACGCTCTCCCAACTGAGCAATTTCGTCAAAGTCTGTGTATGGCAAAAGTAACTAAGACCTCAACTGAGCTATGTTTGCATGGTTACACAAGGTTTAGTATCAATATTTTTCTGTTAT
The DNA here is from genome assembly GCA_031769625.1 of Taudactylus pleione. Lineage (NCBI taxonomy): Eukaryota > Metazoa > Chordata > Amphibia > Anura > Myobatrachidae > Taudactylus > Taudactylus pleione. The sequence goes on along the minus strand of JAUIMM010000592.1, from coordinate 807,476 downwards.
CATGATTGCATGAAATGAAGAGAAAAGATGTGTTTTATACTGTAAATATATAAATTATATACCCTTAATCGTACATTTATGTAAAAGTTTTAACAAATTGTGGTCAGTAAACAGTTAGTTTACTTCAAATTTTCATAATAGAATAGCATGACTTACAACATGAAAACAATATTTAAGCTGTATTTATGCACCGTGTTATTAAATAAACATTCTCATCATTTAGAAGATACTACTGAATACTCAACTATGTTAAGAAATTATGTTGTTTACATTTGAAATAATTAAATACTGATAACTACTGAAGGAAAAAAGAAAAAATGTACTCAAACATGCTGAGACTCGGGACCTTTAGATCTTCAGTCTAATGCTCTCCCAACTGAGCTATTTCGGCAAAGTCTGTGTATGGCAAAAGTCACTAAGAGCTCAACTGAGCTATGTTTGCATGCTTACACAATGTTTATAATCAAAATTTTTCTGTCATCATGATTGCATGAAATGAAAAGAAAATATGTGTTTTATACTGTATAACCCTTAATTATACATTTAAGTAAAAGTTTTAATAAATTGTGGTCAGGAAGCAATGTTAGATTACTTCAAATTTTCATAATAGCGTAGCATGACGGACAACATGAAAACAATATTTAAGTTGTATTTATGCACCGTGTTGTTAAATAAACATTCTCATCATTTAGAAGATACTACTGAATACTCAACTATGTTAAGAAATGATGTTGTTTACATTTGAAATACTTAAATATTGATAACTACTCAAGGAAATAAGAAAAAAGGTACTCAAACATGCTGAAACCCGGGACCTTTAGATCTTCAGTCTAACGCTCTACCAACTGAGCTATTTCAGCAAAGTCTGTGTATGACAAAAGTCACTAAGACCTCAACTGAGCTATGTTTGCATGGTTACACAAGGTTTAGAATCAATATTTTTCAGTCATCATGATTGCATGAAATGAAAAGAAAATATGTATTTTATACTGTATAACCCTTAATTATACATTTAAGTAAAAGTTTTAACAAATTGTGGTCTGAAAACATTGTTAGATTACTTCAAATTTTCAGAATAGAATAGCATGACGGACAACATGAAAACAATATTTAAGCTGTATTTATGCACCGTGTTGTTAAATAAACATTCTCATCATTTAGAAGATACTACTGAATACTCAACTATGTTAAGAAATGATGTTGTTTACATTTGATATAATTAAATACTGATAACTACTCAAGGAAAAATGAAAAAATGTACTCAAACATGCTGAAACCCGGGACCTTTAGATCTTCAGTCTAGCGCTCTCCGAACTGAGCAATTTCGTCAAAGTCTGTGTATGGCAAAAGTCACTAAGACCTCAACTGAGCTATGTTTGCATGGTTGCACAAAGTTTAGTATCAATATTTTTCTGTCATCATGATTGCATGAAATGAAGAGAAAAGATGTGTTTTATACTGTAAATATATAAATTAGAAACCCTTAATCGTACATTTAAGTAAAAGTTTTAACAAATTGTGGTCAGTAAACAGTTGTTTATTTCAAATTTTCATAATAGAGTAGCATGACGGACAACATGAAAACAATATTTAAGCTGTGTTTATGCACCGTGTTGTTAAATAAACATTCTCATCATTTAGAAGTTACTACTGAATACTCAACTATGTTTAGAAATGATGTTGTTTACATTTGAAATACTAAAATACTGATAACTACTCAAGGAAATAAGAAAAAAGTACTGAAACATGCTGAAACCCGGGACCTTTAGATCTTCAGTCTAACTCTCTCCCAACTGAGCTATTTCAGCAAAGTCTGTGTATGGCAAAAGTCACTAAGACATCAACTGAGCTATGTTTGCATGGTTACACAAGGTTTAGTATTAATATTTTTCTGTCATCATGATTGCATGAAATGAAAAGAAAATATGTGTTTTATACTGTAAATATATCCATTACAAACCCTTAATCATACATTTAAGTAAAAGTTTTAACAAATTGTGGTCAGGAAGCATTGTTAGATTACTTCAAATTTTCATAATAGTTAGAGGAGCATGACTTACAACATTAAAATAATATTTAAGCTGTATTTATGCACCGTGTTGTTAATTAAACATTCTCATCATTTAGAAGTTACTACTGAATACTCAACTATGTTAAGAAATGATGTTGTTTAAATTTTAAATAATTAAATTCTGATCAATAATCAAGGAAAAAAGAAAAAATGCACTCAAACATGCCAAATCCTGGGATCGAACCAGGGACCTTTAGATCTTCAGTCTAACGCTCTCCCATCTGAGCTATTTTGGCTAATTCTGTGAAAAACAAAAGTCACTAAGACATCAACTGAGCCAAGTTTGCATGGTTACACAAGGTTTAGTATCAATATTTTTCTGTCATCATGATTGCTTGAAATGAAAAGAAAATATGTGTTTTATACTGTAAATATATCCATTACAAACAATTAATCATACATTTAAGTAAAAGTTTTAACAAATTGTTGCCAGGAAGCATTGTTAGATTACTTCAAATTTTCATAATAGTTAGAGTAGCATGACTTACAAAATGAAAACAATATTTAAGCTGTATTTATGCACCGTGTTGTTAAATAAACATTCTCATAATTTAGAAGTTACTACTGAATACTCAACTATGTTAAGAAATGATGTTGTTTAAATTTAAAATAATTAAATTCTGATCACTACTCAAGGAAAAAATTAAAAATGCACTCAAACATGCCGAAACCCGGGACCTTTAGATCCTCAGTCTAACGATCTCTCCCAACTGAGCTATTTCAGCAAAGTCTGTGCATGGTAAAGTCACTAAGACCTCAACTGAGCTATGTTTGCTTGGTTACACAAGGTTTAGAATCAATATTTTCCTGTCATCATGATTGCATGAAATGAAAAGAAAATATGTGTTTTATACTGTATAACCCTTAATTATACATTTAAGTAAAAGTTTTAACAAATTGTGGTCAGAAAACATTGTTAGATTGCTTCAATTTTTCATAATAGAATAGCATGGTGGACAACATTAAAACAATATTTAAGCTGTATTTATGCACCGTGTTATTAAATAAACATTCTCATCATTTAGAAGATACTACTGAATACTCAAATATGTTAAGAAATGATGTTGTTTACATTTGAATTAATTAAATACTGATAACTACTCAAGGAAAAAAGAAAAAAGTACTCAAACATGCTGAAACCCGGGACCTTTAGATCTTCAGTCTAACGCTCTCCCAACTGAGCAATTTCGTCAAAGTCTGTGTATGGCAAAAGTCACTAAGACCTCAACTGAGCTATGTTTGCATGGTTACACAAGGTTTAGTATCAATATTTTTCTGTTATCATGATTGCATGAAATGAAGAGAAAAGATGTGTTTTATACTGTAAATATATAAATTACATACCCTTAATCGTACATTTATGTAAAAGTTTTAACAAATTGTGGTCAGTAAACAGTTAGTTTACTTCAAATTTTCATAATAGAATAGCATGACAGACAACATGAAAACAATATTTAAGCTGTATTTATGCACCGTGTTATTAAATAAACATTCTCATCATTTAGAAGATACTACTGAATACTCAACTATGTTAAGAAATTATGTTGTTTACATTTGAAATAATTAAATACTGATAACTACTGAAGGAAAAAAGAAAAAATGTACTCAAACATGCTGAGACTCGGGACCTTTAGATCTTCAGTCTAATGCTCTCCCAACTGAGCTATTTCAGCAAAGTCTGTGTATGGCAAAAGTCACTAAGAGCTCAACTGAGCTATGTTTGCATGCTTACACAATGTTTATAATCAAAATTTTTCTGTCATCATGATTGCATGAAATGAAAAGAAAATATGTGTTTTATACTGTATAACCCTTAATTATACATTTAAGTAAAAGTTTTAACAAATTGTGGTCAGGAAGCAATGTTAGATTACTTCAAATTTTCATAATAGCGTAGCATGACGGACAACATGAAAACAATATTTAAGTTGTATTTATGCACCGTGTTGTTAAATAAACATTCTCATCATTTAGAAGATACTACTGAATACTCAACTATGTTAAGAAATGATGTTGTTTACATTTGAAATACTTACATATTGATAACTACTCAAGGAAATAAGAAAAAAGGTACTCAAACATGCTGAAACCCGGGACCTTTAGATCTTCAGTCTAACGCTCTACCAACTGAGCTATTTCAGCAAAGTCTGTGTATGACAAAAGTCACTAAGACCTCAACTGAGCTATGTTTGCATGGTTACACAAGGTTTAGTATCAATATTTTTCTGTCATCATGATAGCATAAAATGAAAAGAAAATATGTGTTTTATACTATAAATATATCCATTACAAACCCTTAATCATACATTTAAGTAAAAGTTTTCACAAACTGTGGTCAGGAAGCACTGTTAGATTTCTTCAAATTTTTATAGTAGTTAGAGTAGCATGACTTACAAAATGAAACAATATTTAAGCTGTATTTATGCACCGTGTTGTTAAATAAACATTCTCATCATTTAGAAGTTACTACTGAATACTCAACTATGTTAAGAAATGATGTTGTTTAAATTTGAAATAATTAAATTCTGATCACTACTCAAGGAAAAAAGAAAAAATGCACTCAAACATGCCTAAACCCGGAACCTTTAGATCTTCAGTCTAAAGCTCTCCCAACTGAGCTATTTCAAAAAAGTCTGTGTATGGTAAAAGTCACTAAGACCTCAACTGAGCTATGTTTGCATGGTTACACAAGGTTTAGAATCAATATTTTTCAGTCATCATGATTGCATGAAATGAAAAGAAAATATGTGTTTTATACTGTATAACCCTTAATTATACATTTAAGTAAAAGTTTTAACAATTTGTGGTCTGAAAACATTGTTAGATTACTTCAAATTTTCAGAATAGAATAGCATGACGGACAACATGAAAACAATATTTAAGCTGTATTTATGCACCGTGTTGTTAAATAAACATTCTCATCATTTAGAAGATACTACTGAATACTCAACTATATTAAGAAATGATGTAGTTTACATTTGAAATAATTAAATACTGATAACTACTCAAGGAAAAATGAAAAAATGTACTCAAACATGCTGAAACCCGGGACCTTTAGATCTTCAGATAACGCTCTCCGAACTGAGCAATTTCGTCAAAGTCTGTGTATGGCAAAAGTCACTAAGACCTCAACTGAGCTATGTTTGCATGGTTGCACAAAGTTTAGTATCAATATTTTTCTGTCATCATAATTGCATGAAATGAAAAGAAAATATGTGTTTTATACTGTAAATATATCCATTACAAACCCTTAATCATACATTTAAGTAAAAGTTTTAACAAATTGTGGTCAGGAAGCATTGTTAGATTACTTCAAATTTTCATAATACTTAGAGTAGCATGACGTACAACATGAAAACAATATTTAAGCTGTATTTATGCACCGTGTTGTTAATTAAACATTCTCGTCATTTAGAAGTTACTACTGAATACTCAACTATGTTAAGAAATGATGTTGTTTAAATATGAAATAATTAAATTCTGATCACTACTCAAGGAAAAAAGAAAAATGCACTGAAACATGCCGAAACCCAGGATCGAACCAGGGACCTTTAGATCTTCAGTCTAACGCTCTCCCAACTGAGCTATTTCAGCAAGGTAAGCGTATGGCAAAAGTCACTAAGACCTCAACTGAGCTATGTTTGCATGGTTACACAAGGTTAAGTAGCAATATTTTTCTGTCATCATTATTGCTTGAAATGAAGAGAAAAAATGTGTTTTATACTGTAAATATATAAATTGCAAACCCTTAATCGTACATTTAAGTAAAAGTTTTATCAAATTGTGGTCAGGAAGCAGTTAGTTTACTTCAAATTTTCATAATAGAGTAGCATTATGGACAACATGAAAACAATATTTAAGCTGTATTTATGCACCGTGTTGCTAAATAAACATTCTCATCATTTAGAAGTTACTACTGAATACTCAACTATGTTAAGAAACGATGTTGTTTACATTTGAAATACTTAAAAACTGATAACTGCTTAAGGAAAGAAGAAAAAAGGTACTGAAACATGCTGAAACAGGGGACCTTTAGATCTTCAGTCTAACGCTATCCCAACTGAGTTATTTCGGCAAAGTCTGTGTATGGCAAAAGTCACTAAGACCTCAACTGAGCTATGTTTGCATGGTTACACAAGGTTTAGTATCAATATTTTTCTGTCATCATGATTGCATGAAATGAAAAGAAAATATGTGTTTTATACTGTATAACCCTTAATTATACATTTAAGTAAAAGTTTTAACAAATTGTGGTCAGGAAGCATTGTTAGATTACTTCAAATTTTCATAATAACGTAGCATGACGGACAACATGAAAACAATATTTGAGCTGTATTTATGTACCGTGTTGTTAATTAAACATTCTCATCATTTAGAAGTAACTACTGAATACTCAACTATGTTAAGAAATGATGTTGTTTAAATTTGAAATAATTAAATTCTGATCAATAATCAAGGAAAAAAGAAAAAATGCACTCAAACATGCCGAAACTCGGGATCAAACCAGGGACCTTTAGATTTTCAGTCTAACGCTCTCCCAACTGAGCTATTTCGGCAAGGTCAGTGTGTGGCAACAGTCACTAAGACCTCAACTGAGCTATTTTTGCATGGTTACACAAGGTTAAGTATCAATATTTTTCTGACATCATGGTTGCATGAAATGAAAATAAAATATGTGTTTTATACTGTAAATATATCCATTACAAACCCTTAATCATACATTTAAGTAAATGTTTTAACAAATTGTGGTCAGGAAGCATTGTTAGATTACTTCAATTTTTCATAATAGAGTAGCATGACGGACAACATGAAAACAATATTTAAGCTGTATTTATGCACCGTGTTGTTAAATAAACATTCTCATCATTTAGAAGATACTACTGAATACTCAACTATATTAAGAAATGATGTAGTTTACATTTGAAATAATTAAATACTGATAACTACTCAAGGAAAAATGAAAAAATGTACTCAAACATGCTGAAACCCGGGACCTTTAGATCTTCAGATAACGCTCTCCGAACTGAGCAATTTCGTCAAGTCTGTGTATGGCAAAAGTCACTAAGACCTCAACTGAGCTATGTTTGCATGGTTGCACAAAGTTTAGTATCAATATTTTTCTGTCATCATGATTGCATGAAATGAAAAGAAAATATGTGTTTTATACTGTAAATATATCCATTACAAACCCTTAATCATACATTTAAGTAAAAGTTTTAACAAATTGTGGTCAGGAAGCATTGTTAGATTACTTCAAATTTTCATAATACTTAGAGTAGCATGACGTACAACATGAAAACAATATTTAAGCTGTATTTATGCACCGTGTTGTTAATTAAACATTCTCGTCATTTAGAAGTTACTACTGAATACTCAACTATGTTAAGAAATGATGTTGTTTAAATTTGAAATAATTAAATTCTGATCACTACTCAAGGAAAAAAGAAAAATGCACTGAAACATGCCGAAACCCAGGATCGAACCAGGAACCTTTAGATCTTCAGTGTAACGCTCTCCCAACTGAGCTATTTCAGCAAGGTAAGTGTATGGCAAAAGTCACTAAGACCTCAACTGAGCTATGTTTGCATGGTTACACAAGGTTAAGTAGCAATATTTTTCTGTCATCATTATTGCTTGAAATGAAGAGAAAAAATGTGTTTTATACTGTAAATATATAAATTGCAAACCCTTAATCGTACATTTAAGTAAAAGTTTTAACAAATTGTGGTCAGGAAGCAGTTAGTTTACTTCAAATTTTCATAATAGAGTAGCATTATGGACAACATGAAAACAATATTTAAGCTGTATTTATGCACCGTGTTGCTAAATAAACATTCTCATCATTTAGAAGTTACTACTGAATACTCAACTATGTTAAGAAACGATGTTGTTTACATTTGAAATACTTAAAAACTGATAACTGCTTAAGGAAAGAAGAAAAAAGGTACTGAAACATGCTGAAACAGGGGACCTTTAGATCTTCAGTCTAACGCTCTCCCAACTGAGTTATTTCGGCAAAGTCTGTGTATGGCAAAAGTCACTAAGACCTCAACTGAGCTATGTTTGCATGGTTACACAAGGTTTAGTATCAATATTTTTCTGTCATCATTATAGCATGAAATGAAAAGAAAATATGTGTTTTATACTGTATAACCCTTAATTATACATTTAAGTAAAAGTTTTAACAAATTGTGGTCAGGAAGCATTGTTAGATTACTTCAAATTTTCATAATAACGTAGCATGACGGACAACATGAAAACAATATTTGAGCTGTATTTATGCACCGTGTTGTTAATTAAACATTCTCATCATTTAGAAGTAACTACTGAATACTCAACTATGTTAAGAAATGATGTTGTTTAAATTTGAAATAATTAAATTCTGATCAATAATCAAGGAAAAAAGAAAAAATGCACTCAAACATGCCGAAACTCGGGATCAAACCAGGGACCTTTAGATTTTCAGTCTAACGCTCTCCCAACTGAGCTATTTCGGCAAGGTCAGTGTGTGGCAACAGTCACTAAGACCTCAACTGAGCTATTTTTGCATGGTTACACAAGGTTAAGTATCAATATTTTTCTGACATCATGGTTGCATGAAATGAAAATAAAACATGTGTTTTATACTGTAAATATATCCATTACAAACCCTTAATCATACATTTAAGTAAATGTTTTAACAAATTGTGGTCAGGAAGCATTGTTAGATTACTTCAATTTTTCATAATAGAGTAGCATGACGGACAACATGAAAACAATATTTAAGCTGTATTTATGCACCGTGTTGTTAAATAAACATTCTCATCATTTAGAAGATACTACTGAATACTCAACTATATTAAGAAATGATGTAGTTTACATTTGAAATAATTAAATACTGATAACCACTCAAGGAAAAATGAACAAATGTACTCAAACATGCTGAAACCCGTGACCTTTAGATCTTCAGATAACACTCTCCGAACTGAGCAATTTCGTCAAGTCTGTGTATGGCAAAAGTCACTAAGACCTCAACTGAGCTATGTTTGCATGGTTGCACAAAGTTTAGTATCAATATTTTTCTGTCATCATGATTGCATGAAATGAAAAGAAAATATGTGTTTTATACTGTAAATATATCCATTACAAACCCTTAATCATACATTTAAGTAAAAGTTTTAACAAATTGTGGTCAGGAAGCATTGTTAGATTACTTCAAATTTTCATAATACTTAGAGTAGCATGACGTACAACATGAAAACAATATTTAAGCTGTATTTATGCACCGTGTTGTTAATTAAACATTCTCGTCATTTAGAAGTTACTACTGAATACTCAACTATGTTAAGAAATGATGTTGTTTAAATTTGAAATAATTAAATTCTGATCACTACTCAAGGAAAAAAGAAAAATGCACTCAAACATGCCGAAACCCGGGATCGAACCAGCAACCTTTAGATCTTCAGTCTAACGCTCTCCCAACTGAGCTATTTCGGCAAGGTCAGAGTATGGCAAAAGTCACTAAGACCTCAACTGAGCTATGTTTGCAAGGTTACACAAGGTTAAGTATCAATATTTTTCTGTCATCATGATTGCATGAAATGAAGATAAAGTATGTGTTTTATACTGTAAATATATAAATTACAAACCCTTAATCATACATTTAAGTAAAAGTTTTAACAAATTGTGGTCAGGAAGCAGTTAGTTTACTTCAAATTTTCATAATAGAGTAGCATGATGGACAACAGGAAAACAATTTTTAAGCTGTATTTATGCACCATGTTGTTAAATAAACATTCTCATCATTTAGAAGATACTACTGAATACTCAACTATGTTAAGAAAAGATGTTGTTTACATTTGAAATTATTAAATACTGATAAGTACTCAAGGCAAAAATAAAAAATGTACTCAAACATGATGAAACCTGGGACCTTTAGATCTTCAGTCTAACGCTCTCCCAACTGAGCTATTTCGTCAAAGTCTGTCTATGGCAAAAGTCTCTAAGACCTCAACTGAGCTATGTTTGCATGGTTACACAAGGTTTAGTATCAATATTTTTCTGTCATCATGATTGTATGAAATGAAAAGAAAATATGTGTTTTATAGTATAAATATATCCATTACAAACCCTTTATCATACATTTAAGTAAAAGTTTTAACAAATTGTTGTCAGGAAGCATTGTTAGATTACTACAAATTTTCATAATAGTTAGAGTAGCATGACTTACAAAATGAAAACAATATTTAAGCTGTATTTATGCACCATGTTGTTAAATAAACATTCTCATCATTTAGAAGTTACTACTGAATACTCAACTATGTTAAGAAATGATGTTGTTTAAATATGAAATAATTAATTCTGATCACTACTCAAGGAAAAAAGAAAAATGCACTGAAACATGCCGAAACCCAGGATCGAACCAGGGACCTTTAGATCTTCAGTCTAACGCTCTCCCAACTGAGCTATTTCAGCAAGGTAAGCGTATGGCAAAAGTCACTAAGACCTCAACTGAGCTATGTTTGCATGGTTACACAAGGTTAAGTAGCAATATTTTTCTGTCATCATTATTGCTTGAAATGAAGAGAAAAAATGTGTTTTATACTGTAAATATATAAATTGCAAACCCTTAATCGTACATTTAAGTAAAAGTTTTAACAAATTGTGGTCAGGAAGCAGTTAGTTTACTTCAAATTTTCATAATAGAGTAGCATTATGGACAACATGAAAACAATATTTAAGCTGTATTTATGCACCGTGTTGCTAAATAAACATTCTCATCATTTAGAAGTTACTACTGAATACTCAACTATGTTAAGAAACGATGTTGTTTACATTTGAAATACTTAAAAACTGATAACTGCTTAAGGAAAGAAGAAAAAAGGTACTGAAACATGCTGAAACAGGGGACCTTTAGATCTTCAGTCTAACGCTATCCCAACTGAGTTATTTCGGCAAAGTCTGTGTATGGCAAAAGTCACTAAGACCTCAACTGAGCTATGTTTGCATGGTTACACAAGGTTTAGTATCAATATTTTTCAGTCATCATGATTGCATGAAATGAAAAGAAAATATGTGTTTTATACTGTATAACCCTTAATTATACATTTAAGTAAAAGTTTTAACAAATTGTGGTCAGGAAGCATTGTTAGATTACTTCAAATTTTCATAATAACGTAGCATGACGGACAACATGAAAACAATATTTGAGCTGTATTTATGTACCGTGTTGTTAATTAAACATTCTCATCATTTAGAAGTAACTACTGAATACTCAACTATGTTAAGAAATGATGTTGTTTAAATTTGAAATAATTAAATTCTGATCAATAATCAAGGAAAAAAGAAAAAATGCACTCAAACATGCCGAAACTCGGGATCAAACCAGGGACCTTTAGATTTTCAGTCTAACGCTCTCCCAACTGAGCTATTTCGGCAAGGTCAGTGTGTGGCAACAGTCACTAAGACCTCAACTGAGCTATTTTTGCATGGTTACACAAGGTTAAGTATCAATATTTTTCTGACATCATGGTTGCATGAAATGAAAATAAAATATGTGTTTTATACTGTAAATATATCCATTACAAACCCTTAATCATACATTTAAGTAAATGTTTTAACAAATTGTGGTCAGGAAGCATTGTTAGATTACTTCAATTTTTCATAATAGAGTAGCATGACGGACAACATGAAAACAATATTTAAGCTGTATTTATGCACCGTGTTGTTAAATAAACATTCTCATCATTTAGAAGATACTACTGAATACTCAACTATATTAAGAAATGATGTAGTTTACATTTGAAATAATTAAATACTGATAACTACTCAAGGAAAAATGAAAAAATGTACTCAAACATGCTGAAACCCGGGACCTTTAGATCTTCAGATAACGCTCTCCGAACTGAGCAATTTCGTCAAGTCTGTGTATGGCAAAAGTCACTAAGACCTCAACTGAGCTATGTTTGCATGGTTGCACAAAGTTTAGTATCAATATTTTTCTGTCATCATGATTGCATGAAATGAAAAGAAAATATGTGTTTTATACTGTAAATATATCCATTACAAACCCTTAATCATACATTTAAGTAAAAGTTTTAACAAATTGTGGTCAGGAAGCATTGTTAGATTACTTCAAATTTTCATAATACTTAGAGTAGCATGACGTACAACATGAAAACAATATTTAAGCTGTATTTATGCACCGTGTTGTTAATTAAACATTCTCGTCATTTAGAAGTTACTACTGAATACTCAACTATGTTAAGAAATGATGTTGTTTAAATTTGAAATAATTAAATTCTGATCACTACTCAAGGAAAAAAGAAAAATGCACTGAAACATGCCGAAACAGGGACCTTTAGATCTTCAGTCTAACGCTCTCCCAACTGAGCTATTTCAGCAAGGTAAGTGTATGGCAAAAGTCACTAAGACCTCAACTGAGCTATGTTTGCATGGTTACACAAGGTTAAGTAGCAATATTTTTCTGTCATTATTATTGCTTGAAATGAAGAGAAAAAATGTGTTTTATACTGTAAATATATAAATTGCAAACCCTTAATCGTACATTTAAGTAAAAGTTTTAACAAATTGTGGTCAGGAAGCAGTTAGTTTACTTCAAATTTTCATAATAGAGTAGCATTATGGACAACATGAAAACAATATTTAAGCTGTATTTATGCACCGTGTTGCTAAAAAAACATTCTCATCATTTAGAAGTTACTACTGAATACTCAACTATGTTAAGAAACAATGTTGTTTACATTTGAAATACTTAAAAACTGATAACTGCTTAAGGAAAGAAGAAAAAAGGTACTGAAACATGCTGAAACAGGGGACCTTTAGATCTTCAGTCTAACGCTCTCCCAACTGAGTTATTTCGGCAAAGTCTGTGTATGGCAAAAGTCACTAAGACCTCAACTGAGCTATGTTTGCATGGTTACACAAGGTTTAGTATCAATATTTTTCTGTCATCATGATTGCATGAAATGAAAAGAAAATATGTGTTTTATACTGTATAACCCTTAATTATACATTTAAGTAAAAGTTTTAACAAATTGTGGTCAGGAAGCATTGTTAGATTACTTCAAATTTTCATAATAACGTAGCATGACGGACAACATGAAAACAATATTTGAGCTGTATTTATGCACCGTGTTGTTAATTAAACATTCTCATCATTTAGAAGTAACTACTGAATACTCAACTATGTTAAGAAATGATGTTGTTTAAATTTGAAATAATTAAATTCTGATCAATAATCAAGGAAAAAAGAAAAAATGCACTCAAACATGCCGAAACTCGGGATCAAACCAGGGACCTTTAGATTTTCAGTCTAACGCTCTCCCAACTGAGCTATTTCGGCAAGGTCAGTGTGTGGCAACAGTCACTAAGACCTCAACTGAGCTATTTTTGCATGGTTACACAAGGTTAAGTATCAATATTTTTCTGACATCATGGTTGCATGAAATGAAAATAAAATATGTGTTTTATACTGTAAATATATCCATTACAAACCCTTAATCATACATTTAAGTAAAAGTTTTAACAAATTGTGGTCAGGAAGCATTGTTAGATTACTTCAATTTTTCATAATAGAGTAGCATGATGGACAACATGAAAACAATATTTAAGCTGTATTTATGCACCGTGTTGTTAAATAAACATTCTCATCATTTAGAAGATACTACTGAATACTCAACTATATTAAGAAATGATGTAGTTTACATTTGAAATAATTAAATACTGATAACCACTCAAGGAAAAATGAACAAATGTACTCAAACATGCTGAAACCCGTGACCTTTAGATCTTCAGATAACACTCTCCGAACTGAGCAATTTCGTCAAGTCTGTGTATGGCAAAAGTCACTAAGACCTCAACTGAGCTATGTTTGCATGGTTGCACAAAGTTTAGTATCAATATTTTTCTGTCATCATGATTGCATGAAATGAAAAGAAAATATGTGTTTTATACTGTAAATATATCCATTACAAACCCTTAATCATACATTTAAGTAAAAGTTTTAACAAATTGTGGTCAGGAAGCATTGTTAGATTACTTCAAATTTTCATAATACTTAGAGTAGCATGACGTACAACATGAAAACAATATTTAAGCTGTATTTATGCACCGTGTTGTTAATTAAACATTCTCGTCATTTAGAAGTTACTACTGAATACTCAACTATGTTAAGAAATGATGTTGTTTAAATTTGAAATAATTAAATTCTGATCACTACTCAAGGAAAAAAGAAAAATGCACTCAAACATGCCGAAACCCAGGATCAAACCAGCGACCTTTAGATCTTCAGTCTAACGCTCTCCCAACTGAGCTATTTCGGCAAGGTCAGAGTATGGCAAAAGTCACTAAGACCTCAACTGAGCTATGTTTGCAAGGTTACACAAGGTTAAGTATCAATATTTTTCTGTCATCATGATTGCATGAAATGAAGATAAAGGATGTGTTTTATACTGTAAATATATATATTACAAACCCTTAATCATACATTTAAGTAAAAGTTTTAACAAATTGTGGTCAGGAAGCAGTTAGTTTACTTCAAATTTTCATAATAGAGTAGCATGATGGACAACAGGAAAACAATTTTTAAGCTGAATTTATGCACCATGTTGTTAAATAAACATTCTCATCATTTAGAAGATACTACTGAATACTCAACTATGTTAAGAAAAGATGTTGTTTACATTTGAAATTATTAAATACTGATAAGTACTCAAGGCAAAAATAAAAAATGTACTCAAACATGATGAAACCTGGGACCTTTAGATCTTCAGTCTAACGCTCTCCCAACTGAGCTATTTCGTCAAAGTCTGTCTATGGCAAAAGTCTCTAAGACCTCAACTGAGCTATGTTTGCATGGTTACACAAGGTTTAGTATCAATATTTTTCTGTCATCATGATTGTATGAAATGAAAAGAAAATATGTGTTTTATAGTATAAATATATCCATTACAAACCCTTTATCATACATTTAAGTAAAAGTTTTAACAAATTGTTGTCAGGAAGCATTGTTAGATTACTACAAATTTTCATAATAGTTAGAGTAGCATGACTTACAAAATGAAAACAATATTTAAGCTGTATTTATGCACCATGTTGTTAAATAAACATTCTCATCATTTAGAAGTTACTACTGAATACTCAACTATGTTAAGAAATGATGTTGTTTAAATTTGAAATAATTAAATTCTGATCACTACTCAAGGTAAAAAGAAAAAATGCACTCAAACATGCCGAAACCCAGGACCTTTAGATCCTCAGTCTAACGCTCTCCCAACTGGGCTATTTCAGCAAAGTCTGTGCATCGTAAAAGTCACTAAGACCTCAACTGAGCTATGTTTGCATGGTTACACAAGGTTTAGAATCAATATTTTCCTGTCATCATGATTGCATGAAATGAAAAGAAAATAAGTGTTTTATACTGTATAACCCTTAATTATACATTTAAGTAAAAGTTTTAACAAATTGTGGTCAGAAAACATTGTTAGATTGCTTCAAATTTTCATAATACAATAGCATGGCGGACAACTTTAAAACAATATTTATGCTGTATTTATGCACCGTGTTGTTAAATAAACATTCTCATCATTTAGAAGATACTACTGAATACTCAAATATGTTAAGAAATGATGTTGTTTACATTTGAAATAATTAAATACTGATAAGTACTCAAGGAAAAAAGAAAAATGTACTCAAACATGCTGAAACCCGGGACCTTTAGATCTTCAGTCTAACGCTCTCCCAACTGAGCAATTTCGTCAAAGTCTGTGTATGGCAAAAGTCACTAAGACCTCAACTGAGCTATGTCTGCATGGTTACACAAGGTTTACTATCAATATTTTTCTGTCATCATGATTGCATGAAATGAAGAGAAAAGATGTGTTTTATACTGTAAATATATAAATTACATACCCTTAATCGTACATTTATGTAAAAGTTTTAACAAATTGTGGTCAGTAAACAGTTAGTTTACTTCAAATTTTCATAATAGAGTAGCATGACAGACAACATGAAAACAATATTTAAGCTGTATTTATGCACCGTGTTATTAAATAAACATTCTCATCATTTAGAAGATACTACTGAATACTCAACTATGTTAAGAAATGATGTTGTTTACATTTGAAATAATTAAATACTGATAACTACTGAAGGAAAATAGAAAAAAAGTACTCAAACATGCTGAGACTCGGGACCTTTAGATCTTCAGTCTAATGGTCTCCCAACTGAGCTATTTCGGCAAAGTCTGTGTATGGCAAAAGTCACTAAGACCTCAACTGAGCTATGTTTGCATGGTTACACAAGGTTAAGTATCAATATTTTTCTGACATCATGGTTGCATGAAATGAAAATAAAATATGTGTTTTATACTGTAAATATATCCATTACAAACCCTTAATCATACATTTAAGTAAAAGTTTTAACAAATTGTGGTTAGGAAGCATTGTTAGATTACTTCAAATTTTAATAATAGAGTAGCATGACGGACAACATGAAAACAATATTTAAGCTGTATTTATGCACCGTGTTGTTAAATAAACATTCTCATCATTTAGAAGTTACTACTGAATACTCAACTATGTTAAGAAATGATGTTGTTTAAATTTGAAATAATTAAATTCTGATCACTACTCAAGGAAAAAAGAAAAATGCACTCAAACATGCCGAAACCCAGGAT
Organism: Taudactylus pleione; assembly: GCA_031769625.1. Taxonomy (NCBI): domain Eukaryota; kingdom Metazoa; phylum Chordata; class Amphibia; order Anura; family Myobatrachidae; genus Taudactylus; species Taudactylus pleione. The sequence goes on along the minus strand of JAUIMM010000592.1, from coordinate 790,728 downwards.
CGAACCAGCGACCTTTAGGTCTTCAGTCTAATGCTCTCCCAACTGAGCTATTTCGGCAAGGTCAGAGTATGGCAAAAGTCACTAAGACCTCAACTGAGCTATGTTTGCAAGGTTACACAAGGTTAAGTATCAATATTTTTCTGTCATCAAGATTGCATGAAATGAAGATAAAGGATGTGTTTTATACTGTAAATATATAAATTACAAACCCTTAATCATACATTTAAGTAAAAGTTTTAACAAATTGTGGTCAGGAAGCAGTTAGTTTACTTCAAATTTTCATAATAGAGTAGCATGATGGACAACAGGAAAACAATTTTTAAGCTGTATTTATGCACCATGTTGTTAAATAAACATTCTCATCATTTAGAAGATACTACTGAATACTCAACTATGTTAAGAAAAGATGTTGTTTACATTTGAAATTATTAAATACTGATAAGTACTCAAGGCAAATATAAAAAATGTACTCAAACATGATGAAACCTGGGACCTTTAGATCTTCAGTCTAACGCTCTCCCAACTGAGCTATTTCGTCAAAGTCTGTCTATGGCAAAAGTCTCTAAGACCTCAACTGAGCTATGTTTGCATGGTTACACAAGGTTTAGTATCAATATTTTTCTGTCATCATGATTGTATGAAATGAAAAGAAAATATGTGTTTTATACTGTAAATATATCCATTACAAACCCTTAATCAAACATTTAAGTAAAAGCTTTAACAAATTGTGGTCAGGAAGCATTGCTAGATTACTTCAAATTTTCATAATAGTTAGAGTAGCATGACTTACAACATGAAAACAATATTTAAGCTGTATTTATGCACCGTATTGTTAATAAAACATTCTCATCATTTAGAAGTTACTACTGAATACTCAACTATGTTAAGAAATGATGTTGTTTAAAGTTGAAATAATTAAATTCTTATCACTACTCAAGGAAAAAAGAAAAGATGCACTCAAACCCGGGATCGAACCAGCGACCTTTAAATCTTCAGTCTAACGCTCTCCCAACTGAGCTATTTCGGCAAGGTCAGAATATAGCAAAAGTCACTAAGACCTCAAATGAGCTATGTTTGCATGGTTACACAAGGTTTAGTATCAATTTTTTTCTGTCATCATGATTGCATGAAATGAAAAGAAAATATGTGTTTTATACTGTATAACCCTTAATTATACATTTAAGTAAAAGTTTTAACAAATTGTGGTCAGGAAGCATTGTTAGATTACTTCAAATTTTCATAATAGAGTAGCATGACGGACAACATGAAAACATTATTTAAGCTGTATTTATGCACCGTGTTGTTAAATAAACATTCTCATCATTTAGAAGATACTACTGAATACTCAACTATGTTAAGAAATGATGTTGTTTACATTTGAAATAATTAAATACAGATAACTACTCAAGGAGAAAAGAAAAACGTACTCAAACATGCTGAGACCCGGGACCTTTAGATCTTCAGTCTAATGCTCTCCCAACTGAGCTATTTCGGCAAGGTTGATGTATGGAAAAAGTCACTAAGACCTCAGCTGAGCTATATTTGCATGGTTACACTAGGTTTAGTATCAATATTTTTCTGTCATCATGATAGCATGAAATGAAAAGAAAATATGTGTTTTATAGTATAAATATATCCATTACAAACCCTTTATCATACATTTAAGTAAAAGTTTTAACAAATTGTTGTCAGGAAGCATTGTTAGATTACTTCAAATTTTCATAATAGTTAGAGTAGCATGACTTACAAAATGAAAATAATATTTAAGCTGTATTTATGCACCATGTTGTTAAATAAACATTCTCATCATTTAGAAGTTACTACTGAATACTCAACTATGTTAAGAAATGATGTTGTTTAAATTTGAAATAATTAAATTCTGATCACTACTCAAGGTAAAAAGAAAAAATGCACTCAAACATGCCGAAACCCAGGACCTTTAGATCCTCAGTCTAACGCTCTCCCAACTGAGCTATTTCAGCAAAGTCTGTGCATCGTAAAAGTCACTAAGGCCTCAACTGAGCTATGATTGCATGGTTACACAAGGTTTAGAATCAATATTTTCCTGTCATCATGATTGCATGAAATGAAAAGAAAATAAGTGTTTTATACTGTATAACCCTTAATTATACATTTAAGTAAAAGGATTAACAAATTGTGGTCAGGAAGCATTGTTAGATTACTTCAATTTTTCATAATAGAGTAGCATGATGGACAACATGAAAACAATATTTAAGCTGTATTTATGCACCGTGTTGTTAAATAAACATTCTCATAATTTAGAAGATACTACTGAATACTCAACTATGTTAAGAAATGATGTTGTTTACATTTGAAATACTTAAATATTGATAACTACTCAAGGAAATAAGAAAAAAGGTACTCAAACATGCTGAAACCCGGGACCTTTAGATCTTCAGTTTAATGCTCTACCAACTGAGCTATTTCAGCAAAGTCTGTGTATGACAAAAGTCACTAAGACCTCAACTGAGCTATGTTTGCATGGTTACACAAGGTTTAGTATTAATATTTTTCTGTCATCATGATTGCATGAAATGAAAAGAAAATATGTGTTTTATACTGTAAATATATCCATTACAAACCCTTAATCATACATTTAAGTAAAAGTTTTAACAAATTGTGGTCAGGAAGCATTGTTAGATTACTTCAAATTTTCATAATAGTTAGAGTAGCATGACTTACAACATGAAAACAATATTTAAGCTGTATTTATGCACCATGTTGTTAAATAAACATTCTCATCATTTAGAAGTTACTACTGAATACTCAACTATGTTAAGAAATTATGTTTTTTAAATTTGAAATAATTAAATTCTGATCACTACTCAAGGAAAGAAGAAAAAATGTACTCAATAATGCCGAAACCCTGGATCGAATCAGGGACCTTTAGATCTTCAGTCTAACGCTCTCCCAACTGAGCTATTTCGGCAAGGTCGGTGTATGGAAAAAGTCACTAAGACCTCAACTGAGCTATGTTTGCATGGTTACACAAGGATTAGTATCAATATTTTTCTGTCATCATGATAGCATGAAATGAAAAGAAAATATGTGTTTTATACTATAAATATATCCATTACAAACCCTTAATCATACATTTAAGTAAAAGTTTTCACAAACTGTGGTCAGGAAGCACTGTTAGATTTCTTCAAATTTTAATAGTAGTTAGAGTAGCATGACTTACAAAATGAAAACAATATTTAAGCTGTATTTATGCACCATGTTGTTAAATAAACATTCTCATCATTTAGAAATTACTACTGAATACTCAACTATGTTAAGAAATGATGTTGATTAAATTTGAAATAATTAAATTCTGATCACTACTCAAGGAAAAAAGAAATAATGCACTCAAACATGCCGAAACCCGGGATCGAACCAGGGACCTTTAGATCTTCAGTCTAACGCTCTCCCAACTGAGCTATTTCGGCAAGGTCGGTGTATGGCAAAAGTCACTAAGACCTCAACTGAGCTATGTTTGCAAGCTGTATTTATGCACCGTGTTGTTAAATAAACATTCTCATCATTTAGAAGATACTACTGAATACTCAACTATGTTAAGAAATGATGTTGTTTACATTTGAAATAATTAAATACTGATAACTACTCAAGGAAAAATGAAAAAATGCACTCAAACATGCTGAAACCCGGGACCTTTAGATCTTCAGTCTAACGCTCTCCAAACTGAGCAATTTCGTCAAAGTCTTTTTATGGCAAAAGTCACTAAGACCTCAACTGAGCTATGTTTGCATGGTTGCACAAAGTTTAGTATCAATATTTTTCTGTCATCATGATTGCATGAAATGAAGAGAAAAGATGTGTTTTATACTGTAAATATATAAATTACAAACCCTTAATTGTACATTTAAGTAAAAGTTTTAACAAATTGTGGTCAGTAAACAGTTAGTTTACTTCAAATTTTCATAATAGAGTAGCATGACGGACAACATTAAAACAATATTTAAGCTGTATTTATTCACAGTGTTGTTAAATAAACATTCTCATCATTTAGAAGATACTACTGAATACTCAACTATGTTAAGAAATGATGTTGTTTACATTTGAAATACTTAAATACTGATAACTACTCAAGGAAATAATAAAAAAGGTACTCAAACATGCTGAAACCTGGGACCTTTAGATCTTCAGTCTAACGTTCTCCCAACTGAGCTATTTCGGCATGGTCGGTGTATGGTAAAAGTCACTAAGACCTCAACTGAGCTATTTTTGCATGGTTACACAAGGTTAAGTATCAATATTTTTCTGACATCATGGTTGCATGAAAAGAAGAGAAAAGATGTGTTTTATACTGTAAATATATAAATTACAAACCCTTAATCATACATTTAAGTTAAAGTTTTATCAAATTGTGGTCAGGAAGCATTGTTAGATTACTTCAAATTTTCATAATAGAGTAGCATGACGGACAACATGAAAACAATATTTAAGTTGTATTTATGCACCGTGTTGTTAAATAAACATTCTCATCATTTAGAAGATACTACTGAATACTCAACTATGTTAAGAAATGATGTTGTTTAAATTTGAAATAATTAAATTCTGATCACTACTCAAGGAAAAAAGAAAAATGCACTCAAACATGCCGAAACCCAGGATCCTTTATATCTTCAGTCTAACGCTCTACCAACTGAGCTTTTTCAGCAAAGTCTGTGTATGGCAAAAGTCAGTAAGACCTCAACTGAGCTATGTTTGCATGCTTACACAAGGTTTATTATCAATATTTTTCTGTCATCATGATTGCATGAAATGAAAAGAAAATATGTGTTTTATACTGTAAATATATCCATTACAAACCTTTAATCATACATTTAAGTAAAAGTTTTAACAAATTGTGGTCAGGAAGCATTGTTAGATTACTTCAAATTTTCATAATACTTAGAGTAGCATGACTTACAACATGAAAACAATATTTAAGCTGTATTTATGCACCATGTTGTTAATTAAACATTCTCGTCATTTAGAAGTTACTACTGAATACTCAATTATGTTAAGAAATGATGTTGTTTAAATTTGAAATAATTAAATTCTGATCACTACTCAAGGAAAAAAGAAAAATGCACTCAAACATGCCGAAACCCAGGATCGAACCAGGGACCTTTATATCTTCAGTCCAATGCTCTCCCAACTGAGCTATTTTGGCGAGGTAATTGTATGGCAAAAGTCACTAAGACCTCAACTGAGCTATGTTTGCATGGTTACACAAGGTTAAGTAGCAATATTTTTCTGACATCATGGTTCCATGAAATGAAGAGAAAAGATGTGTTTTATACTGTAAATATTTAAATTACAAACCCTTAATTGTACATTTAAGTAAAAGTTTTAACAAATTGTGGTCAGGAAGCAGTTAGTTTACTTCAAATTTTCTTAATAGAGTAGCATGATGGACAAAATGAAAACAATATTTAAGCTGTATTTATGCACCGTGTTGCTAAATAAACATTCTCATCATTTAGAAGTTACTACTGAATACTCAACTATGTTAAGAAACGATGTTGTTTACATTTGAAATAATTAAATACTGATAACTACTGAAGGAAAAAAGAAAAAATGTACTCAAACATGCTCAGACCCGGGACCTTTAGATCTTCAGTCTAATGCTCTCCCAACTGAGCTATTTCAGCAGAGTCTGTGTATGGCAAAAGTCACTAAGACCTCAACTGAGCTATGTTTGCATGGTTACACAAGGTTTAGTATCAATATTTTTCTGTCATCATGATTGCATGAAATGAAAAGAAAATATGTGTTTTATACTGTATAACCCTTAATTATACATTTAAGTAAAAGTTTTAACAAATTGTGGTCAGGAAGCATTGTTAGATTACTTCAAATTTTCATAATAGAGTAGCATGACGGACAACATGAAAACAATATTTAAGCTGTATTTATGCACCGTGTTGTTCATTAAACATTCTCATCATTTAGAAGTAACTACTGAATACTCAACTATGTTAAGAAATGATGTTGTTTAAATTTAAATAATTAAATTCTGATCAATAATCAAGGAAAAATGAAAAAATGCACTCAAACATGCCGAAACCCGGGATCAAACCAGGGATCTTTAGATCTTCAGTCTAACACTCTCCCAACTGAGCTATTTCGGCAAGGTCAGTGTGTGGCAACAGTCACTAAGACCTCAACTGAGCTATTTTTGCATGGTTACACAAGGTTAAGTATCAATATTTTTCTGACATCATGGTTGCATGAAATGAAAAGAAAATGTGTTTTATACTGTAAATATATCCATTACAAACCCTTAATCATACATTTAAGTAAAAGCTTTAACACATTGTGGTCAGGAAGCATTGTTAGATTACTTCAAATTTTCATAATAGTTAGAGTAGCATGACTTACAACATGAAAACAATATTTAAGCTGTATTTATGCACCGTGTTGTTAATTAAACATTCTCATCATTTTGAAGTTACTACTGAATACTCAACTATGTTAAGAAATGATGTTGTTTAAATTTGAAATAATTAAATTCTGATCACTACTGAAGGAAAAAAGAAAAATGCACTCAAACATGCCGAAACCCGGGATCAAACCAGGGACCTTTAGATCTTCAGTCTAACACTCTCCCAACTGAGCTATTTCAGCAAGATCAGTGTATGGCAAAAGTCACTAAGACCTCAACTGAGCTATGTTTGCATTGGTACACAAGGTTAAGTATCAATATTTTTCTGTCATCATGATTGCATGAAATGAAGAGAAAAGATGTGTTTTATACTGTAAATATATAAATTACAAACCCTTAATCATACATTTAAGTAAAAGTTTTAACAAATTGTGGTCAGGAAGCAGTTAGTTTACTTCAAATTTTCATAATAGAGTAGCATGATGGACAACATGAAAACAATTTTTAAGCTGTATTTATGCACCGTGTTGTTAAATAAACATTCTCGTCATTTAGAAGTTACTACTGAATACTCAACTATGTTAAGAAACGATGTTGTTTACATTTGAAATACTTAAAAACTGATAACTGCTCAAGGAAAGAAGAAAAAAGGTACTGAAACATGCTGATACTCGGAACCTTTAGATCTTCAGTCTAATGCTCTCCCAACTGAGCTATTTCGGCAAAGTCTGTGTATGGCAAAAGTCACTAAGACCTCAACTGAGCTATGTTTGCATGGTTACACAAGGTTTAGTATCAATATTTTTCTGTCATCATGATTGCATGAAATGAAAAGAAAATCTGTGTTTTATACTATAAATATATCCATTACAAACCCTTAATCAAACATTTAAGTAAAAGCTTTAACAAATTGTGGTCAGGAAGCATTGTTAGATTACTTCAAATTTTCATAATAGTTAGAGTAGCATGACTTACAACATGAAAACAATATTTAAGCTGTATTTATGCACCGTGTTGTTAATTAATCATTATCATCATTTAGAAGTTACTACTGAATACTCAACTATGTTAAGAAATGATGTTGATTAAATTTGAAATAATTAAATTCTGATCACTACTCAAGGAAAAAAGAAAAAATGCACTCAAACATGCCGAAACCTGGGATTGAACAAGGGACCTTTAGATCTTCAGTCTAACGCTCTCCCAACTGAGCTATTTCGGCAAAGTATGTGTATGACGAAAGTCACTAAGACCTCAACTGACCTATGTTTGCCTGGTTAGACAAGGTTTAGTATCAATATTTTTCTGTCATCATGATTGCATGAAATGAAAAGAAAATATGTGTTTTATACTGCTTAACCCTTAATTATACATTTAAGTAAAAGTATTAACAAATTGTGGTCAGGAAGCATTGTTAGATTACTTCAATTTTTCATAATAGAGTAGCATGACGGACAACATGAAAACAATATTTAAGCTGTATTTATGCACCGTGTTGTTAAATAAACATTCTCATCATTTAGAAGTTACTACTGAATACTCAACTATGTTAAGAAATGATGTTGTTTAAATTTGAAATAATTAAATTCTGATCACTACTCAAGGAAAAAAGAAAAATGCACTCAAACATGCCGAAACCCGGGATCGGACCAGGGACCTTTAGATCTTCAGTCTAACGCTCTCCCAACTGAGCTATTTCGGCAAGGTCGGAGTATGGCATAAGTTACTAAGACCTCAACTGAGCTATGTTTGCATGGTTACACAAGGTTAAGTATCAATATTTTTCTGTCATCATGATTGCATGAAATGATGAGAAAAGATGTGTTTTATACTGTAAATATATAAATTACAAACCCTTAATAGTACATTTAAGTAAAAGTTTTAACAAATTGTGGTCAGGAAGCAGTTAAATTACTTCAAATTTTCATAATAGAGTAGCATGATGGACAACATGAAAACAATTTTTAAGCTGTATTTATGCACCGTGTTGTTAAATAAACATTCTCATCATTTAGAAGATACTACTGAATACTCAACTATGTTAAGAAATGATGTTGTTTACATTTGAAATAATTTAATACTGATTACTACTCAAGGAAAAAAGAAAAAATGTACTCAAACATGCTGAATCCCGGGACCTTTAAATCTTCAGACTAACGGTCTCCCAACTGAGCAATTTCGTCAAAGTCTGTGTATGGCAAAAGTCACTAAGACCTCAACTGAGCTATATTTGCATGGTTACACAAAGTTTAGTATCAATATTTTTCTGTCATCATGATTGCATGAAATGAAGAGAAAAGATGTGTTTTATACTGTAAATATATAAATTACAAACCCTTAATCGTACATTTAAGTAAAAGTTTTAACAAATTGTGGTCAGGAAGCAGTTAGTTTACTTCAAATTTTCATAATAGATTAGCATGATGGACAACATGAAAACAATTTTTAAGCTGTATTTATGCACCGTGTTGTTAACTAAACATTCTCATCATTTAGAAGTTACTACTGAGTACTCAACTATGTTAAGAAATGATGTTGTTTACATTTGAAATAATTAAATACTGATAACTACTCAAGGAAAAAAGAAAAAAGGTACTCAAACATGTTGAGACCCGGGACCTTTAGATCTTCAGTCTAATGCTCTCCCAACTGAGCTGTTTCGGCAAAGTCTGTGTATGGCAAAAATCACTAAGACCTCAACTGAGCTATGTTTGCATGGTTACACAAGGTTTAGTATCAATATATTTCTGTCATCATGATTGCATGAATTGAAAAGAAAATATGTGTTTTATACTATAAATATATCCATTACAAACCCTTAATCATACATTTAAGTAAAAGCTTTAACAAATTGTGGTCAGGAAGCATTGTTAGATTACTTCAAATTTTCATAATAGTTAGAGTAGCATGACTTACAACATGAAAACAATATTTAAGCTGTATTTATGCACCGTGTTGTTAATTAAACATTCTCATCATTTAGAAGTTACTACTGAATACTCAACTATGTTAAGAAATGATGTTGATTAAATTTGAAATAATTAAATTCTGATCACTACTCAAGGAAAAAAGAAAAAATGCACTCAAACATGCCGAAACCCGGGACCTTTAGATCTTCAGTCTAACGCTCTCCCAACTGAGCTATTTCGGCAAGGTCGGTGTATGGCAAAAGTCACTAAGACCTCAACTGAGCTATGTTTGCATGGTTACACAAGGTTAAGTATCAATATTTTTCTGTCATCATGCTTGCATGAAATGAAGAGAAAAGATGTGTTTTATACTGTAAATATATAAATTACAAACCCTTAATCATACATTTAAGTAAAAGTTTTAACAAATTGTGGTCAGGAAGCAGTTAGTTTACTTCAAATTTTCTTAATAGAGTAGCATGATGGACAACATGAAAACAATTTTTAAGCTGTATTTATGCACCATGTTGTTAAATAAACATTCTCATCATTTAGAAGTTACTACTGAATACTCAACTATGTTAAGAAACGATGTTGTTTACATTTGAAATACTTAAAAACTGATAACTGCTCAAGGAAAGAAGAAAAAAGGTACTGAATCATGCTGAAACTCGGGACCTTTAGATCTTCAGTCTAATGCTCTCCCAACTGAGCTATTTCGGCAAAGTCTGTGTATGGCAAAAGTCACTAAGACCTCAACTGAGCTATGTTTGCATGGTTAGACAAGGTTTAGTATCAATATTTTTCTGTCATCATGATTGCATGAAATGAAAACAAAATATGTGTTTTATACTATAAATATATCCATTACAAACCCTTAATCAAACATTTAAGTAAAAGCTTTAACAAATTGTGGTCAGGAAGCATTGTTAGATTACTTCAAATTTTCATAATAGTTAGAGTAGCATGACTTACAACATGAAAACAATATTTAAGCTGTATTTATGCACCGTGTTGTTAATTAAACATTCTCATCATATAGAAGTTACTACTGAATACTCAACTATGTTAAGAAATGATGTTGTTTAAATTTGAAATAATTAAATTCTGGTCACTACTCAAGGAAAAAAGAAAAATAAACTCAAACATGCCGAAACCCGGGATCAAACCAGGGACCTTTACATCTTCAGTCTAACACTCTCCCAACTGAGCTATTTCGGCAAGGTCAGTGTATGGCAAAAGTCACTAAGACCTCAACTGAGCTATGTTTGCATTGGTACACAAGGTTAAGTATCAATATTTTTCTGTCTTCATGATTGCATGAAATGAAGAGAAAAGATGTGTTTTATACTGTAAATATATAAATTACAAACCCTTAATCGTACATTTAAGTAAAAGTTTTAACAAATTGTGGTCAGGAAGCAGTTAGTTTACTTCAAATTTTCATAATAGAGTAGCATGATGGACAACATGAAAACAATTTTTAAGCTGTATTTATGCACCGTGTTGTTAAATAAACATTCTCATCATTTAGAAGTTACTACTGAATACTCAACTATGTTAAGAAACGATGTTGTTTACATTTGAAATACTTAAAAAGTGATATCTGCTCAAGGAAAGAATAAAAAAGGTACTGAAACATGCTGAAACTCGGGACCTTTAGATCTTCAGTCTAATGCTCTCCCAACTGAGCTATTTCGGCAAAGTCTGTGTATGGCAAAAGTCACTAAGACCTCAACTGAGCTATGTTTGCATGGTTACACAAGGTTTAGTATCAATATTTTTCTGTCATCATGATTGCATGAAATGAAAAGAAAATATGTGTTTTATACTGTTTAACCCTTAATTATACATTTAAGTAAAAGTATTAACAAATTGTGGTCAGGAAGCATTGTTAGATTACTTCAATTTTTCATAATAGAGTAGCATGACGGACAACATGAAAACAATATTTAAGCTGTATTTATGCACCGTGCTGTTAAATAAACATTCTCATCATTTAGAAGTTACTACTGAATACTCAACTATGTTAAGAAATGATGTTGTTTAAATTTGAAATAATTAAATTCTGATCTCAAGGAAAAAAGAAAAATGCACTCAAACATGCCGAAACCCGGGATCGAACCAGGTACCTTTAAATCTTCAGTCTAACGCTCTCCCAACTGAGCTATTTCGGCAAGGTCGGAGTATGGCATAAGTCACTAAGACCTCAACTGAGCTATGTTTGCATGGTTACACAAGGTTAAGTATCAATATTTTTCTGTCATCATGATTGCATGAAATGAATTGAAAAGATATGCTTTATACTGTAAATATTTAAATTACAAACCCTTAATCGTACATTTAAATAAAAGTTTTTACCAATTGTGGTCAGGAAGCAGTTAGTTTACTTCAAATTTTCTTAATAGAGTAGCATGATGGACAACATGAAAACAATTTTTAAGCTGTATTTATGCACCGTGTTGTTAAATAAACATTCTCATCATTTAGAAGTTACTACTGAATACTCAACTATGTTAAGAAACGATGTTGTTTACATTTGAAATACTTAAAAGCTGATAACTGCTCAAGGAAAGAAGAAAAAAGGTACTGAAACATGCTGAAACTCGGGACCTTTAGATCTTCAGTCTAATGCTCTCCCAACTGAGCTATTTCGGCAAAGTCTGTGTATGGCAAATGTCACTAAGACCTCAACTGAGCTATGTTTGCATGGTTACACAAGGTTTAGTATCAATATTTTTCTGTCATCATGATTGCATGAAATGAAAAGAAAATATGTGTTTTATACTATAAATATATCCATTACAAACCCTTAATCAAACATTTAAGTAAAAGCTTTAACAAATTGTGGTCAGGAAGCATTGTTAGATTACTTCAAATTTTCATAATAGTTAGAGTAGCATGACTTACAACATGAAAACAATATTTAAGTTGTATTTATGCACCGTGTTGTTAATTAAACATTCTCATCATTTAGAAGTTACTACTGAATACTCAACTATGTTAAGAAATGATGTTGTTTAAATTTGAAATAATTAAATTCTGATCACTACTCAAGGAAAAAAGAAAAAGAAACCCAAACATGCCGAAACCCGGGATCAAACCAGGGACCTTTACATCTTCAGTCTAACACTCTCTCAACTGAGCTATTTCGGAAAGGTCAGTGTATGGCAAAAGTCACTAAGACCTCAACTGAGCTATGTTTGCATTGGTACACAAGGTTAAGTATCAATATTTTTCTGTCTTCATGATTGCATGTAATGAAGAGAAAAGATGTGTTTTATACTGTAAATATATAAATTACAAACCCTTAATCGTGCATTTAAGTAAAAGTTTTAACAAATTGTGGTCAGGAAGCAGTTAATTTACTTCAAATTTTCATAATAGAGTAGCATGATGGACAACATGACAACAATTTTTAAGCTGTATTTATGCACCGTGTTGTTAAATAAACATTCTCATCATTTAGAAGTTACTACTGAATACTCAACTATGTTAAGAAACGATGTTGTTTACATTTGAAATACTTAAAAACTGATATCTGCTCAAGGAAAGAATAAAAAAGGTACTGAAACATGCTGAAACTCGGGACCTTTAGATCTTCAGTCTAATGCTCTCCCAACTGAGCTATTTCGGCAAAGTCTGTGTATGGCAAAAGTCACTAAGACCTCAACTGAGCTATGTTTGCATGGTTACACAAGGTTTAGTATCAATATTTTTCTGTCATCATGATTGCATAAAATGAAAAGAAAATATGTGTTTTATACTGTTTAACCCTTAATTATACATTTAAGTAAAAGTATTAACAAATTGTGGTCAGGAAGCATTGTTAGATTACTTCAATTTTTCATAATAGAGTAGCATGACGGACAACATGAAAACAATATTTAAGCTGTATTTATGCACCGTGCTGTTAAATAAACATTCTCATCATTTAGAAGTTACTACTGAATACTCAACTATGTTAAGAAATGATGTTGTTTAAATTTGAAATAATTAAATTCTGATCTCAAGGAAAAAAGAAAAATGCACTCAAACATACCGAAACCCGGGATCGAACCAGGACCTTTAGATGTGTTTTATACTGTAAATATATAAATTACAAACCCTAAAACGTACATTTAAGTAAAAGTTTTAACAAATTGTGGTCAGTAAACAGTTAGTTTACTTCAAATTTTCATAACAGAGTAGCATGACGGACAACATGAAAACAAGGTTTAAGCTGTATTTATGCACCGTGTTATTAAATAAACATTCTCATCATTTAGAAGATACTACTGAATACTCAACTATGTTAAGAAATGATGTTGTTTACATTTGAAATAATTAAATACTGATAACTACTCAAGGAAAAAAGAAAAAAGGTACTCAAACATGCTGAGACCCGGGACCTTTAGATCTTCAGTCTAATGCTCTCCCAACTGAGCTATTTCGGCAATGTCTGTGTATGGCAAAAGTCAGTAAGACCTCAACTGAGCTATGTTTGCATGCTTACACAAGGTTTAGTATCAATATTTTTCTGTCATCATGATTGCATGAAATGAAAAGAAAATCTGTGTTTTATACTGTAAATATATCCATTACAAACCCTTAATCATACATTTAAGTAAAAGTATTAACAAATTGTGGTCAGGAAGCATTGTTAGATTACTTCAAATTTTCATAATAGTTGGAGTAGCATGACTTACAACATGAAAACAATATTTAAGCTGTATTTATGCACTGTGTTGTTAATTAAACATTCTCATCATTTAGAAGTTACTACTGAATACTCAACTATGTTAAGAAATGATGTTTATTAAATTTGAAATAATTAAATTCTGATCACTACTCAAGGAAAAAAGAAAAAATGCACTCAAACATGCCGAAACCCGGGACCTTTAGATCTTCAGTCTAACGCTCTCCCAACTGAGCTATTTCGGCAAGGTCGGTGTATGGCAAAAGTCACTAAGACCTCAACTGAGCTATGTTTGCATGGTTACACAAGGTTAAGTATCAATATTTTTCTGTCATCATGATTGCATGAAATGAAGAGAAAATATGTGTTTTATACTGTAAATATATAAATTACAAACCCTTAATCGTACATTTAAGTAGAAGTTTTAACAAATTGTGGTCAGGAAGCAGTTAGTTTACTTCAAATTTTCATAATAGAGTAGCATGATGGACAACATGAAACAATTTTTAAGCTGTATTTATGCACCGTGTTGTTAACTAAACATTCTCATCATTTAGAAGTTACTACTGAATACTCAACTATGTTAAGAAACGATGTTGTTTACATTTGAAATACTTAAAAATGGATAACTGCTCAAGGAAAGAAGAAAAAAGGTACTTAACCATGTTGAAACTCGGGACCTTTAGATCTTCAGTCTAATGCTCTCCCAACTTAGCTGTTTCGGCAAAGTCTGTGTATGGCGAAAGTCACTAAGACCTCAACTGAGCTATGTTTGCATGGTTACACAAGGTTTAGTATCAATATTTTTCTGCCATCATGATTGCATGAAATAAAAAGAAAATATGTGTTTTATACTATAAATATATCCATTACAAACCCTTATGCAAACATTTAAGTAAAAGCTTTAACAAATTGTGGTCAGGAAGCATTGTTAGATTACTTCAAATTTTCATAATAGTTAGAGTAGCATGACTTACAACATGAAAACAATATTTAAGCTGTATTTATGCACCGTGTTGTTATTTAATCATTCTCATCATTTAGAAGTTACTACTGAATACTCAACTATGTTAAGAAATGATGTTTATTAAATTTGAAATAATTAAATTCTGATCACTACTCAAGGAAAAAAGAAAAAATGCACTCAAACATGCCGAAACCCGGGACCTTTAGATCTTCAGTCTAACGCTCTCCCAACTGAGCTATTTCGGCAAGGTCGGTGTATGGCAAAAGTCACTAAGACCTCAACTGAGCTATGTTTGCATGGTTACACAAGGTTAAGTATCAACATTTTTCTGTCATCATGATTGCATGAAATGAAGAGAAAATATGTGTTTTATACTGTAAATATATAAATTACAAACCCTTAATCGTACATTTAAGTAAAAGTTTTAACAAATTGTGGTCAGGAAGCAGTTAGTTTACTTCAAATTTTCATAATAGAGTAGCATGATGGACAACATGAAACAATTTTTAAGCTGTATTTATGCACCGTGTTGTTAACTAAACATTCTCATCATTTAGAAGTTACTACTGAATACTCAACTATGTTAAGAAACGATGTTGTTTACATTTGAAATACTTAAAAACGGATAACTGCTCAAGGAAAGAAGAAAAAAGGTACTGAACCATGTTGAAACTCGGGACCTTTAGATCTTCAGTCTAATGCTCTCCCAACTTAGCTGTTTCGGCAAAGTCTGTGTATGGCGAAAGTCACTAAGACCTCAACTGAGCTATGTTTGCATGGTTACACAAGGTTTAGTATCAATATTTTTCTGCCATCATGATTGCATGAAATAAAAAGAAAATATGTGTTTTATACTATAAATATATCCATTACAAACCCTTAATCAAACATTTAAGTAAAAGCTTTAACAAATTGTGGTCAGGAAGCATTGTTAGATTACTTCAAATTTTCATAATAGTTAGAGTAGCATGACTTACAACATGAAAACAATATTTAAGCTGTATTTATGCACCGTGTTGTTAATTAAACATTCTCATCATTTAGAAGTTACTACTGAATACTCAACTATGTTAAGAAATGATGTTGATTAAATTTGAAATAATTAAATTCTGATCACTACTCAAGGAAAAAAGAAAAAATGCACTCAAACATGCCGAAACCCGGGACCTTTAGATCTTCAGTCTAACGCTCTCCCAACTGAGCTATTTCGGCAAGGTCGGTGTATGGCAAAAGTCACTAAGACCTCAACTGAGCTATGTTTGCATGGTTACACAAGGTTAAGTATCAATATTTTTCTGTCATCATGATTGCATGATATGAAGAGAAAATATGTGTTTTATACTGTAAATATATAAATTACAAACCCTTAATCGTACATTTAAGTAAAAGTTTTAACAAATTGTGGTCAGGAAGCAGTTAGTTTACTTCAAATTTTCATAATAGAGTAGCATGATGGACAACATGAAACAATTTTTAAGCTGTATTTATGCACCGTGTTGTTAACTAAACATTCTCATCATTTAGAAGTTACTACTGAATACTCAACTATGTTAAGAAACGATGTTGTTTACATTTGAAATACTTAAAAATGGATAACTGCTCAAGGAAAGAAGAAAAAAGGTACTGAACCATGTTGAAACTCGGGACCTTTAGATCTTCAGTCTAATGCTCTCCCAACTTAGCTGTTTCGGCAAAGTCTGTGTATGGCGAAAGTCACTAAGACCTCAACTGAGCTATGTTTGCATGGTTACACAAGGTTTAGTATCAATATTTTTCTGTCATCATGATTGCATGAATTGAAAAGAAAATATGTGTTTTATACTATAAATATATCCATTACAAACCCTTAATCATACATTTAAGTAAAAGCTTTAACAAATTGTGGTCAGGAAGCATTGTTAGATTACTTCAAATTTTCATAATAGTTGGAGTAGCATGACTTACAACATGAAAACAATATTTAAGCTGTATTTATGCACTGTGTTGTTAATTAAACATTCTCATCATTTAGAAGTTACTACTGAATACTCAACTATGTTAAGAAATGATGTTGATTAAATTTGAAATAATTAAATTCTGATCACTACTCAAGGAAAAAAAAAAATGCACTCAAACATGCCGAAACCCGGGACCTTTAGATCTTCAGTCTAACGCTCTCCCAACTGAGCTATTTCGGCAAGGTCGGTGTATGGCAAAAGTCACTAAGACCTCAACTGAGCTATGTTTGCATGGTTACACAAGGTTAAGTATCAATATTTTTCTGTCATCATGATTGCATGAAATGAATAGAAAAGATGTGTTTTATACTGTAAATATATAAATTACAAACCCTTAATCGTACATTTAAGTAAAAGTTTTAACAAATTGTGGTCAGGAAGCAGTTAGTTTACTTCAAATTTTCATAATAGAGTAGCATGATGGACAACATGAAACAATTTTTAAGCTGTATTAATGCACCGTGTTGTTAACTAAACATTCTCATCATTTAGAAATTACTACTGAATACTCAACTATGTTAAGAAATGATGTTGTTTACATTTGAAATACTTAAAAACGGATAACTGCTCAAGGAAAGAAGAAAAAAGGTACTGAACCATGTTGAAACTCGGGACCTTTAGATCTTCAGTCTAATGCTCTCCCAACTTAGCTGTTTCGGCAAAGTCTGTGTATGGCGAAAGTCACTAAGACCTCAACTGAGCTATGTTTGCATGGATACACAAGGTTTAGTATCAATATTTTTCTGCCATCATGATTGCATGAAATAAAAAGAAAATATGTGTTTTATACTATAAATATATCCATTACAAACCCTTAATCAAATATTTAAGTAAAAGCTTTAACAAATTGTGGTCAGGAAGCATTGTTAGATGACTTCAAATTTTCATAATAGTTAGAGTAGCATGACTTACAACATGAAAACAATATTTAAGCTGTATTTATGCACCATGTTGTTATTTAATCATTCTCATCATTTAGAAGTTACTACTGAATACTCAACTATGTTAAGAAATGATGTTGATTAAATTTGAAATAATTAAATTCTGATCACTACTCAAGGAAAAAAGAAAAAATGCACTCAAACATGCCGAAACCCGGGATCGAACCAGGGACCTTTAGATCTTCAGTCCAACGCTCTCCCAACTGAGCTATTTCGGCAAGGTCGGTGTATGGCAAAAGTCACTAAGACCTCAACTGAGCTATGTTTGCATGGTTACACAAGGTTAAATATCAATATTTTTCTGTCATCATGATTGCATGAAATGAATTGAAAAGATATGTTTTATACTGTAAATATATAAATTACAAACCCTTAATCATACATTTAAGTAAAAGTTTTAACAAATTGTGGTCAGGAAGCAGTTAGTTTACTTCAAATTTTCTTAATAGAGTAGCATGATGGACAACATGAAAACAATTTTTAAGCTGTATTCATGCACCGTGTTGTTAAATAAACATTCTCATCATTTAGAAGTTACTACTGAATACTCAACTATGTTAAGAAACGATGTTGTTTACATTTGAAATACTTAAAAACTGATAACTGCTCAAGGAAAGAATAAAAAAGGTACTGAAACATGCTGAAACTAGGGACCTTTAGATCTTCAGTCTAATGCTCTCCCAACTGAGCTATTTCGGCAAAGTCTGTGTATGGCAAAAGTCACTAAGACCTCAACTGAGCTATGTTTGCATGGTTACACAAGGTTTAGTATCAATATTTTTCTGTCATCATGATTGCATAAAATGAAAAGAAAATATGTGTTTTATACTGTTTAACCCTTAATTATACATTTAAGTAAAAGTATTAACAAATTGTGGTCAGGAAGCATTGTTAGATTACTTCAATTTTTCATAATAGAGTAGCATGATGGACAACATGAAAACAATATTTAAGCTGTATTTATGCACCGTGCTGTTAAATAAACATTCTCATCATTTAGAAGTTACTACTGAATACTCAACTATGTTAAGAAATGATGTTGTTTAAATTTGAAATAATTAAATTCTGATCTCAAGGAAAAAAGAAAAATGCACTCAAACATGCGAAACCCGGGATCGAACCAGGGACCTTTAGATGTGTTTTATACTGTAAATATATAAATTACAAACCCTAAAACGTACATTTAAGTAAAAGTTTTAACAAATTGTGGTCAGTAAACAGTTAGTTTACTTCAAATTTTCATAACAGAGTAGCATGACGGACAACATGAAAACAAGGTTTAAGCTGTATTTATGCACCATGTTATTAAATAAACATTCTCATCATTTAGAAGATACTACTGAATACTCAACTATGTTAAGAAATGATGTTGTTTACATTTGAAATAATTAAATACTGATAACTACTCAAGGAAAAAAGAAAAAAGGTACTCAAACATGCTGAGACCCGGGACCTTTAGATCTTCAGTCTAATGCTCTCCCAACTGAGCTATTTCGGCGATGTCTGTGTATGGCAAAAGTCAGTAAGACCTCAACTGAGCTATGTTTGCATGCTTACACAAGGTTTAGTATCAATATTTTTCTGTCATCATGATTGCATGAAATGAAAAGAAAATCTGTGTTTTATACTGTAAATATATCCATTACAAACCATTAATCATACATTTAAGTAAAAGTATTAACAAATTGTGGTCAGGAAGCATTGTTAGATTACTTCAAATTTTCATAATAGTTGGAGTAGCATGACTTACAACATGAAAACAATATTTAAGCTGTATTTATGCACTGTGTTGTTAATTAAACATTCTCATCATTTAGAAGTTACTACTGAATACTCAACTATGTTAAGAAATGATGTTTATTAAATTTGAAATAATTAAATTCTGATCACTACTCAAGGAAAAAAGAAAAAATGCACTCAAACATGCCGAAACCCGGGACCTTTAGATCTTCAGTCTAACGCTCTCCCAACTGAGCTATTTCGGCAAGGTCGGTGTATGGCAAAAGTCACTAAGACCTCAACTGAGCTATGTTTGCATGGTTACACAAGGTTAAGTATCAATATTTTTCTGTCATCATGATTGCATGATATGAAGAGAAAATATGTGTTTTATACTGTAAATATATAAATTACAAACCCTTAATCGTACATTTAAGTAAAAGTTTTAACAAATTGTGGTCAGGAAGCAGTTAGTTTACTTCAAATTTTCATAATAGAGTAGCATGATGGACAACATGAAACAATTTTTAAGCTGTATTTATGCACCGTGTTGTTAACTAAACATTCTCATCATTTAGAAGTTACTACTGAATACTCAACTATGTTAAGAAACAATGTTGTTTACATTTGAAATACTTAAAAACGGATAACTGCTCAAGGAAAGAAGAAAAAAGGTACTGAACCATGTTGAAACTCGGGACCTTTAGATCTTCAGTCTAATGCTCTCCCAACTTAGCTGTTTCGGCAAAGTCTGTGTATGGCGAAAGTCACTAAGACCTCAACTGAGCTATGTTTGCATGGTTACACAAGGTTTAGTATCAATATTTTTCTGCCATCATGATTGCATGAAATAAAAAGAAAATATGTGTTTTATACTGTAAATATATCCATTACAAACCCTTAATCATACATTTAAGTAAATGTATTAACAAATTGTGGTCAGGAAGCATTGTTAGATTACTTCAAATTTTCATAATAGTTGGAGTAGCAAGACTTACAACATGAAAACAATATTTAAGCTGTATTTATGCACTGTGTTGTTAATTAAACATTCTCATCATTTAGAAGTTACTACTGAATACTCAACTATGTTAAGAAATGATGTTTATTAAATTTGAAATAATTAAATTCTGATCACTACTCAAGGAAAAAAGAAAAAATGCACTCAAACATGCCGAAACCCGGGACCTTTAGATCTTCAGTCTAACGCTCTCCCAACTGAGCTATTTCGGCAAGGTCGGTGTATGGCAAAAGTCACTAAGACCTCAACTGAGCTATGTTTGCATGGTTACACAAGGTTAAGTATCAATATTTTTCTGTCATCATGATTGCATGATATGAAGAGAAAATATGTGTTTTATACTGTAAATATATAAATTACAAACCCTTAATCGTACATTTAAGTAAAAGTTTTAACAAATTGTGGTCAGGAAGCAGTTAGTTTACTTCAAATTTTCATAATAGAGTAGCATGATGGACAACATGAAACAATTTTTAAGCTGTATTTATGCACCGTGTTGTTAACTAAACATTCTCATCATTTAGAAGTTACTACTGAATACTCAACTATGTTAAGAAATGATGTTGTTTACATTTGAAATACTTAAAAACGGATAACTGCTCAAGGAAAGAAGAAAAAAGGTACTGAACCATGTTGAAACTCGGGACCTTTAGATCTTCAGTCTAATGCTCTCCCAACTTAGCTGTTTCTGCAAAGTCTGTGTATGGCGAAAGTCACTAAGACCTCAACTGAGCTATGTTTGCATGGTTACACAAGGTTTAGTATCAATATTTTTCTGCCATCATGATTGCATGAAATAAAAAGAAAATATGTGTTTTATACTGTAAATATATCCATTACAAACCCTTTATCATACATTTAAGTAAAAGTATTAACAAATTGTGGTCAGGAAGCATTGTTAGATTACTTCAAATTTTCATAATAGTTGGAGTAGCATGACTTACAACATGAAAACAATATTTAAGCTGTATTTATGCACTGTGTTGTTAATTAAACATTCTCATCATTTAGAAGTTACTACTGAATACTCAACTATGTTAAGAAATGATGTTGATTAAATTTGAAATAATTAAATTCTGATCACTACTCAAGGAAAAAAGAAAAAATGCACTCAAACATGCCGAAACCCGGGACCTTTAGATCTTCAGTCTAACGCTCTCCCAACTGAGCTATTTCGGCAAGGTCGGTGTATGGCAAAAGTCACTAAGACCTCAACTGAGCTATGTTTGCATGGTTACACAAGGTTAAGTATCAATATTTTTCTGTCATCATGATTGCATGAAATGAAGAGAAAAGATGTGTTTTATACTGTAAATATATAAATTACAAACCCTTAATCGTACATTTAAGTAAAAGTTTTAACAAATTGTGGTCAGGAAGCAGTTAGTTTACTTCAAATTTTCATAATAGAGTAGCATGATGGACAACATGAAACAATTTTTAAGCTGTATTTATGCACCGTGTTGTTAACTAAACATTCTCATCATTTAGAAATTACTACTGAATACTCAACTATGTTAAGAAACGATGTTGTTTACATTTGAAATACTTAAAAACGGATAACTGCTCAAGGAAAGAAGAAAAAAGGTACTGAACCATGTTGAAACTCGGGACCTTTAGATCTTCAGTCTAATGCTCTCCCAACTTAGCTGTTTCGGCAAAGTCTGTGTATGGCGAAAGTCACTAAGACCTCAACTGAGCTATGTTTGCATGGTTACACAAGGTTTAGTATCAATATTTTTCTGCCATCATGATTGCATGAAATAAAAAGAAAATATGTGTTTTATACTATAAATATATCCATTAAAAACCCTTAATCAAATATTTAAGTAAAAGCTTTAACAAATTGTGGTCAGGAAGCATTGTTAGATGACTTCAAATTTTCATAATAGTTAGAGTAGCATGACTTACAACATGAAAACAATATTTAAGCTGTATTTATGCACCATGTTGTTATTTAATCATTCTCATCATTTAGAAGTTACTACTGAATACTCAACTATGTTAAGAAATGATGTTGATTAAATTTGAAATAATTAAATTCTGATCACTACTCAAGGAAAAAAGAAAAAATGCACTCAAACATGACGAAACCCGGGATCGAACCAGGGACCTTTAGATCTTCAGTCTAACGCTCTCCCAACTGAGCTATTTCAGCAAGGTCGGTGTATGGCAAAAGTCACTAAGACCTCAACTGAGCTATGTTTGCATGGTTACACAAGGTTAAATATCAATATTTTGCTGTCATCATGATTGCATGAAATGAATTGAAAAGATATGTTTTATACTGTAAATATATAAATTACAAACCCTTAATCATACATTTAAGTAAAAGTTTTAACAAATTGTGGTCAGGAAGCAGTTAGTTTACTTCAAATTTTCTTAATAGAGTAGCATGATGGACAACATGACAACAATTTTTAAGCTGTATTCATGCACCGTGTTGTTAAATAAACATTCTCATCATTTAGAAGTTACTACTGAATACTCAACTATGTTAAGAAACGATGTTGCTTACATTTGAAATACTTAAAAACTGATAACT
Organism: Taudactylus pleione; assembly: GCA_031769625.1. NCBI lineage: Eukaryota > Metazoa > Chordata > Amphibia > Anura > Myobatrachidae > Taudactylus > Taudactylus pleione. Next base: position 767,557 of record JAUIMM010000592.1, on the reverse strand, counting down.
GCTCAAGGAAAGAATAAAAAAGGTACTGAAACATGCTGAAACTAGGGACCTTTAGATCTTCAGTCTAATGCTCTCCCAACTGAGCTATTTCGGCAAAGTCTGTGTATGGCAAAAGTCACTAAGACCTCAACTGAGCTATTTTTGCATGGTTACACAAGGTTTAGTATCAATATTTTTCTGTCATCATGATTGCATAAAATGAAAAGAAAATATGTGTTTTATACTGTTTAACCCTTAATTATACATTTAAGTAAAAGTATTAACAAATTGTGGTCAGGAAGCATTGTTAGATTACTTCAATTTTTCATAATAGAGTAGCATGACGGACAACATGAAAACAATATTTAAGCTGTATTTATGCACCGTGCTGTTAAATAAACATTCTCATCATTTAGAAGTTACTACTGAATACTCAACTATGTTAAGAAATGATGTTGTTTAAATTTGAAATAATTAAATTCTGATCTCAAGGAAAAAGAAAAATGCACTCAAACATGCCGAAACCCGGGATCGAACCAGGGACCTTTAGATGTGTTTTATACTGTAAATATATAAATTACAAACACTAAAACGTACATTTAAGTAAATGTTTTAACAAATTGTGGTCAGTAAACAGTTAGTTTACTTCAAATTTTCATAAAAGAGTAGCATGACGGACAACATGAAAAGAAGGTTTAAGCTGTATTTATGCACCGTGTTATTAAATAAACATTCTCATCATTTAGAAGATACTACTGAATACTCAACTATGTTAAGAAATGATGTTGTTTACATTTGAAATAATTAAATACTGATAACTACTCAAGGAAAAAAGAAAAAAGGTACTCAAACATGCTGAGACCCGGGACCTTTAGATCTTCAGTCTAATGCTCTCCCAACTGAGCTATTTCGGCAATGTCTGTGTATGGCAAAAGTCAGTAAGACCTCAACTGAGCTATGTTTGCATGCTTACACAAGGTTTAGTATCAATATTTTTCTGTCATCATGATTGCATGAAATGAAAAGAAAATCTGTGTTTTATACTGTAAATATATCCATTACAAACCCTTAATCATACATTTAAGTAAAAGTATTAACAAATTGTGGACAGGAAGCATTGTTAGATTACTTCAAATTTTCATAATAGTTGGAGTAGCATGACTTACAACATGAAAACAATATTTAAGCTGTATTTATGCACTGTGTTGTTAATTAAACATTCTCATCATTTAGAAGTTACTACTGAATACTCAACTATGTTAAGAAATGATGTTGATTACATTTGAAATAATTAAATTCCGATCACTACTCAAGGAAAAAAGAAAAAATGCACTCAAACATGCCGAAACCCGGGACCTTTAGATCTTCAGTCTAATGCTCTCCCAACTGAGCTATTTCGGCAAAGTCTGTGTATGGCAAAAGTCACTAAGACCTCAACTGAGCTATGTTTGCATGGTTACACAAGGTTTAGTATCAATATTTTTCTGTCATCATGATTGCATAAAATGAAAAGAAAATATGTGTTTTATACTGTTTAACCCTTAATTATACATTTAAGTAAAAGTATTTACAAATTGTGGTCAGGAAGCATTGTTAGATTACTTCAATTTTTCATAATAGAGTAGCATGACGGACAACATGAAAACAATATTTAAGCTGTATTTATGCACCGTGCTGTTAAATAAACATTCTCATCATTTAGAAGTTACTACTGAATACTCAACTATGTTAAGAAATGATGTTGTTTAAATTTGAAATAATTAAATTCTGATCTCAAGGAAAAAAGAAAAATGCACTCAAACATGCCGAAACCCGGGATCGAACCAGGGACCTTTAGATGTGTTTTATACTGTAAATATATAAATTACAAACCCTAAAACGTACATTTAAGTAAAAGTTTTAACAAATTGTGGTCAATAAACAGTTAGTTTACTTCAAATTTTCATAACAGAGTAGCATGACGAACAACATGAAAACAAGGTTTAAGCTGTATTTATGCACCGTGTTATTAAATAAACATTCTCATCATTTAGAAGATACTACTGAATACTCAACTATGTTAAGAAATGATGTTGTTTACATTTGAAATATTTAAATACTGATAACTACTCAAGGAAAAAAGAAAAAAGGTACTCAAACATGCTGAGACCCGGGACCTTTAGATCTTCAGTCTAATGCTCTCCCAACTGAGCTATTTCGGCAATGTCTGTGTATGGCAAAAGTCAGTAAGACCTCAACTGAGCTATGTTTGCATGCTTACACAAGGTTTAGTATCAATATTTTTCTGTCATCATGATTGCATGAAATGAAAAGAAAATCTGTGTTTTATACTGTAAATATATCCATTACAAACCCTTAATCATACATTTAAGTAAAAGTATCAACAAATTGTGGTCAGGAAGCATTGTTAGATTACTTCAAATTTTCATAATAGAGTAGCATGACGGACAACATGAAAACAATATTTAAGCTGTATTTATGCACCGTGTTGTTAAATAAACATTCTCATCATTTAGAAGTTACTACTGAATACTCAACTATGTTAAGAAATGATGTTGTTTAAATTTGAAATAATTAAATTCTGATCACTACTCAAGGAAAAAAGAAAAATGCACTCAAACATGCCGAAACCCGGGATCGAACCAGGGACCTTTAGATCTTCAGTCTAACGCTCTCCCAACTGAGCTATTTCGGCAAGGTCGGAGTATGGCATAAGTCACTAAGACCTCAACTGAGCTATGTTTGCATGGTTACACAAGGTTAAGTATCAATATTTTTCTGTCATCATGATTGCATGAAATGAAGAGAAAAGATGTGTTTTATACTGTAAATATATAAATTACAAACCCTTAATCGTACATTTAAGTAAAAGTTTTAACAAATTGTGGTCAGGAAGCAGTTAAATTACTTCAAATTTTCATAATAGAGTAGCATGATGGACAACATGAAAACAATTTTTAAGCTGTATTTATGCACCGTGTTGTTAAATAAACATTCTCATCATTTAGAAGATACTAGTGAATACTCAACTATGTTAAGAAATGATGTTGTTTACATTTGAAATAATTTAATACTGATAACTACTCAAGGAAAAAAGAAAAAATGTACTCAAACATGCAGAAACCCGGGACTTTTAAATCTTCAGTCTAACACTCTCCCAACTGAGCAATTTCGTCAAAGTCTGTGTAAGGCAAAAGTCACTAAGACCTCAACTGAGCTATATTTGCATGGTTACACAAAGTTTAGTATCAATATTTTTCTGTCATCATGATTGCATGAAATGAAGAGAAAAGATGTGTTTTATACTGTAAATATATAAATTACAAAACCTTAATCGTACATTTAAGTAAAAGTTTTAACAAATTGTGGTCAGTAAACAGTTAGTTTACTTCAAATTTTCATAATAGATTAGCATGACGGACAACATGAAAACAATGTTTAAGCTGTATTTATGCACCGTGTTATTAAATAAACATTCTCATCATTTAGAAGATACTACTGAATACTCAACTATGTTAAGAAATGATGTTGTTTACATTTGAAATAATTAAATACTGATAACTACTCAAGGAAAAAAGAAAAAAGCTACTCAAACATGCTGAGACCAGGGACCTTTAGATCTTCAGTCTAATGCTCTCCCAACTGAGCTATTTTGTCAATTTCTGTGTATGGCAAAAGTCAGTAAGACCTCAACTGAGCTATGTTTGCATGCTTACACAAGGTTTAGTATCAATATTTTTCTGTCATCATGATTGCATGAATTGAAAAGAAAATATGTGTTTTATACTATAAATATATCCATTACAAACACTTAATCATACATTTAAGTAAAAGCTTTAACAAATTGTGGTTAGGAAGCATTGTTAGATTACTTCAAATTTTCATAATAGTTAGAGTAGCATGACTTACAACATGAAAACAATATTTAAGCTGTATTTATGCACCGTGTTGTTAATTAAACATTCTCATCATTTAGAAGTTACTACTGAATACTCAACTATGTTAAGAAATGATGTTGATTAAAATTGAAATAATTAAATTCTAATAACTGCTCAAGGAAAGAATAAAAAAGGTACTGAAACATGCTGAAACTCGGGACCTTTAGATCTTCAGTCTAATGCTCTCCCAACTGAGCTATTTCGACAAAGTCTGTGTATGGCAAAAGTCACTAAGACCTCAACTGAGCTATGTTTGCATGGTTACACAAGGTTTAGTATCAATATTTTTCTGTCATCATGATTGCATAAAATGAAATGAAAACATGTGTTTTATACTGTTTAACCCTTAATTATACATTTAAGTAAAAGTATTAACAAATTGTGGTCAGGAAGCATTGTTAGATTACTTCAATTTTTCATAATAGAGTAGCATGACGGACAACATGAAAACAATATTTAAGCTGTATTTATGCACCGTGTTGTTAAATAAACATTCTCATCATTTAGAAGTTACTACTGAATACTCAACTATGTTAAGAAATGATGTTGTTTAAATTTAAATAATTAAATTCTGATCACTACTCAAGGAAAAAAGAAAAATGCACTCAAACATGCCGAAACCCGGGATCGAACCAGGGACCTTTAGATCTTCAGTCTAACGCTCTACCAACTGAGCTATTTCGCCAAGGTCGGAGTATGGCATAAGTCACTAAGACCTCAACTGAGCTATGTTTGCATGGTTACACAAGGTTAAGTATCAATATATTTCTGTCATCATGATTGCATGAAATGAAGAGAAAAGATGTGTTTTATACTGTAATTATATAAATTACAAACCCTTAATCGTACTTTTAAGTAAAAGTTTTAACATATTGTGGTCAGGAAGCAGTTAAATTACTTCAAATTTTCATAATAGAGTAGCATGATGGACAACATGAAAACAATTTTTAAGCTGTATTTATGCACCGTGTTGTTAAATAAACATTCTCATCATTTAGAAGATACTACTGAATACTCAACTATGTTAAGAAATGATGTTGTTTACATTTGAAATAATTTAATACTGATAACTACTCAAGGAAAAAAGAAAATATGTACTCAAACATGCTGAAACCCGGGACCTTTAAATCTTCAGTCTAACGCTCTCCCAACTGAGCAATTTCATCAAAGTTTGTGTAAGGCAAAAGTCACTAAGACCTCAACTGAGCTATATTTGCATGGTTACACAAAGTTTAGTATCAATATTTTTCTGTCATCATGATTGCATGAAATGAAGAGAAAAGATGTGTTTTATACTGTAAATATATAAATTACAAACCCTTAATCGTACATTTAAGTAAAAGTTTTAACAAATTGTGGTCAGTAAACAGTTAGTTTACTTCAAATTTTCATAATAGAGTAGCATGACGGACAACATGAAAACAATGTTTAAGCTGTATTTATGCACCGTGTTATTAAATAAACATTCTCATCATTTAGAAGATACTACTAAATACTCAACTATGTTAAGAAATGATGTTGTTTACATTTGAAATAATTAAATACTGATAACTACTCAAGGAAAAAAGAAAAAAGGTACTCAAACATGCTGAGACCCGGGACCTTTAGATCTTCAGTCTAATGCTCTCCCAACTGAGGTATTTTGGCAATGTCTGTGTATGGCAAAAGTCAGTAAGACCTCAACTGAGCTATGTTTGCATGCTTACACAAGGTTTAGTATCAATATTTTTCTGTCATCATGATTGCATGAATTGAAAAGAAAATATGTGTTTTATACTATAAATATATCCATTACAAACCCTTAATCATACATTTAAGTAAAAGCTTTAACAAATTGTGGTCAGGAAGCATTGTTAGATTACTTCAAATTTTCATAATAGTTAGAGTAGCATGACTTACAACATGAAAACAATATTTAAGCTGTATTTATGCACCGTGTTGTTAATTAAACATTCTCATCATTTAGAAGTTACTACTGAATACTCAACTATGTTAAGAAATGATGTTGATTAAATTTGAAATAATTAAATTCTGATCACTACTCAAGGAAAAAAGAAAAAATGCACTCAAACATTGCGAAACCCGGGATCGAACCAGGGACCTTTAGATCTTCAGTCTAACGCTCTCCCAACTGAGCTATTTCGGCAAGTTCGGTGTATGGCAAAAGTCACTAAGACCTCAACTGAGCTATGTTTGCATGGTTACACAAGGTTAAGTATCAATATTTTTCTGTCATCATGATTGCATGAAATGAAGAGAAAAGATGTGTTTTATACTGTAAATATATAAATTACAAACCCTTAATCGTACATTTAAGTAAAAGTTTTAACAAATTGTGGTCAGGAAGCAGTTAGTTTACTTCAAATTTTCATAATAGAGTAGCATGATGGACAACATGAAAACAATTTTTAAGCTGTAATTATGCACCGTGTTGTTAAATAAACATTCTCATCATTTAGAAGTTACTACTGAATACTCAACTATGTTAAGAAACGATGTTGTTTACATTTGAAATACTTAAAAACTGATAACTGCTCAAGGAAAGAAGAAAAAAGGTACTGAAACATGCTGAAACTCGGGACCTTTAGATCTTCAGTCTAATGCTCTCCCAACTGAGCTATTTCGGCAAAGTCTGTGTATGGCAAAAGTCACTAAGACCTCAACTGAGCTATGTTTGCATGGTTACACAAGGTTTAGTATCAATATTTTTCTGTCATCATGATTGCATAAAATGAAAAGAAAATATGTGTTTTATACTGTATAACCCTTAATTATACATTTAAGTAAAAGTTTTAACAAATTGTGGTCAGGAAGCATTGTTAGATTACTTCAAATTTTCATAATTGAGTAGCATGACGGACAACATGAAAACAATTTTTAAGCTGTATTTATGCACCGTGTTGTTAAATAAACATTCTCATCATTTAGAAGATACTACTGAATACTCAACTATGTTAAGAAATGATGTTGTTTACATTTGAAATAATTAAATACTGATAACTACTCAAGGAAAAAAGAAAAACGTACTCAAACATGCTGAGACCCAGGACATTTAGATCTTCAGGTTAATGCTCTCCCAACTGAGCTATTTCGGCAAAGTCTGTGTATGGTAAAAGTCACTAAGACCTCAACTGAGCTATGTTTGCATGGTTACACAAGGTTTAGAATCAATATATTCCTGTCATCATGATTGCATGAAATGAAAAGAAAATATGTGTTTTATACTGTATAACCCTTAATTATACATTTAAGTAAAAGTTTTAACAAATTGTGGTCAGAGAACATTGTTAGATTGCTTCAAATTTTCATAATAGAATAGCATGGCGGACAACATTAAAACAATATTTAAGCTGTATTTATGCACAGTGTTGTTAATTAAACATTCTCATCATTTAGAAGTGACTACTGAATACTCAACTATGTTAAGAAATGATGTTGATTAAATTTGAAATAATTAAATTCTGATCACTACTCAAGGAAAAAAGAAAAAATGTACTCAAACATGCTGAAACCTGGGATCGAACCAGGGACCTTTAGATCTTCAGTCTAACGCTCTCCCAACTGAGCTATTTCGGCAAGGTCGGTGTATGGCAAAAGTCACTAAGACCTCAACTGAGCTATGTTTGCATGGTTACAGAAGGTTAAATATCAATATTTTTCTGTCATCATGATTGCATGAAATGAATTGAAAAGATATGTTTTATACTGTAAATATATAAATTACAAACCCTTAATCATACATTTAAGTAAAAGTTTTAACAAATTGTGGTCAGGAAGCAGTTAGTTTACTTCAAATTTTCTTAATAGAGTAGCATGATGGACAACATGAAAACAATTTTTAAGCTGTATTCATGCACCGTGTTGTTAAATAAACATTCTCATCATTTAGAAGTTACTACTGAATACTCAACTATGTTAAGAAACGATGTTGTTTACATTTGAAATACTTAAAAGCTGATAACTGCTCAAGGAAAGAAGAAAAAAGGTACTGAAACATGCTGAAACTCGGGACCTTTAGATCTTCAGTCTAATGCTCTCCCAACTGAGCTATTTCGGCAAAGTCTGTGTATGGCAAATGTCACTAAGACCTCAACTGAGCTATGTTTGCATGGTTACACAAGGTTTAGTATCAATATTTTTCTGTCATCATGATTGCATGAAATGAAAAGAAAATATGTGTTTTATACTATAAATATATCCATTACAAACCCTTAATCAAACATTTAAGTAAAAGCTTTAACAAATTGTGGTCAGGAAGCATTGTTAGATTACTTCAAATTTTCATAATAGTTAGAGTAGCATGACTTACAACATGAAAACAATATTTAAGCTGTATTTATGCACCGTGTTGTTAATTAAACATTCTCATCATTTAGAAGTTACTACTGAATACTCAACTATGTTAAGAAATGATGTTGTTTAAATTTGAAATAATTAAATTCTGATCACTACTCAAGGAAAAAAGAAAAATGCACTCAAACATGCCGAAACCCAGGATCAAACCAGGGACCTTTACATCTTCAGTCTAACACTCTCCCAACTGAGCTATTTCGGCAAGATCAGTGTATGGCAAAAGTCACTAAGACCTCAACTGAGCTATGTTTGCATTGGTACACAAGGTTAAGTATCAATATTTTTCTGTCATCATGATTGCATGAAATTAAGAGAAAAGATGTGTTTTATACTGTAAATATATAAATTAAAAAACCCTTAATCGTACATTTAAGTATAAGTTTTAACAAATTGTGGTCAGGAAGCTGTTAGTTTACTTCAAATTTTCATAATAGAGTAGCATGATGGACAACATGAAAACAATTTTTAAGCTGTATTTATGCACCGTGTTGTTAAATAAGCATTCTCATCATTTAGAAGTTACTACTGAATACTCAACTATGTTAAGAAACGATGTTGTTTACATTTGAAATACTTAAAAACTGATAACTGCTCAAGGAAAGAATAAAAAAGGTACTGAAACATGCTGAAACTAGGGACCTTTAGATCTTCAGTCTAATGCTCTCCCAACTGAGCTATTTCGGCAAAGTCTGTGTATGGCAAAAGTCACTAAGACCTCAACTGAGCTATGTTTGCATGGTTACACAAGGTTTAGTATCAATATTTTTCTGTCATCATGATTGCATAAAATGAAAAGAAAATATGTGTTTTATACTGTTTAACCCTTAATTATACATTTAAGTAAAAGTATTAACAAATTGTGGTCAGGAAGCAATGTTAGATTACTTCAATTTTTCATAATAGAGTAGCATGACGGACAACATGAAAACAATATTTAAGCTGTATTTATGCACCTTGTTGTTAAATAAACATTCTCATCATTTAGAAGTTACTACTGAATACTCAACTATGTTAAGAAATGATGTTGTTTAAATTTGAAATAATTAAATTCTGATCACTACTCAAGGAAAAAAGAAAAATGCACTCAAACATGCCGAAACCCGGAATTGAACCAGGGACCTTTAGAGCTTCAGTCTAACGCTCTCCCAACTGAGCTATTTCGGCAAGGTATGAGTATGGCATAAGTCACTAAGACCTCAACTGAGCTATGTTTGCATGGTTACACAAGGTTAAGTATCAATATTTTTCTATCATCATGATTGCATGAAATGAAGAGAAAAGATGTGTTTTATACTGTAAATATATAAATTACAAACCCTTAATCGTACATTTAAGTAAAAGTTTTAACAAATTGTGGTCAGGAAGCAGTTAAATTACTTAAAATTTTCATAATAGAGAGAGTAGCATGACTTACAACATGAAAACAATATTTAAGCTGTATTTATGCACCGTGTTGTTAAATAAACATTCTCATCATTTAGAAGATACTACTGAATACTCAACTATGTTAAGAAATTATGTTGTTTACATTTGAAATAATTTAATACTGATAACTACTCAAGGAAAAAAGAAAAAATGTACTCAAACATGCAGAAACCCGGGACTTTTAAATCTTCAGTCTAACACTCTCCCAACTGAGCAATTTCGTCAAAGTCTGTGTAAGGCAAAAGTCACTAAGACCTCAACTGAGCTATATTTGCATGGTTACACAAAGTTTAGTATCAATATTTTTCTGTCATCATGATTGCATGAAATGAAGTGAAAAGATGTGTTTTATACTGTAAATATATAAATTACAAACCCTTAATCGTACATTTAAGTAAAAGTTTTAACAAATTGTGGTCAGTAAACAGTTAGTTTACTTCAAATTTTCATAATAGAGTAGCATGACGGACAACATGAAAACAATGTTTAAGCTGTATTTATGCACTGTGTTATTAAATAAACATTCTCATCATTTAGAAGATACTACTGAATACTCAACTATGTTAAGAAATGATGTTGTTTACATTTGAAATAATTAAATACTGATAACTACTCAAGGAAAAAAGAAAAAAGCTACTCAAACATGCTGAGACCCGGGACCTTTAGATCTTCAGTCTAATGCTCTCCCAACTGAGCTATTTTGGCAATTTCTGTGTATGGCAAAAGTCAGTAAGACCTCAACTGAGCTATGTTTGCATGCTTACACAAGGTTTAGTATCAATATTTTTCTGTCATCATGATTGCATGAATTGAAAAGAAAATATGTGTTTTATACTATAAATATATCCATTACAAACCCTTAATCATACATTTAAGTAAAAGCTTTGACAAATTGTGGTTAGGAAGCATTGTTAGATTACTTCAAATTTTCATAATAGTTAGAGTAGCATGACTTACAACATGAAAACAATATTTAAGCTGTATTTATGCACCGTGTTGTTAATTAAACATTCTCATCATTTAGAAGTTACTACTGAATACTCAACTATGTTAAAAAATGATGTTGATTAAATTTGAAATAATTAAATTCTGATAACTGCTCAAGGAAAGAATAAAAAAGGTACTGAAACATGCTGAAACTCGGGACCTTTAGATCTTCAGTCTAATGGTCTCCCAACTGAGCTTTTTCGGCAAAGTCTGTGTATGGCAAAAGTCACTAAGACCTCAACTGAGCTATGTTTGCATGGTTACACAAGGTTTAGTATCAATATTTTTCTGTCATCATGATTGCATAAAATGAAATGAAAACATGTGTTTTATACTGTTTAACCCTTAATTATACATTTAAGTAAAAGTATTAACAAATTGTGGTCAGGAAGCATTGTTAGATTACTTCAATTTTTCATAATAGAGTAGCATGACGGACAACATGAAAACAATATTTAAGCTGTATTTATGCACCGTGTTGTTAAATAAACATTCTCATCATTTAGAAGTTACTACTGAATACTCAACTATGTTAAGAAATGATGTTGTTTAAATTGAAATAATTAAATTCTGATCACTACTCAAGGAAAAAAGAAAAATGCACTCAAACATGCCGAAACCCGGGATCGAACCAGGGACCTTTAGATCTTCAGTCTAACGCTCTCCCAACTGAGCTATTTTGCCAAGGTCGGAGTATGGCATAAGTCACTAAGACCTCAACTGAGCTATGTTTGCATGGTTACACAAGGTTAAGTATCAATATTTTTCTGTCATCATGATTGCATGAAATGAAGAGAAAAGATGTGTTTTATACTGTAATTATATAAATTACAAACCCTTAATCGTACTTTTAAGTAAAAGTTTTAACAAATTGTGGTCAGGAAGCAGTTAAATTACTTCAAATTTTCATAATAGAGTAGCATGATGGACAACATGAAAACAATTTTTAAGCTGTATTTATGCACTGTGTTGTTAAATAAACATTCTCATCATTTAGAAGATACTACTGAATACTCAACTATGTTAAGAAATGATGTTGTTTACATTTGAAATAATTTAATACTGATAACTACTCAAGGAAAAAAGAAAATATGTACTCAAACATGCTGAAACCCGGGACCTTTAAATCTTCAGTCTAACGCTCTCCCAACTGAGCAATTTCGTCAAAGTCTGTGTAAGGCAAAAGTCACTAAGACCTCAACTGAGCTATATTTGCATGGTTACACAAAGTTTAGTATCAATATTTTTCTGTCATCATGATTGCATGAAATGAAGAGAAAAGATGTGTTTTATACTGTAAATATATAAATTACAAACCCTTAATCGTACATTTAAGTAAAAGTTTTAACAAATTGTGGTCAGTAAACAGTTAGTTTACTTCAAATTTTCATAATAGAGTAGCATGACGGACAACATGAAAACAATATTTAAGCTGTATTTATGCACCGTGTTATTAAATAAACATTCTCATCATTTAGAAGATACTACTAAATACTCAACTATGTTAAGAAATGATGTTGTTTACATTTGAAATAATTAAATACTGATAACTACTCAAGGAAAAAAGAAAAAAGGTACTCAAACATGCTGAGACCCGGGACCTTTAGATCTTCAGTCTAATGCTCTCCCAACTGAGCTATTTTGGCAATGTCTGTGTTTGGCAAAAGTCAGTAAGACCTCAACTGAGCTATGTTTGCATGCTTACACAAGGTTTAGTATCAATATTTTTCTGTCATCATGATTGCATGAATTGAAAAGAAAATATGTGTTTTATACTATAAATATATCCATTACAAACCCTTAATCATACATTTAAGTAAAAGCTTTAACAAATTGTGGTCAGGAAGCATTGTTAGATTACTTCAAATTTTCATAATAGTTAGAGTAGCATGACTTACAACATGAAAACAATATTTAAGCTGTATTTATGCACCGTGTTGTTAATTAAACATTCTCATCATTTAGAAGTTACTACTGAATACTCAACTATGTTAAGAAATGATGTTGATTAAATTTGAAATAATTAAATTCTGATCACTACTCAAGGAAAAAAGAAAAAATGCACTCAAACATTGCGAAACCCGGGATCGAACCAGGGACTCTAGATCTTCAGTCTAACGCTCTCCCAACTGAGCTATTTCGGCAAGTTCGGTGCATGGCAAAAGTCACTAAGACCTCAACTGAGCTATGTTTGCATGGTTACACAAGGTTAAGTATCAATATTTTTCTGTCATCATGATTGCATGAAATGAAGAGAAAAGATGTGTTTTATACTGTAAATATATAAATTACAAACCCTTAATCGTACATTTAAGTAAAAGTTTTAACAAATTGTGGTCAGGAAGCAGTTAGTTTACTTCAAATTTTCATAATAGAGTAGCATGATGGACAACATGAAAACAATTTTTAAGCTGTAATTATGCACCGTGTTGTTAAATAAACATTCTCATCATTTAGAAGTTACTACTGAATACGCAACTATGTTAAGAAACGATGTTGTTTACATTTGAAATACTTAAAAACTGATAACTGCTCAAGGAAAGAATAAAAAAGGTACTGAAACATGCTGAAACTCGGGACCTTTAGATCTTCAGTCTAATGCTCTCCCAACTGAGCTATTTCGGCAAAGTCTGTGTATGGCAAAAGTCACTAAGACCTCAACTGAGCAATGTTTGCATGGTTACACAAGGTTTAGTATCAATATTTTTCTGTCATCATGATTGCATAAAATGAAAAGAAAACATGTGTTTTATACTGTTTAACCCTTAATTATACATTTAAGTAAAAGTATTAACAAATTGTGGTCAGGAAGCATTGTTAGATTACTTCAATTTTTCATAATAGAGTAGCATGACGGACAACATGAAAACAATATTTAAGCTGTATTTATGCACCGTGTTGTTAAATAAACATTCTCATCATTTCGAAGTTACTACTGAATACTCAACTATGTTAAGAAATGATGTTGTTTAAATTTGAAATAATTAAATTCTGATCACTACTCAAGGAAAAAAGAAAAATGCACTCAAACATGCCGAAACCCTGGATCGAACCAGGGACCTTTAGACCTTCAGTCTAACACTCTCCCAACTGAGCTATTTCGGCAAGGTCGGAGTAGGGCATAAGTCACTAAGACCTCAACTGAGCTATGTTTGCATGGTTACACAAGGTTAAGTATCAATATTTTTCTGTCATCATGATTGCATGAAATGAAGAGAAAAGATGTGTTTTATACTGTAAATATATCAATTTCAAACCCTTAATCGTACTTTTAAGTAAAAGTTTTAAGAAATTGTGGTCAGGAAGCAGTTAAATTACTTCAAATTTTCATAATAGAGTAGCATGATGGACAACATGAAAACAATTTTTAAGCTGTATTTATGCACCGTGTTGTTAAATAAACATTCTCATCATTTAGAAGATACTACTGAATACTCAACTATGTTAAGAAATGATGTTGTTTACATTTGAAATAATTTAATACTGATAACTACTCAAGGAAAAAAGAAAAAAGGTACTCAAACATGCTGAGACCCGGGACCTTTAGATCTTCAGTCTAAAGCTCTCCCAACTGAGCTATTTTGGCAATGTCTGTGTATGGCAAAAGTCAGTAAGACCTCAACTGAGCTATGTTTGCATGCTTACACAAGGTTTAGTATCAATATTTTTCTATCTTCATGATTGCATGAAATGAAAAGAAAATCTGTGTTTTATACTGTAAATATATCCATTACAAACCCTTAATCATACATTTAAGTAAAAGTTTTAACAAAATGTGGTCTGGAAGCATTGTTAGATTACTTCAAATTTTCATAATAGTTAGAGTAGCATGACTTACAACATGAAAACAATATTTAAGCTGTATTTATGCACCGTGTTGTTAATTAAACTTTCTCATCATTTAGAAGTTACTACTGAATACTCAACTATGTTAAGAAATGATGTTGATTAAATTTGAAATAATTAAATTCTGATCACTACTCAAGGAAAAAAGAAAAAATGCACTCAAACATGCCGAAACCCGGGATCGAACCAGGGACCTTTAGATCTTCAGTCTAACGCTCTCCCAACTGAGCTATTTAGGCAAGGTCGGTGTATGGCAAAAGTCACTAAGACCTCAACTGAGCTATGTTTGCATGGTTACACAAGGTTTAGTATCAATATTTTTCTGTCATCATGATTGCATGAAATGAAAAGAAAATATGTGTTTTATACTGTATAACCCTTAATTATACATTTAAGTAAAAGTTTTAACAAATTGTGGTCAGGAAGCATTGTTAGATTACTTCAAATTTTCATAATTGAGTAGCATGACGGACAACATGAAAACAATATTTAAGCTGTATTTATGCACCGTGTTGTTAAATAAACATTCTCATCATTTAGAAGATACTACTGAATACTCAACTATGTTAAGAAATGATGTTGTTTACATATGAAATAATTAAATACTGATAACTACTGAAGGAAAATAGAAAAACGTACTCAAACATGCTGAGACCCAGGACATTTAGATCTTCAGGTTAATGCTCTCCCAACTGAGCTATTTCGGCAAAGTCTGTGTATGGCAAAAGTCACTAAGACCTCAACTGAGCTATGTTTGCATGGTTACACAAGGTTTAGAATCAATATATTCTTGTCATCATGATTGCATGAAATGAAAAGAAAATATGTGTTTTATACTGTATAACCCTTAATTATACATTTAAGTAAAAGTTTTAACAAATTGTGGTCAGAGAACATTGTTAGATTGCTTCAAATTTTCATAATAGAATAGCATGGCGGACAACATTAAAACAATATTTAAGCTGTATTTATGCACAGTGTTGTTAATTAAACATTCTCATCATTTAGAAGTGACTACTGAATACTCAACTATGTTAAGAAATGATGTTGATTAAATTTGAAATAATTAAATTCTGATCACTACTCAAGGAAAAAAGAAAAAATGCACTCAAACATGCCGAAACCCGGGATCGAACCAGGGACATTTAGATCTTCAGTCTAACGCTCTCCCAACTGAGCTATTTTGGCAAGGTCGGTGTATGGCAAAAGTCACTAAGACCTCAACTGAGCTATGTTTGCATGGATACACAAGGTTAAGTATCAATATTTTTCTGTCATCATGATTGCATGAAATGAAGAGAAAAGATGTGTTTTATACTGTAAATATATAAATTACAAACCCTTAATCGTACATTTAAGTAAAAGTTTTAACAAATTGTAGTCAGGAAGCAGTTAGTTTACTTCAAATTTTCTTAATAGAGTAGCATAATGGACAACATGAAAGCAATTTTTAAGCTGTATTTATGCACCATGTTGTTAAATAAACATTCTCATCATTTAGAAGATACTACTGAATACTCAACTATGTTAAGAAATGATGTTGTTTACATTTGAAATAATTAAATACTGATAACTACTCAAGGAAAAAAGAAAAACGTACTCAAACATGCTGAGACCCGGGACATTTAGATCTTCAGGTTAATGCTCTCCCAACTGAGCTATTTAGGCAAAGTCTGTGTATGGCAAAAGTCACTAAGACCTCAACTGAGCTATGTTTGCATGGTTACTCAAGGTTTAGTATCAATATTTTTCTGTCATCATGATTGCATGAATTGAAAAGAAAATATGTGTTTTATACTATAAATATATCCATTACAAACCCTTAATCATACATTTAAGTTAAAGTTTTAACAAATTGTGGTCAGGAAGCATTGTTAGATTACTTCAAATTTTCATAATAGTTAGAGTAGCATGACGGACAACATGAAAACAATATTTAAGCTGTATTTATGCACCGTGTTGTTGATTAAACATTCTCATCATTTAGAAGTTACTACTGAATACTCAACTATGTTAAGAAATGATGTTGATTAAATTTGAAATAATTAAATTCTGATCACTACTCAAGGATAAAAGAAAAAATGCACTCAAACATGCCGAAACCCGGGATCGAACCAGGGACCTTTAGATCTTCAGTCTAACGCTCTCCCAACTGAGCTATTTCGGCAAGGTCGGTGTATGGCAAAAGTCACTAAGACCTCAACTGAGCTATGTTTGCATGGTTACACAAGGTTAAGTATCAATATTTTTCTGTCATCATGATTGCATGAAATGAAGAGAAAAGATGTGTTTTATACTGTAAATATATAAATTACAAACCCTTAATCATACATATAAGTAAAAGTTTTAACAAATTGTGGTCAGGAAGCAGTTAGTTTACTTCAAATTTTCTTAATAGAGTAGCATGATGGACAACATGAAAACAATTTTTAAGCTGTATTTATGCACGGTGTTATTAAATAAACATTCTCTTCATTTAGAAGATACTACTGAATACTCAACTATGTTAAGAAATGATGTTGTTTACATTTGAAATAATTAAATACTGATAACTACTCAAGGAAAAAAGAAAAAATGTACTCAAACATGCTGAGACTCGGGACCTTTAGATCTTCAGTCTAATGCTCTCCCAACTGAGCTATTTCGGCAAAGTCTGTGTATGGCAAAAGTCACTAAGACCTCAACTGAGCTATGTTTGCATGCTTACACAAGGTTTAGTATCAATATTTTTCTGTCATCATGATTGCATGAAATGAAAAGAAAATATGTGTTTTATACTGTATAACCCTTAATTATACATTTAAGTAAAAGTTTTAACAAATTGTGGTTAGGAAGCAATGTTAGATTACTTCAAATTTTCTTAATAGAGTAGCATGACGGACAACATGAAAACAATATTTAAGTTGTATTTATGCACCGTGTTGTTAAATAAACATTCTCATCATTTAGAAGATACTACTGAATACTCAACTATGTTAAGAAATGATGTTGTTTACATTTGAAATACTTAAATACTGATAACTACTCAAGGAAATAAGAAAAAAGGTACTCAAACTTGCTGATACCCGGGACCTTTAGATCTTCAGTTTTACGCTCTCCCAACTGAGCTATTTCAGCTAAGTCTGTGTATGACAAAAGTCACTAAAACCTCAACTGAGCTATGTTTGCATGGTTACACAAGGTTTAGTATTAATATTTTTCTGTCATCATTATTGCATGAAATGAAAAGAAAATATGTGTTTTATACTGTAAATATATCCATTACAAACCCTTAATCATACATTTAAGTAAAAATTTTAACAAATTGTGGTCAGGAAGCATTGTTAGATTTCTTCAAATTTTCACAATAGTTAGAGGAGCATGATTTACAACATGAAAACAATATTTAAGCTGTATTTATGCACCATGTTGTTAAATGAACATTCTCATCATTTAGAAGTTACTACTGAATATTCAACTATGTTAAGAAATTCCGTTTTTTAAATTTGAAATAATTAAATTCTGATCACTACTCAAGGAAAGAAGAAAAAATGTACTCAAAAATGCCGAAACTCAGAATCGAACCAGGGACCTTTAGATCTTCAGTCTAATGCTCTCCCAACTGAGCTATTTCGGCAAAATTGGTGTATGGAAAAAGTCACTAAGACCTCAACTGAGCTATATTTGCATGGTTACACAAGGTTTAGTATCAATATTTTTCTGTCATCATGATAGCATGAAATGAAAAGAAAATATGTGTTTTATACTATAAATATATCCATTACAAACCCTTTATCATAGATTTAAGCAAAAGTTTTAACAGATTGTTGTCAGGAAGCATTGTTAGATTACTTCAAATTTTCATAATAGTTAGAGTTGCATGACTTACAAAATGAAAACAATATTTAAGCTGTATTTATGCACCGTGTTGTTAAATAAACATTCTCATCATTTAGAAGTTACTACTGAATACTCAACTATGTTAAGAAATGATGTTGTTTAAATTTGAAATAATTAAATTCTGATCACTACTCAAGGAAAAAAGAAAAAATGCACTCAAACATGCCGAAACCCAGGAACTTTAGATCCTCAGTCTAACGCTCTCCCAACTGAGCTATTTCAGCAAAGTCTGTGCATGGTAAAAGTCACTAAGACCTCAACTGAGCTATGTTTGCATGGTTACACAAGGTTTAGAATCAATATTTTCCTGTCATCATGATTGCATGAAATGAAAAGAAAATATGTGTTTTATACTGTATAACCCTTAATTATACATTTAAGTAAAAGTTTTAACAAATTCTGGTCAGAAAACATTGTTAGATTGCTTCAAATTTTCATAATAGAATAGCATGGCGGGCAACATTAAAACAATATTTAAGCTGTATTTATGCACCGTGTTGTTAAATAAACATTGTCATCATTTAGAAGATACTACTGAATACTCAAATATGTTAAGAAATGATGTTGTTTACATTTGAAATAATTAAATACTGATAACTACTCAAGGAAAAAAGAAAAATGTACTCAAACATGCTGAAACCGGGGACCTTTAGATCTTCAGTCTAACGCTCTCCCAACTGAGCAATTTCGTCAAAGTCTGTGTATGGCAAAAGTCACTAAGACCTTAACTGAGCTATCTTTGCATGGTTACACAAGGTTTAGTATCAATATTTTTCTGTCATCATTATTGCATGAAATGAAGAGAAAAGATGTGTTTTATACTGTAAATATATAAATTACAAACCCTTAATCGAACATTTAAGTAAAAGTTTTAACAAATTGTGGTCAGGAAGCAGTTAGTTTACTTCAAATTTTCATAATAGTTAGAGTAGCATGACTTACAACATGAAAACAATATTTAAGCTGTATTTATGCACCGTGTTGTTAATTAAACATTCTCGTCATTTAGAAGTTACTACTGAATACTCAACTATGTTAAGAAATGATGTTGTTTAAATTTGAAATAATTAAATTCTGATCACTACTCAAGGAAAAAAGAAAAATGCACTCAAACATGCCGAAACCCAGGATCGAACCAGGGACCTTTAGATCTTCAGTTTAACGCTCTCCCAACTGAGCCATTTTGGCAATGTAAGTGTATGACAAAAGTCACTAAGACCTCAACTGAGCTATGTTTGCATGGTTACACAAGGTTAAGTAGCAATATTTTTCTGTCATCATTTTTGCATGAAATGAAGAGAAAAGATGTTTTTTATACTGTAAATATATAAATTACAAACCCTTAATCGAACATTTAAGTAAAAGTTTTAACAAATTGTGGTCAGGAAGCAGTTAGTTTACTTCAAATTTTCATAATAGAGTAGCATGATGGACAACATGAAAACAAAATTGAAGCTGTATTTATGCACCTTGTTGCTAAATAAACATTCTCATCATTTAGAAGTTAATACTGAATACTCAACTATGTTAAGAAACGATGCTGTTTACATTTGAAATAATTAAATACTGATAACTACTGAAGGAAAAAAGAAAAAATGTTCTCAAACATGCTGAGACCCGGGACCTTTAAATCTTCAGTCTAATGCTCTCCCAACTGAGCTATTTCAGCAGAGTCTGTGTATGGCAAAAGTCACTAAGACCTCAACTGAGCTATGTTTGCATGGTTACACAAGGTTTAGTATCAATATTTTTCTGTCATCATGATTGCATGAAATGAAAAGAAAATTTGTGTTATATACTGTATAACCCTTAATTATACATTTAAGTAAAAGTTTTAACAAATTGTGGTCAGGATGCATTGTTAGATTACTTCAAATTTTCATAATTGAGTAGCATGATGGACAACATGAAAACAATATTTAAGCTGTATTTATGCACCGTGTGGTTAATTAAACATTCTCATCATTTAGAAGTAACTACTGAATACTCAACTATGTTAAGAAATGATGTTGTTTAAATTTTAAATAATTAAATTCTGATCAATAATCAAGAAAAAAAGAAAAAATGCACTCAAACATGCCAAAACCCGGAATCAAACCAGGGACCTTTAGATATTCAGTCTAACGCTCTCCCAACTGAGCTATTTCGGCAAGGTCAGTGTGTGTCCACAGTCACTAAGACCTCAACTGAGCTATTTTTGCATGGTTACACAAGGTTAAGTATCAATATTTTTCTGACATCATGGTTGCATGAAATGAAAAGAAAATGTGTTTTATACTGTAAATATATCCATTACAAACCCTTAATCATACATTTAAGTAAAAGCTTTAACAAATTGTGGTCAGGAAGCATTGTTAGATTACTTCAAATTTTCATAATAGTTAGAGTAGCATGACTTACAACATGAAAACAATATTTAAGCTGTATTTATGCACCGTGTTGTTAATTAAACATTCTCATCATTTAGAAGTTACTACTGAATACTCAACTATGTTAAGAAATGATGTTGATTAAATTTGAAATAATTAAATTCTGATCAATAATCAAGAAAAAAAGAAAAAATGCACTCAAACATTGCGAAACCCGGGATCGAACCAGGGACCTTTAGATCTTCAGTCTAACGCTCTCCCAACTGAGCTATTTTGGCAAGTTCGGTGTATGGCAAAAGTCACTAAGACCTCAACTGAGCTATGTTTGCATGGTTACACAAGGTTAAGTATCAATATTTTTCTGTCATCATGATTGCATGAAATGAAGAGAAAAGATGTGTTTTATACTGTAAATATATAAATTACAAACCCTTAATCGTACATTTAAGTAAAAGTTTTAACAAATTGTGGTCAGGAAGCAGTTAGTTTACTTCAAATTTTCATAATAGAGTAGCATGATGGACAACATGAAAACAATTTTTAAGCTGTAATTATGCACCGTGTTGTTAAATAAACATTCTCATCATTTAGAAGTTACTACTGAATACTCAACTATGTTAAGAAACGATGTTGTTTACATTTGAAATACTTAAAAACTGATAACTGCTCAAGGAAAGAATAAAAAAGGTACTGAAACATGCTGAAACTCGGGACCTTTAGATCTTCAGTCTAATGCTCTCCCAACTGAGCTATTTCGGCAAAGTCTGTGTATGGCAAAAGTCACTAAGACCTCAACTGAGCTATGTTTGCATGGTTACACAAGGTTTAGTATCAATATTTTTCTGTCATCATGATTGCATAAAATGAAAAGAAAATATGTGTTTTATACTGTATAACCCTTAATTATACATTTAAGTAAAAGTTTTAACAAATTGTGGTCAGGAGGCATTGTTAGATTACTTCAAATTTTCATAATTGAGTAGCATGACGGACAACATGAAAACAATTTTTAAGCTGTATTTATGCACCGTGTTGTTAAATAAACATTCTCATCATTTAGAAGATACTACTGAATACTCAACTATGTTAAGAAATGATGTTGTTTACATTTGAAATAATTAAATACTGATAACTACTCAAGGAAAAAAGAAAAACGTACTCAAACATGCTGAGACCCAGGACATTTAGATCTTCAGGTTAATGCTCTCCCAACTGAGCTATTTCGGCAAAGTCTGTGTATGGTAAAAGTCACTAAGACCTCAACTGAGCTATGTTTGCATGGTTACACAAGGTTTAGAATCAATATATTCCTGTCATCATGATTGCATGAAATGAAAAGAAAATATGTGTTTTATACTGTATAACCCTTAATTATACATTTAAGTAAAAGTTTTAACAAATTGTGGTCAGAGAACATTGTTAGATTGCTTCAAATTTTCATAATAGAATAGCATGGCGGACAACATTAAAACAATATTTAAGCTGTATTTATGCACAGTGTTGTTAATTAAACATTCTCATCATTTAGAAGTGACTACTGAATACTCAACTATGTTAAGAAATGATGTTGATTAAATTTGAAATAATTAAATTCTGATCACTACTCAAGGAAAAAAGAAAAAATGCACTCAAACATGCTGAAACCCGGGATCGAACCAGGGACCTTTAGATCTTCAGTCTAACGCTCTCCCAACTGAGCTATTTCGGCAAGGTCGGTGTATGGCAAAAGTCACTAAGACCTCAACTGAGCTATGTTTGCATGGTTACAGAAGGTTAAATATCAATATTTTTCTGTCATCATGATTGCATGAAATGAATTGAAAAGATATGTTTTATACTGTAAATATATAAATTACAAACCCTTAATCATACATTTAAGTAAAAGTTTTAACAAATTGTGGTCAGGAAGCAGTTAGTTTACTTCAAATTTTCTTAATAGAGTAGCATGATGGACAACATGAAAACAATTTTTAAGCTGTATTCATGCACCGTGTTGTTAAATAAACATTCTCATCATTTAGAAGTTACTACTGAATACTCAACTATGTTAAGAAACGATGTTGTTTACATTTGAAATACTTAAAAGCTGATAACTGCTCAAGGAAAGAAGAAAAAAGGTACTGAAACATGCTGAAACTCGGGACCTTTAGATCTTCAGTCTAATGCTCTCCCAACTGAGCTATTTCGGCAAAGTCTGTGTATGGCAAATGTCACTAAGACCTCAACTGAGCTATGTTTGCATGGTTACACAAGGTTTAGTATCAATATTTTTCTGTCATCATGATTGCATGAAATGAAAAGAAAATATGTGTTTTATACTATAAATATATCCATTACAAACCCTTAATCAAACATTTAAGTAAAAGCTTTAACAAATTGTGGTCAGGATGGATTGTTAGATTACTTCAAATTTTCATAATAGTTAGAGTAGCATGACTTACAACATGAAAACAATATTTAAGCTGTATTTATGCACCATGTTGTTAATTAAACATTCTCGTCATTTAGAAGTTACTACTGAATACTCAACTATGTTAAGAAATGATGTTGTTTAAATTTGAAATAATTAAATTCTGATCACTACTCAAGGAAAAAAGAAAAATGCACTCAAACATGCCGAAACCCAGGATCGAACCAGGGACCTTTAGATCTTCAGTTTAACGCTCTCCCAACTGAGCCATTTTGGCAATGTAAGTGTATGACAAAAGTCACTAAGACCTCAACTGAGCTATGTTTGCATGGTTACACAAGGTTAAGTAGCAATATTTTTCTGTCATCATTTTTGCATGAAATGAAGAGAAAAGATGTTTTTTATACTGTAAATATATAAATTACAAACCCTTAATCGAACATTTAAGTAAAAGTTTTAACAAATTGTGGTCAGGAAGCAGTTAGTTTACTTCAAATTTTCATAATAGAGTAGCATGATGGACAACATGAAAACAAAATTGAAGCTGTATTTATGCACCTTGTTGCTAAATAAACATTCTCATCATTTAGAAGTTAATACTGAATACTCAACTATGTTAAGAAACGATGCTGTTTACATTTGAAATAATTAAATACTGATAACTACTGAAGGAAAAAAGAAAAAATGTTCTCAAACATGCTGAGACCCGGGACCTTTAAATCTTCAGTCTAATGCTCTCCCAACTGAGCTATTTCAGCAGAGTCTGTGTATGGCAAAAGTCACTAAGACCTCAACTGAGCTATGTTTGCATGGTTACACAAGGTTTAGTATCAATATTTTTCTGTCATCATGATTGCATGAAATGAAAAGAAAATTTGTGTTATATACTGTATAACCCTTAATTATACATTTAAGTAAAAGTTTTAACAAATTGTGGTCAGGATGCATTGTTAGATTACTTCAAATTTTCATAATTGAGTAGCATGATGGACAACATGAAAACAATATTTAAGCTGTATTTATGCACCGTGTGGTTAATTAAACATTCTCATCATTTAGAAGTAACTACTGAATACTCAACTATGTTAAGAAATGATGTTGTTTAAATTTTAAATAATTAAATTCTGATCAATAATCAAGAAAAAAAGAAAAAATGCACTCAAACATGCCAAAACCCGGAATCAAACCAGGGACCTTTAGATATTCAGTCTAACGCTCTCCCAACTGAGCTATTTCGGCAAGGTCAGTGTGTGTCCACAGTCACTAAGACCTCAACTGAGCTATTTTTGCATGGTTACACAAGGTTAAGTATCAATATTTTTCTGACATCATGGTTGCATGAAATGAAAAGAAAATGTGTTTTATACTGTAAATATATCCATTACAAACCCTTAATCATACATTTAAGTAAAAGCTTTAACAAATTGTGGTCAGGAAGCATTGTTAGATTACTTCAAATTTTCATAATAGTTAGAGTAGCATGACTTACAACATGAAAACAATATTTAAGCTGTATTTATGCACCGTGTTGTTAATTAAACATTCTCATCATTTAGAAGTTACTACTGAATACTCAACTATGTTAAGAAATGATGTTGATTAAATTTGAAATAATTAAATTCTGATCAATAATCAAGAAAAAAAGAAAAAATGCACTCAAACATTGCGAAACCCGGGATCGAACCAGGGACCTTTAGATCTTCAGTCTAACGCTCTCCCAACTGAGCTATTTTGGCAAGTTCGGTGTATGGCAAAAGTCACTAAGACCTCAACTGAGCTATGTTTGCATGGTTACACAAGGTTAAGTATCAATATTTTTCTGTCATCATGATTGCATGAAATGAAGAGAAAAGATGTGTTTTATACTGTAAATATATAAATTACAAACCCTTAATCGTACATTTAAGTAAAAGTTTTAACAAATTGTGGTCAGGAAGCAGTTAGTTTACTTCAAATTTTCATAATAGAGTAGCATGATGGACAACATGAAAACAATTTTTAAGCTGTAATTATGCACCGTGTTGTTAAATAAACATTCTCATCATTTAGAAGTTACTACTGAATACTCAACTATGTTAAGAAACGATGTTGTTTACATTTGAAATACTTAAAAACTGATAACTGCTCAAGGAAAGAATAAAAAAGGTACTGAAACATGCTGAAACTCGGGACCTTTAGATCTTCAGTCTAATGCTCTCCCAACTGAGCTATTTCGGCAAAGTCTGTGTATGGCAAAAGTCACTAAGACCTCAACTGAGCTATGTTTGCATGGTTACACAAGGTTTAGTATCAATATTTTTCTGTCATCATGATTGCATAAAATGAAAAGAAAATATGTGTTTTATACTGTATAACCCTTAATTATACATTTAAGTAAAAGTTTTAACAAATTGTGGTCAGGAGGCATTGTTAGATTACTTCAAATTTTCATAATTGAGTAGCATGACGGACAACATGAAAACAATTTTTAAGCTGTATTTATGCACCGTGTTGTTAAATAAACATTCTCATCATTTAGAAGATACTACTGAATACTCAACTATGTTAAGAAATGATGTTGTTTACATTTGAAATAATTAAATACTGATAACTACTCAAGGAAAAAAGAAAAACGTACTCAAACATGCTGAGACCCAGGACATTTAGATCTTCAGGTTAATGCTCTCCCAACTGAGCTATTTCGGCAAAGTCTGTGTATGGTAAAAGTCACTAAGACCTCAACTGAGCTATG
Organism: Taudactylus pleione; assembly: GCA_031769625.1. Taxonomy (NCBI): domain Eukaryota; kingdom Metazoa; phylum Chordata; class Amphibia; order Anura; family Myobatrachidae; genus Taudactylus; species Taudactylus pleione. The sequence continues at coordinate 741,640 of JAUIMM010000592.1, read as the reverse complement.
TTTGCATGGTTACACAAGGTTTAGAATCAATATATTCCTGTCATCATGATTGCATGAAATGAAAAGAAAATATGTGTTTTATACTGTATAACCCTTAATTATACATTTAAGTAAAAGTTTTAACAAATTGTGGTCAGAGAACATTGTTAGATTGCTTCAAATTTTCATAATAGAATAGCATGGCGGACAACATTAAAACAATATTTAAGCTGTATTTATGCACAGTGTTGTTAATTAAACATTCTCATCATTTAGAAGTGACTACTGAATACTCAACTATGTTAAGAAATGATGTTGATTAAATTTGAAATAATTAAATTCTGATCACTACTCAAGGAAAAAAGAAAAAATGCACTCAAACATGCTGAAACCCGGGATCGAACCAGGGACCTTTAGATCTTCAGTCTAACGCTCTCCCAACTGAGCTATTTCGGCAAGGTCGGTGTATGGCAAAAGTCACTAAGACCTCAACTGAGCTATGTTTGCATGGTTACAGAAGGTTAAATATCAATATTTTTCTGTCATCATGATTGCATGAAATGAATTGAAAAGATATGTTTTATACTGTAAATATATAAATTACAAACCCTTAATCATACATTTAAGTAAAAGTTTTAACAAATTGTGGTCAGGAAGCAGTTAGTTTACTTCAAATTTTCTTAATAGAGTAGCATGATGGACAACATGAAAACAATTTTTAAGCTGTATTCATGCACCGTGTTGTTAAATAAACATTCTCATCATTTAGAAGTTACTACTGAATACTCAACTATGTTAAGAAACGATGTTGTTTACATTTGAAATACTTAAAAGCTGATAACTGCTCAAGGAAAGAAGAAAAAAGGTACTGAAACATGCTGAAACTCGGGACCTTTAGATCTTCAGTCTAATGCTCTCCCAACTGAGCTATTTCGGCAAAGTCTGTGTATGGCAAATGTCACTAAGACCTCAACTGAGCTATGTTTGCATGGTTACACAAGGTTTAGTATCAATATTTTTCTGTCATCATGATTGCATGAAATGAAAAGAAAATATGTGTTTTATACTATAAATATATCCATTACAAACCCTTAATCAAACATTTAAGTAAAAGCTTTAACAAATTGTGGTCAGGATGGATTGTTAGATTACTTCAAATTTTCATAATAGTTAGAGTAGCATGACTTACAACATGAAAACAATATTTAAGCTGTATTTATGCACCATGTTGTTAATTAAACATTCTCGTCATTTAGAAGTTACTACTGAATACTCAACTATGTTAAGAAATGATGTTGTTTAAATTTGAAATAATTAAATTCTGATCACTACTCAAGGAAAAAAGAAAAATGCACTCAAACATGCCGAAACCCAGGATCGAACCAGGGACCTTTAGATCTTCAGTTTAACGCTCTCCCAACTGAGCCATTTTGGCAATGTAAGTGTATGACAAAAGTCACTAAGACCTCAACTGAGCTATGTTTGCATGGTTACACAAGGTTAAGTAGCAATATTTTTCTGTCATCATTTTTGCATGAAATGAAGAGAAAAGATGTTTTTTATACTGTAAATATATAAATTACAAACCCTTAATCGAACATTTAAGTAAAAGTTTTAACAAATTGTGGTCAGGAAGCAGTTAGTTTACTTCAAATTTTCATAATAGAGTAGCATGATGGACAACATGAAAACAAAATTGAAGCTGTATTTATGCACCTTGTTGCTAAATAAACATTCTCATCATTTAGAAGTTAATACTGAATACTCAACTATGTTAAGAAACGATGCTGTTTACATTTGAAATAATTAAATACTGATAACTACTGAAGGAAAAAAGAAAAAATGTTCTCAAACATGCTGAGACCCGGGACCTTTAAATCTTCAGTCTAATGCTCTCCCAACTGAGCTATTTCAGCAGAGTCTGTGTATGGCAAAAGTCACTAAGACCTCAACTGAGCTATGTTTGCATGGTTACACAAGGTTTAGTATCAATATTTTTCTGTCATCATGATTGCATGAAATGAAAAGAAAATTTGTGTTATATACTGTATAACCCTTAATTATACATTTAAGTAAAAGTTTTAACAAATTGTGGTCAGGATGCATTGTTAGATTACTTCAAATTTTCATAATTGAGTAGCATGATGGACAACATGAAAACAATATTTAAGCTGTATTTATGCACCGTGTGGTTAATTAAACATTCTCATCATTTAGAAGTAACTACTGAATACTCAACTATGTTAAGAAATGATGTTGTTTAAATTTTAAATAATTAAATTCTGATCAATAATCAAGAAAAAAAGAAAAAATGCACTCAAACATGCCAAAACCCGGAATCAAACCAGGGACCTTTAGATATTCAGTCTAACGCTCTCCCAACTGAGCTATTTCGGCAAGGTCAGTGTGTGTCCACAGTCACTAAGACCTCAACTGAGCTATTTTTGCATGGTTACACAAGGTTAAGTATCAATATTTTTCTGACATCATGGTTGCATGAAATGAAAAGAAAATGTGTTTTATACTGTAAATATATCCATTACAAACCCTTAATCATACATTTAAGTAAAAGCTTTAACAAATTGTGGTCAGGAAGCATTGTTAGATTACTTCAAATTTTCATAATAGTTAGAGTAGCATGACTTACAACATGAAAACAATATTTAAGCTGTATTTATGCACCGTGTTGTTAATTAAACATTCTCATCATTTAGAAGTTACTACTGAATACTCAACTATGTTAAGAAATGATGTTGATTAAATTTGAAATAATTAAATTCTGATCAATAATCAAGAAAAAAAGAAAAAATGCACTCAAACATTGCGAAACCCGGGATCGAACCAGGGACCTTTAGATCTTCAGTCTAACGCTCTCCCAACTGAGCTATTTTGGCAAGTTCGGTGTATGGCAAAAGTCACTAAGACCTCAACTGAGCTATGTTTGCATGGTTACACAAGGTTAAGTATCAATATTTTTCTGTCATCATGATTGCATGAAATGAAGAGAAAAGATGTGTTTTATACTGTAAATATATAAATTACAAACCCTTAATCGTACATTTAAGTAAAAGTTTTAACAAATTGTGGTCAGGAAGCAGTTAGTTTACTTCAAATTTTCATAATAGAGTAGCATGATGGACAACATGAAAACAATTTTTAAGCTGTAATTATGCACCGTGTTGTTAAATAAACATTCTCATCATTTAGAAGTTACTACTGAATACTCAACTATGTTAAGAAACGATGTTGTTTACATTTGAAATACTTAAAAACTGATAACTGCTCAAGGAAAGAATAAAAAAGGTACTGAAACATGCTGAAACTCGGGACCTTTAGATCTTCAGTCTAATGCTCTCCCAACTGAGCTATTTCGGCAAAGTCTGTGTATGGCAAAAGTCACTAAGACCTCAACTGAGCTATGTTTGCATGGTTACACAAGGTTTAGTATCAATATTTTTCTGTCATCATGATTGCATAAAATGAAAAGAAAATATGTGTTTTATACTGTATAACCCTTAATTATACATTTAAGTAAAAGTTTTAACAAATTGTGGTCAGGAGGCATTGTTAGATTACTTCAAATTTTCATAATTGAGTAGCATGACGGACAACATGAAAACAATTTTTAAGCTGTATTTATGCACCGTGTTGTTAAATAAACATTCTCATCATTTAGAAGATACTACTGAATACTCAACTATGTTAAGAAATGATGTTGTTTACATTTGAAATAATTAAATACTGATAACTACTCAAGGAAAAAAGAAAAACGTACTCAAACATGCTGAGACCCAGGACATTTAGATCTTCAGGTTAATGCTCTCCCAACTGAGCTATTTCGGCAAAGTCTGTGTATGGTAAAAGTCACTAAGACCTCAACTGAGCTATGTTTGCATGGTTACACAAGGTTTAGAATCAATATATTCCTGTCATCATGATTGCATGAAATGAAAAGAAAATATGTGTTTTATACTGTATAACCCTTAATTATACATTTAAGTAAAAGTTTTAACATATTGTGGTCAGAGAACATTGTTAGATTGCTTCAAATTTTCATAATAGAATAGCATGGCGGACAACATTAAAACAATATTTAAGCTGTATTTATGCACAGTGTTGTTAATTAAACATTCTCATCATTTAGAAGTGACTACTGAATACTCAACTATGTTAAGAAATGATGTTGATTAAATTTGAAATAATTAAATTCTGATCACTACTCAAGGAAAAAAGAAAAAATGCACTCAAACATGCTGAAACCCGGGATCGAACCAGGGACCTTTAGATCTTCAGTCTAACGCTCTCCCAACTGAGCTATTTCGGCAAGGTCGGTGTATGGCAAAAGTCACTAAGACCTCAACTGAGCTATGTTTGCATGGTTACAGAAGGTTAAATATCAATATTTTTCTGTCATCATGATTGCATGAAATGAATTGAAAAGATATGTTTTATACTGTAAATATATAAATTACAAACCCTTAATCATACATTTAAGTAAAAGTTTTAACAAATTGTGGTCAGGAAGCAGTTAGTTTACTTCAAATTTTCTTAATAGAGTAGCATGATGGACAACATGAAAACAATTTTTAAGCTGTATTCATGCACCGTGTTGTTAAATAAACATTCTCATCATTTAGAAGTTACTACTGAATACTCAACTATGTTAAGAAACGATGTTGTTTACATTTGAAATACTTAAAAGCTGATAACTGCTCAAGGAAAGAAGAAAAAAGGTACTGAAACATGCTGAAACTCGGGACCTTTAGATCTTCAGTCTAATGCTCTCCCAACTGAGCTATTTCGGCAAAGTCTGTGTATGGCAAATGTCACTAAGACCTCAACTGAGCTATGTTTGCATGGTTACACAAGGTTTAGTATCAATATTTTTCTGTCATCATGATTGCATGAAATGAAAAGAAAATATGTGTTTTATACTATAAATATATCCATTACAAACCCTTAATCAAACATTTAAGTAAAAGCTTTAACAAATTGTGGTCAGGATGGATTGTTAGATTACTTCAAATTTTCATAATAGTTAGAGTAGCATGACTTACAACATGAAAACAATATTTAAGCTGTATTTATGCACCATGTTGTTAATTAAACATTCTCGTCATTTAGAAGTTACTACTGAATACTCAACTATGTTAAGAAATGATGTTGTTTAAATTTGAAATAATTAAATTCTGATCACTACTCAAGGAAAAAAGAAAAATGCACTCAAACATGCCGAAACCCAGGATCGAACCAGGGACCTTTAGATCTTCAGTTTAACGCTCTCCCAACTGAGCCATTTTGGCAATGTAAGTGTATGACAAAAGTCACTAAGACCTCAACTGAGCTATGTTTGCATGGTTACACAAGGTTAAGTAGCAATATTTTTCTGTCATCATTTTTGCATGAAATGAAGAGAAAAGATGTTTTTTATACTGTAAATATATAAATTACAAACCCTTAATCGAACATTTAAGTAAAAGTTTTAACAAATTGTGGTCAGGAAGCAGTTAGTTTACTTCAAATTTTCATAATAGAGTAGCATGATGGACAACATGAAAACAAAATTGAAGCTGTATTTATGCACCTTGTTGCTAAATAAACATTCTCATCATTTAGAAGTTAATACTGAATACTCAACTATGTTAAGAAACGATGCTGTTTACATTTGAAATAATTAAATACTGATAACTACTGAAGGAAAAAAGAAAAAATGTTCTCAAACATGCTGAGACCCGGGACCTTTAAATCTTCAGTCTAATGCTCTCCCAACTGAGCTATTTCAGCAGAGTCTGTGTATGGCAAAAGTCACTAAGACCTCAACTGAGCTATGTTTGCATGGTTACACAAGGTTTAGTATCAATATTTTTCTGTCATCATGATTGCATGAAATGAAAAGAAAATTTGTGTTATATACTGTATAACCCTTAATTATACATTTAAGTAAAAGTTTTAACAAATTGTGGTCAGGATGCATTGTTAGATTACTTCAAATTTTCATAATTGAGTAGCATGATGGACAACATGAAAACAATATTTAAGCTGTATTTATGCACCGTGTGGTTAATTAAACATTCTCATCATTTAGAAGTAACTACTGAATACTCAACTATGTTAAGAAATGATGTTGTTTAAATTTTAAATAATTAAATTCTGATCAATAATCAAGAAAAAAAGAAAAAATGCACTCAAACATGCCAAAACCCGGAATCAAACCAGGGACCTTTAGATATTCAGTCTAACGCTCTCCCAACTGAGCTATTTCGGCAAGGTCAGTGTGTGTCCACAGTCACTAAGACCTCAACTGAGCTATTTTTGCATGGTTACACAAGGTTAAGTATCAATATTTTTCTGACATCATGGTTGCATGAAATGAAAAGAAAATGTGTTTTATACTGTAAATATATCCATTACAAACCCTTAATCATACATTTAAGTAAAAGCTTTAACAAATTGTGGTCAGGAAGCATTGTTAGATTACTTCAAATTTTCATAATAGTTAGAGTAGCATGACTTACAACATGAAAACAATATTTAAGCTGTATTTATGCACCGTGTTGTTAATTAAACATTCTCATCATTTAGAAGTTACTACTGAATACTCAACTATGTTAAGAAATGATGTTGATTAAATTTGAAATAATTAAATTCTGATCACTACTCAAGGAAAAAAGAAAAAATGCACTCAAACATTGCGAAACCCGGGATCGAACCAGGGACTCTAGATCTTCAGTCTAACGCTCTCCCAACTGAGCTATTTTGGCAAGTTCGGTGTATGGCAAAAGTCACTAAGACCTCAACTGAGCTATGTTTGCATGGTTACACAAGGTTAAGTATCAATATTTTTCTGTCATCATGATTGCATGAAATGAAGAGAAAAGATGTGTTTTATACTGTAAATATATAAATTACAAACCCTTAATCGTACATTTAAGTAAAAGTTTTAACAAATTGTGGTCAGGAAGCAGTTAGTTTACTTCAAATTTTCATAATAGAGTAGCATGATGGACAACATGAAAACAATTTTTAAGCTGTAATTATGCACCGTGTTGTTAAATAAACATTCTCATCATTTAGAAGTTACTACTGAATACGCAACTATGTTAAGAAACGATGTTGTTTACATTTGAAATACTTAAAAACTGATAACTGCTCAAGGAAAGAATAAAAAAGGTACTGAAACATGCTGAAACTCGGGACCTTTAGATCTTCAGTCTAATGCTCTCCCAACTGAGCTATTTCAGCAAAGTCTGTGTATGGCAAAAGTCACTAAGACCTCAACTGAGCTATGTTTGCATGGTTACACAAGGTTTAGTATCAATATTTTTCTGTCATCATGATTGCATCAAATGAAAAGAAAACATGTGTTTTATACTGTTTAACCCTTAATTATACATTTAAGTAAAAGTATTAACAAATTGTGGTCAGGAAGCATTGTTAGATTACTTCAATTTTTCATAATAGAGTAGCATGACGGACAACATGAAAACAATATTTAAGCTGTATTTATGCACCGTGTTGTTAAATAAACATTCTCATCATTTAGAAGATACTACTGAATACTCAACTATGTTAAGAAATGATGTTGTTTACATTTGAAATAATTAAATACTGATAACTACTGAAGGAAAATAGAAAAACGTACTCAAACATGCTGAGACCCAGGACATTTAGATCTTCAGGTTAATGCTCTCCCAACTGAGCTATTTCGGCAAAGTCTGTGTATGGCAAAAGTCCCTAAGACCTCAACTGAGCTATGTTTGCATGGTTACACAAGGTTAAGTAGCAATATTTTTCTGTCATCATTATTGCATGAAATGAAGAGAAAAGATGTGTTTTATACTGTAAATATATAAATTACAAACCCTTAATCGAACATTTAAGTAAAAGTTTTAACAAATTGTGGTCAGGAAGCAGTTAGTTTACTTCAAATTTTCATAATAGAGTAGCATGATGGACAACATGAAAACAAAATTGAAGCTGTATTTATGCACCTTGTTGCTAAATAAACATTCTCATCATTTAGAAGTTAATACTGAATACTCAACTATGTTAAGAAACGATGCTGTTTACATTTGAAATAATTAAATACTGATAACTACTGAAGGAAAAAAGAAAAAATGTTCTCAAACATGCTGAGACCCGGGACCTTTAGATCTTCAGTCTAATGCTCTCCCAACTGAGCTATTTCAGCAGAGTCTGTGTATGGCAAAAGTCACTAAGACCTCAACTGAGCTATGTTTGCATGGTTACACAAGGTTTAGTATCAATATTTTTTTGTCATCATGATTGCATGAAATGAAAAGAAAATTTGTGTTATATACTGTATAACCCTTAATTATACATTTAAGTAAAAGTTTTAACAAATTGTGGTCAGGATGCATTGTTAGATTACTTCAAATTTTCATAATTGAGTAGCATGATGGACAACATGAAAACAATATTTAAGCTGTATTTATGCACCGTGTGGTTAATTAAACATTCTCATCATTTAGAAGTAACTACTGAATACTCAACTATGTTAAGAAATGATGTTGTTTAAATTTTAAATAATTAAATTCTGATCAATAATCAAGAAAAAAAGAAAAAATGCACTCAAACATGCCAAAACCCGGGATCAAACCAGGGACCTTTAGATATTCAGTCTAACGCTCTCCCAACTGAGCTATTTCGGCAAGGTCAGTGTGTGTCAACAGTCACTAAGACCTCAACTGAGCTATTTTTGCATGGTTACACAAGGTTAAGTATCAATATTTTTCTGACATCATGGTTGCATGAAATGAAAAGAAAATGTGTTTTATACTGTAAATATATCCATTACAAACCCTTAATCGTACATTTAAGTAAAAATTTTAACAAATTGTGGTCAGGAAGCATTGTTAGATTACTTCAATTTTTCATAATAGAGTAGCATGACGGACAACATGAAAACAATATTTAAGCTGTATTTATGCACCGTGTTGTTAAATAAACATTCTCATCATTTAGAAGTTACTACTGAATACTCAACTATGTTAAGAAATGATGTTGTTTAAATTTGAAATAATTAAATTCTGATCACTACTCAAGGAACTAAGAAAAATGCACTCAAACATGCCGAAACCGGGATCGAACCCGGGATCGAACCAGGGACCTTTAGATCTTCAGTCTAACGCTCTCCCAACTGAGATATTTCGGCAAGGTCGGTGTATGGCAAAAGTCACAAAGACCTCAACTGAGCTATGTTTGCATGATTACACAAGGTTAAGTATCAATATTTTTCTGTTATCATGATTGCATGAAATGAAGAGAAAAGATGTGTTTTATACTGTAAATATATAAATTACAAACCCTTAATCGTACATTTAAGTAAAAGTTTTAACAAATTGTGGTCAGGAAGCAGTTAGTTTACTTCAAATTTTCTTAATAGAGTAGCATGATGGACAACATGAAAACAATTTTTAAGCTGTATTTATGCACCGTGTTGTTAAATAAACATTCTCATCATTTAGAAGTTACTACTGAATACTCAACTATGTTAAGAAACGATGTTGTTTACATTTGAAATACTTAAAAACTGATAACTGCTCAAGGAAAGAAGAAAAAAGGTACTGAAACATGCTGAAACTCGGGACCTTTAGATCTTCAGTCTAATGCTCTCCCAACTGAGCTTTTTCGGCAAAGTCTGTGTATGGCAAAAGTCACTAAGACCTCAACTGAGCTATGTTTGCATGGTTACACAAGGTTTAGTATCAATATTTTTCTGTCATCATGATTGCATGAAATGAAAAGAAAATATGTGTTTTATACTATAAATATATCCATTACAAACCCTTAATCAAACATTTAAGTAAAAGCTTTAACACATTGTGGTCAGGAAGCATTGTTAGATTACTTCAAATTTTCATAATAGTTAGAGTAGCATGACTTACAACATGAAAACAATATTTAAGCTGTATTTATGCACCGTGTTGTTAATTAAACATTCTTAACATTTAGAAGTTACTACTGAATACTCAACTATGTTAAGAAATGATGTTGTTTAAATTTGAAATAATTAAATTCTGATCACTACTCAAGAAAAAAGAAAAATGCACTCAAACATGCCGAAACCAGGGATCAAACCAGGGATCAAACCAGGGACCTTTAGATTTTCAGTCTAACACTCTCCCAACTGAGCTATTTCGGCAAAGTCTGTGTATGGCAAAAGTCAGTAAGACCTCAACTGAGCTATGTTTGCATGCTTACACAAGGTTTAGTATCAATATTTTTCTGTCATCATGATTGCATGAAATGAAAAGAAAATGTGTTTTATACTATAAATATATCCATTACAAACCCTTAATCATACATTTAAGTAAAAATTTTAACAAATTGTGGTCAGGAAGCATTGTTAGATTACTTCAAATTTTCATAATAGAGTAGCATGACGGACAACATGAAAACAATATTTAAGCTGTATTTATGCACCGTGTTGTTAAATAAACATTCTCATCATTTAGAAGTTACTACTGAATACTCAACTATGTTAAGAAATGATGTTGTTTAAATTTGAAATAATTAAATTCAGATCACTACTCAAGGAACTAAGAAAAATGCACTCAAACATGCCGAAACCGGGATCGAACCCGGGATCGAACCAGGGACCTTTAGATCTTCAGTCTAACGCTCTCCCAACTGAGCTATTTCGGCAAGGTTGGTGTATGGCAAAAGTCACTAAGACCTCAACTGAGCTATGTTTGCATGATTACACAAGGTTAAGTATCAATATTTTTCTGTCATCATGATTGCATGAAATGAAGAGAAAAGATGTGTTTTATACTGTAAATATATAAATTACAAACCCTTAATCGTACATTTAAGTAAAAGTTTTAACAAATTGTGGTCAGGAAGCAGTTAGTTTACTTCAAATTTCTTAATAGAGTAGCATGATGGACAACATGAAAACAATTTTTAAGCTGTATTTATGCACCGTGTTGTTAAATAAACATTCTCATCATTTAGAAGTTACTACTGAATACTCAACTATGTTAAGAAACGATGTTGTTTACATTTGAAATACTTAAAAACTGATAACTGCTCAAGGAAAGAAGAAAAAAGGTACTGAAACATGCTGAAACTCGGGACCTTTAGATCTTCAGTCTATTGCTCTCCCAACTGAGCTTTTTCGGCAAAGTCTGTGTATGGCAAAAGTCACTAAGACCTCAACTGAGCTATGTTTGCATGGTTACACAAGGTTTAGTATCAATATTTTTCTGTCATCATGATTGCATGAAATGAAAAGAAAATATATGTTTTATACTATAAATATATCCATTACAAACCCTTAATCAAACATTTAAGTAAAAGCTTTAACAATTTGTGGTCAGGAAGCATTGTTAGATTACTTCAAATTTTCATAATAGTTAGAGTAGCATGACTTACAACATGAAAACAATATTTAAGCTGTATTTATGCACCGTGTTGTTAATTAAACATTCTTAACATTTAGAAGTTACTACTGAATACTCAACTATTTTAAGAAATGATGTTGTTTAAATTTGAAATAATTAAATTCTGATCACTACTCAAGAAAAAAGAAAAATGCACTCAAACATGCCGAAACCCGGGATCAAACCAGGGACCTTTAGATTTTCAGTCTAACACTCTCCCAACTGAGCTATTTCGGAAATGTCAGTGTATGGCAAAAGTCACTAAGACCTCAACTGAGCTATGTTTGCATGGTTAGACAAGGTTTAGTATCAATATTTTTCTGTCATCATGATTGCATGAAATGAAAAGAAAATATGTGTTTTATACTGTTTAACCATTAATTATACATTTAAGTAAAAGTATTAACAAATTGTGGTCAGGAAGCATTGTTAGATTACTTCAATTTTTCATAATAGAGTAGCATGACGGACAACATGAAAACAATATTTAAGCTGTATTTATGCACCGTGTTGTTAAATAAACATTCTCATCATTTAGAAGATACTACTGAATACTCAAATATGTTAAGAAATGATGTTGTTTACATTTGAAATAATTAAATACTGATAACTACTCAAGGAAAAAAGAAAAATGTACTCAAACATGCCGAAACCCAGGACCTTTAGATCTTCAGTCTAACGCTCTCCCAACTGAGCAATTTCGTCAAAGTCTGTGTATGGCAAAAGTCACTAAGACCTCAACTGAGCTATGTTTGCATGGTTACACAAGGTTTAGTATCAATATTTTTCTGTCACCATGATTGCATGAAATGAATAGAAAAGATGTGTTTTATACTGTAAATATATAAATTACATACCCTTAATCGTACATTTATGTAAAAGTTTTAACAAATTGTGGTCAGTAAACAGTTAGTTTACTTCAAATTTTCATAATAGAGTAGCATGATGGACAACATGAAAACAATATTTAAGCTGTATTTATGCACCATGTTATTAAATAAACATTCTCATCATTTAGAAGATACATACTGAATACTCAACTATGTTAAGAAACGATGTTGTTTACATTTGAAATACTTAAAAACTGATAACTGCTCAAGGAAAGAAGAAAAAAGGTACTGAAACATGCTGAAACTCGGGACCTTTAGATCTTCAGTCTATTGCTCTCCCAACTGAGCTTTTTCGGCAAAGTCTGTGTATGGCAAAAGTCACTAAGACCTCAACTGAGCTATGTTTGCATGGTTACACAAGGTTTAGTATCAATATTTTTCTGTCATCATGATTGCATGAAATGAAAAGAAAATATATGTTTTATACTATAAATATATCCATTACAAACCCTTAATCAAACATTTAAGTAAAAGCTTTAACAATTTGTGGTCAGGAAGCATTGTTAGATTACTTCAAATTTTCATAATAGTTAGAGTAGCATGACTTACAACATGAAAACAATATTTAAGCTGTATTTATGCACCGTGTTGTTAATTAAACATTCTTAACATTTAGAAGTTACTACTGAATACTCAACTATTTTAAGAAATGATGTTGTTTAAATTTGAAATAATTAAATTCTGATCACTACTCAAGAAAAAAGAAAAATGCACTCAAACATGCCGAAACCCGGGATCAAACCAGGGACCTTTAGATTTTCAGTCTAACACTCTCCCAACTGAGCTATTTCGGAAATGTCAGTGTATGGCAAAAGTCACTAAGACCTCAACTGAGCTATGTTTGCATGGTTAGACAAGGTTTAGTATCAATATTTTTCTGTCATCATGATTGCATGAAATGAAAAGAAAATATGTGTTTTATACTGTTTAACCATTAATTATACATTTAAGTAAAAGTATTAACAAATTGTGGTCAGGAAGCATTGTTAGATTACTTCAATTTTTCATAATAGAGTAGCATGACGGACAACATGAAAACAATATTTAAGCTGTATTTATGCACCGTGTTGTTAAATAAACATTCTCATCATTTAGAAGATACTACTGAATACTCAAATATGTTAAGAAATGATGTTGTTTACATTTGAAATAATTAAATACTGATAACTACTCAAGGAAAAAAGAAAAATGTACTCAAACATGCCGAAACCCAGGACCTTTAGATCTTCAGTCTAACGCTCTCCCAACTGAGCAATTTCGTCAAAGTCTGTGTATGGCAAAAGTCACTAAGACCTCAACTGAGCTATGTTTGCATGGTTACACAAGGTTTAGTATCAATATTTTTCTGTCACCATGATTGCATGAAATGAATAGAAAAGATGTGTTTTATACTGTAAATATATAAATTACATACCCTTAATCGTACATTTATGTAAAAGTTTTAACAAATTGTGGTCAGTAAACAGTTAGTTTACTTCAAATTTTCATAATAGAGTAGCATGATGGACAACATGAAAACAATATTTAAGCTGTATTTATGCACCATGTTATTAAATAAACATTCTCATCATTTAGAAGATACATACTGAATACTCAACTATGTTAAGAAACGATGTTGTTTACATTTGAAATACTTAAAAACTGATAACTGCTCAAGGAAAGAAGAAAAAAGGTACTGAAACATGCTGAAACTCGGGACCTTTAGATCTTCAGTCTATTGCTCTCCCAACTGAGCTTTTTCGGCAAAGTCTGTGTATGGCAAAATTCACTAAGACCTCAACTGAGCTATGTTTGCATGGTTACACAAGGTTAAGTATCAATATTTTTCTGTCATCATGATTGCATGAAATGAAAAGAAAATATATGTTTTATACTATAAATATATCCATTACAAACCCTTAATCAAACATTTAAGTAAAAGCTTTAACACATTGTGGTCAGGAAGCATTGTTAGATTACTTCAAATTTTCATAATAGTTAGAGTAGCATGACTTACAACATGAAAACAATATTTAAGCTGTATTTATGCACCGTGTTGTTAATTAAACATTCTTAACATTTAGAAGTTACTACTGAATACTCAACTATGTTAAGAAATGATGTTGTTTAAATTTGAAATAATTAAATTCTGATCACTACTCAAGAAAAAAGAAAAATGCACTCAAACATGCCGAAACCCGGGATCAAACCAGGGACCTTTAGATTTTCAGTCTAACACTCTCCCAACTGAGCTATTTCGGCAATGTCAGTGTATGGCAAAAGTCACTAAGACCTCAACTGAGCTATGTTTGCATGGTTAGACAAGGTTTAGTATCAATATTTTTCTGTCATCATGATTGCATGAAATGAAAAGAAAATATGTGTTTTATACTGTTTAACCCTTAATTATACATTTAAGTAAAAGTATTAACAAATTGTGGTCAGGAAGCATTGTTAGATTACTTCAATTTTTCATAATAGAGTAGCATGACGGACAACATGAAAACAATATTTAAGCTGTATTTATGCACCGTGTTGTTAAATAAACATTCTCATCATTTAGAAGATACTACTGAATACTCAAATATGTTAAGAAATGATGTTGTTTACATTTGAAATAATTAAATACTGATAACTACTCAAGGAAAAAAGAAAAATGTACTCAAACATGCCGAAACCCAGGACCTTTAGATCTTCAGTCTAACGCTCTCCCAACTGAGCAATTTCGTCAAAGTCTGTGTATGGCAAAAGTCACTAAGACCTCAACTGAGCTATGTTTGCATGGTTACACAAGGTTTAGTATCAATATTTTTCTGTCACCATGATTGCATGAAATGAAGAGAAAAGATGTGTTTTATACTGTAAATATATAAATTACATACCCTTAATCGTACATTTATGTAAAAGTTTTAACAAATTGTGGTCAGTAAACAGTTAGTTTACTTCAAATTTTCATAATAGAGTAGCATGATGGACAACATGAAAACAATATTTAAGCTGTATTTATGCACCGTGTTATTAAATAAACATTCTCATCATTTAGAAGATACATACTGAATACTCAACTATGTTAAGAAACGATGTTGTTTACATTTGAAATACTTAAAAACTGATAACTGCTCAAGGAAAGAAGAAAAAAGGTACTGAAACATGCTGAAACTCGGGACCTTTAGATCTTCAGTCTAATGCTCTCCCAACTGAGCTATTTCGGCAAAGTCTGTGTATGGCAAAAGTCACTAAGACCTCAACTGAGCTATGTTTGCATGCTTACACAAGGTTTATAATCAAAGTTTTTCTGTCATCATGATTGCATGAAATGAAAAGAAAATATGTGTTTTATACTGTATAACCCTTAATTATGCATTTAAGTAAAAGTTTTAACAAATTGTGGTCAGGAAGCAATGTTAGATTACTTCAAATTTTCATAATAGCGTAGCATGACGGACAACATGAAAACAATATTTAAGTTGTATTTATGCACCGTGTTGTTAAATAAACATTCTCATCATTTAGAAGATACTATTGAATACTCAACTATGTTAAGAAATGATGTTGTTTACATTTGAAATCCATAAATATTGATAACTACTCAAGGAAATAAGAAAAAAGGTACTCAAACATGCTGAAACCCGGGACCTTTAGATCTTCAGTCTAACGCTCTACCAACTGAGCTATTTCAGCAAAGTCTGTGTATGGCAAAAGTCAGTAAGACCTCAACTGAGCTATGTTTGCATGCTTACACAAGGTTTAGTATCAATATTTTTCTGTCATCATGATTGCATGAAATGAAAAGAAAATATGTGTTTTATACTGTAAATATATCCATTACAAACCCTTAATCATACATTTAAGTAAAAGTTTTAACAAATTGTGGTCAGGAAGCATTGTTAGATTACTTCAAATTTTCATAATACTTAGAGTAGCATGACTTACAACATGAAAACAATATTTAAGCTGTATTTATGCACCGTGTTGTTAATTAAACATTCTCGTCATTTAGAAGTTACTACTGAATACTCAACTATGTTAAGAAATTATGTTGTTTAAATTTGAAATAATTAAACTCTGATCACTACTCAAGGAAAAAAGAAAAATGCACTCAAACATGCTGAAACCCAGGATCGAACCAGGGACCTTTAGATCTTCAGTCTAATGCTCTCCCAACTGAGCTATTTTGGCAAGGTAAGAGTATGGCAAAAGTCACTAAGACCTCAACTGAGCTATGTTTGCATGGTTACACAAGGTTAAGTAGCAATATTTTTCTGTCATCATTATTGCATGAAATGAAGAGAAAAGATGTGTTTTATACTGTAAATATATAAATTACAAACCCTTAATCGTACATTTAAGTAAAAGTTTTAACAAATAGTGGTCAGGAAGCAGTTAGTTTACTTCAAATTTTCATAACAGAGTAGCATGATTGTCAACATGAAAACAATATTTAAGCTGTATTTATGCACCGTGTTGCTAAATAAATATTCTCATCATTTAGAAGTTACTACTGAATACTCAACTATGTTAAGAAACGATGTTGTTTACATTTGAAATAATTAAATACTGATAACTACTGAAGGAAAAAAGAAAAAATGTACTCAAACATGCTGAGACCCGGGACCTTTAGATCTTCAGTCTAATGCTCTCCCAACTGAGCTATTTCAGCAGAGTCTGTGTATGGCAAAAGTCACTAAGACCTCAACTGAGCTATGTTTGCATGGTTACACAAGGTTTAGTATCAATATTTTTCTGTCATCATGATTGCATGAAATGAAAAGAAAATATGTGTTATATACTGTATAACCCTTAATTATACATTTAAGTAAAAGTTTTAACAAATTGTGGTCAGGAAGCATTGTTAGATTACTTCAAATTTTCATAATAGAGTAGCATGACGGACAACATGAAAACAATATTTAAGCTGTATTTATGCACCGTGTTGTTAATTAAACATTCTCATCATTTAGAAGTAACTACTGAATACTCAACTATGTTAAGAAATGATGTTGTTTAAATTTTAAATAAATAAATTCTGATCAATAATCAAGAAAAAAAGAAAAAATGCACTCAAACATGCCGAAACCCGGGATCAAACCAGGGACCTTTAGATCTTCAGTCTAATGCTCTCCCAACTGAGCTATTTCGGCAAGGTCAGTGTGTGGCAACAGTCACTAAGACCTCAACTGAGCTATTTTTGCATGGTTACACAAGGTTAAGTATCAATATTTTTCTGACATCATGGTTGCATGAAATGAAAAGAAAATGTGTTTTATACTGTAAATATATCCATTACAAACCCTTAATCATACATTTAAGTAAAAGTTTTAACAAATTGTGGTCAGGAAGCATTGTTAGATTACTTCAATTTTTCATAATAGATTAGCATGACGGACAACATGAAAACAATATTTAAGCTGCATTTATGCACCGTGTTGTTAAATAAACATTCTCATCATTTAGAAGTTACTACTGAATACTCAACTATGTTAAGAAATGATGTTGTTTAAATTTGAAATAATTAAATTCTGATCACTACTCAAGGAACTAAGAAAAATGCACTCAAACATGCCGAAACCTGGGATCGAACGTGGGATCGAACCAGGGACCTTTAGATCTTCAGTCTAATGCTCTCCCAACTGAGCTATTTTGGCAAAGTCGTTGTATGGCAAAAGTCACTAAGACCTCAACTGAGCTATGTTTGCATGATTACACAAGGTTAAGTATCAATATTTTTCTGTCATCATGATTGCATGAAATGAAGAGAAAAGATGTGTTTTATACTGTAAATATATAAATTACAAACCCTTAATCGTACATTTAAGTAAAAGTTTTAACAAATTGTGGTCAGGATGCAGTTAGTTTACTTCAAATTTTCTTAATAGAGTAGCATGATGGACAACATGAAAACAATTTTTAAGCTGTATTTATGCACCGTGTTGTTAAATAAACATTCTCATCATTTAGAAGTTACTACAGAATACTCAACTATGTTAAGAAACGATGTTGTTTACATTTGAAATACTTAAAAACTGATAACTGCTCAAGGAAAGAAGAAAAAAGGTACTGAAACATGCTGAAACTCGGGACCTTTAGATCTTCAGTCTAATGCTCTCCCAACTGAGCTATTTCGGCAAAGTCTGTGGATGGCAAAAGTCACTAAGACCTCAACTGAGCTATGTTTGCATGGTTACACAAGGTTTAGTATCAATATTTTTCTGTCATCATGATTGCATGAAATGAAAAGAAAATATGTGTTTTATACTATAAATATATCCATTACAAACCCTTAATCAAACATTTAAGTAAAAGCTTTAACACATTGTGGTCAGGAAGCATTGTTAGATTACTTCAAATTTTCATAATAGTTAGAGAAGCATGACTTACAACATGAAAACAATATTTAAGCTGTATTTATGCACCGTGTTGTTAATTAAACATTCTCATCATTTAGAAGTTACTACTGAATACTCAACTATGTTAAGAAATGATGTTGATTAAATTTGAAATAATTAAATTCTGATCACTACTCAAGGAAAAAAGAAAAAATGCACTCAAACATGCAAAAACCCGGGATCGAACAAGGGACCTTTAGATCTTCAGTCTAATGCTCTCCCAACTGAGCTATTTCGGCATAGTATGTGTATGACGAAAGTCACTAAGACCTCAACTGAGCTATGTTTGCATGGTTAGACAAGGTTTAGTATCAATATTTTTCTGTCATCATGATTGCATGAAATGAAAAGAAAGTCTGTGTTTTATACTGTTTAACCCTTAATTATACATTTAAGTAAAAGTATTAACAAATTGTGGTCAGGAAGCATTGTTAGATTACTTCAATTTTTCATAATAGAGTAGCATGACGGACAACATGAAAACAATATTTAAGCTGTATTTATGCACCGTGTTGTTAAATAAACATTCTCATCATTTAGAAGTTACTACTGAATACTCAACTATGTTAAGAAATGATGTTGTTTAAATTTGAAATAATTAAATTCTGATCACTACTCAAGGAAAAAAGAAAAAATGCACTCAAACATGCCGAAACCCAGGACCTTTAGATCCTCAGTCTAACGCTCTCCCAACTGAGCTATTTCAGCAAAGTCTGTGCATGGTAAAAGTCACTAAGACCTCAACTGAGCTATGTTTGCTTGGTTACACAAGGTTTAGAATCAATATTTTCCTGTCATCATGATTGCATGAAATGAAAAGAAAATATGTGTTTTATACTGTATAACCTTTAATTATACATTTAAGTAAAAGTTTTAACAAATTGTGGTCAGGAAACATTGTTAGATTGCTTCAAATTTTCATAATAGAATAGCATGGCGGACAACATTAAAACAATATTTAAGCTGTATTTATGCACCGTGTTGTTAAATAAACATTCTCATCATTTAGAAGATACTACTGAATACTCAAATATGTTAAGAAATGATGTTGTTTACATTTGAAATAATTAAATACTGATAACTACTCAAGGAAAAAAGAAAAATGTACTCAAACATGCTGAAACCGGGGACCTTTACATCTTCAGTCTAACGCTCTCCCAACTGAGCAATTTCGTCAAAGTCTATGTATGGCAAAAGTCACTAAGACCTCAACTGAGCTATGTTTGCATGGTTACACAAGGTTTAGTATCAATATTTTTCTGTCACCATGATTGCATGAAATGAAGAGAAAAGATGTGTTTTATACTGTAAATATATAAATTACATACCCTTAATCGTACATTTAGGTAAAAGTTTAACAAATTGTGGTCAGTAAACAGTTAGTTTACTTCAAATTTTCATAATAGAGTAGCATGACAGACAACATGAAAACAATATTTAAGCTGTATTTATGCACCGTGTTATTAAATAAACATTCTCATCATTTAGAAGATACTACTGAATACTCAACTATGTTTAGAAACGATGTTGTTTACATTTGAAATACTTAAAAACTGATAACTGCTCAAGGAAAGAAGAAAAAAGGTACTGAAACATGCTGAAACTCGGGACCTTTAGATCTTCAGTCTAATGCTCTCCCAACTGAGCTATTTCGGCAAAGTCTGTGTATGGCAAAAGTCACTAAGACCTCAACTGAGCTATGTTTGCATGCTTACACAAGGTTTATAATCAAAATTTTTCTGTCATCATGATTGCATGAAATGAAAAGAAAATATGTGTTTTATACTGTATAACCCTTAATTATACATTTAAGTAAAAGTTTTAACAAATTGTGGTCAGGAAGCAATGTTAGATTACTTCAAATTTTCATAATAGCGTAGCATGACGGACAACATGAAAACAATATTTAAGTTGTATTTATGCACCGTGTTGTTAAATAAACATTCTCATCATTTAGAAGATACTACTGAATACTCAACTTTGTTAAGAAATGATGTTGTTTACATTTGAAATACTTAAATATTGATAACTACTCAAGGAAATAAGAAAAAAGGTACTCAAACATGCTGAAACCCCGGACCTTTAGATCTTCAGTCTAACGCTCTACCAACTGAGCTATTTCAGCAAAGTCTGTGTATGGCAAAAGTCAGTAAGACCTCAACTGAGCTATGTTTGCATGCTTACACAAGGTTTAGTATCAATATTTTTCTGTCATCATGATTGCATGAAATGAAAAGAAAATATGTGTTTTATACAGTAAATATATCCATTACAAACCCTTAATCATACATTTAAGTAAAAGTTTTAACAAATTGTGGTCAGGAAGCAGTTAGTTTACTTCAAATTTTCATAATAGAGTAGCATGATGGAAAACATGAAAACAATATTTAAGCTGTATTTATGCACCGTGTTGCTAAATAAACATTCTCATCATTTAGAAGTTACTACTGAATACTCAACTATGTTAAGAAATGATGTTGTTTACATTTGAAATAATTAAATACTGATAACTACTGAAGGAAAAAAGAAAAAATGTACTCAAACATGCTGAGACCCGGGACCTTTAGATCTTCAGTCTAATGCTCTCCCAACTGAGCTATTTCAGCAGAGTTTGTGTATGGCAAAAGTCACTAAGACCTCAACTGAGCTATGTTTGCATGGTTACACAAGGTTTAGTATCAATATTTTTCTGTCATCATGATTGCATGAAATGAAAAGAAAACATGTGTTATATACTGTATAACCCTTAATTATACATTTAAGTAAAAGTTTTAACAAATTGTAGTCAGGAAGCATTGTTCGATTACTTCAAATTTTCATAATAGAGTAGCATGACGGACAACATGAAAACAATATTTAAGCTGTATTTATGCACCGTGTTATTAATTAAACATTCTCATCATTTAGAAGTAACTACTGAATACTCAACTATGTTAAGAAATGATGTTGTTTAAATTTTAAATAATTAAATTCTGATCAATAATCAAGAAAAAAAGAAAAAATGCACTCAAACATGCCTAAACCCGGGATCAAACCAGGGACCTTTAGATCTTCAGTCTAACGCTCTCCCAACTGAGCTATTTCGGCAAGGTCAGTGTGTGGCAACAGTCACTAAGACCTCAACTGAGCTATTTTTGCATGGTTACACAAGGTTAAGTATCAATATTTTTCTGACATCATGGTTGCATGAAATGAAAAGAAAATGTGTTTTATACTGTAAATATATCCATTACAAACCCTTAATCATACATTTAAGTAAAAGTTTTAACAAATTGTGGTCAGGAAGCAGTTAGTTTACTTCAAATTTTCATAATAGAGTAGCATGATGGAAAACATGAAAACAATATTTAAGCTGTATTTATGCACCGTGTTGCTAAATAAACATTCTCATCATTTAGAAGTTACTACTGAATACTCAACTATGTTAAGAAATGATGTTGTTTACATTTGAAATAATTAAATACTGATAACTACTGAAGGAAAAAAGAAAAAATGTACTCAAACATGCTGAGACCCGGGACCTTTAGATCTTCAGTCTAATGCTCTCCCAACTGAGCTATTTCAGCAGAGTTTGTGTATGGCAAAAGTCACTAAGACCTCAACTGAGCTATGTTTGCATGGTTACACAAGGTTTAGTATCAATATTTTTCTGTCATCATGATTGCATGAAATGAAAAGAAAACATGTGTTATATACTGTATAACCCTTAATTATACATTTAAGTAAAAGTTTTAACAAATTGTAGTCAGGAAGCATTGTTCGATTACTTCAAATTTTCATAATAGAGTAGCATGACGGACAACATGAAAACAATATTTAAGCTGTATTTATGCACCGTGTTATTAATTAAACATTCTCATCATTTAGAAGTAACTACTGAATACTCAACTATGTTAAGAAATGATGTTGTTTAAATTTTAAATAATTAAATTCTGATCAATAATCAAGAAAAAAAGAAAAAATGCACTCAAACATGCCGAAACCCGGGATCAAACCAGGGACCTTTAGATCTTCAGTCTAACGCTCTCCCAACTGAGCTATTTCGGCAAGGTCAGTGTGTGGCAACAGTCACTAAGACCTCAACTGAGCTATTTTTGCATGGTTACACAAGGTTAAGTATCAATATTTTTCTGACATCATGGTTGCATGAAATGAAAAGAAAATGTGTTTTATACTGTAAATATATCCATTACAAACCCTTAATCATACATTTAAGTAAAAGTTTTAACAAATTGTGGTCAGGAAGCATTGTTAGATTACTTCAATTTTTCATAATAGAGTAGCATGACGGACAACATGAAAACAATATTTAAGCTGTATTTATGCACCGTGTTGTTAAATAAACATTCTCATCATTTAGAAGTTACTACTGAATACTCAACTATGTTAAGAAACGATGTTGTTTACATTTGAAATACTTAAAAACTGATAACTGCTCAAGGAAAGAAGAAAAAAGGTACTGAAACATGCTGAAACTCGGGACCTTTAGATCTTCAGTCTAATGCTCTCCCAACTGACCTATTTCGGCAAAGTCTGTGTATGGCAAAAGTCACTAAGACCTCAACTGAGCTATGTTTGCATGGTTACACAAGGTTTAGAATCAATATTTTTCTGTCATCATGATTGCATGAAATGAAAAGAAAATATGTGTTTTATACTATAAATATATCCATTACAAACCGTTAATCAAACATTTAAGTAAAAGCTTTAACAAATTGTGGTCAGGAAGCATTGTTAGATTACTTCAAATTTTCTTAATAGTTAGAGTAGCATGACTTACAACATGAAAACAATATTTAAGCTGTATTTATGCACCGTGTTGTTAATTAATCATTATCATCATTTAGAAGTTACTACTGAATACTCAACTATGTTAAGAAATGATGTTGATTAAATTTGAAATAATTAAATTCTGATCACTACTCAAGGAAAAAAGAAAAAATGCACTCAAACATGCCAAAACACGGGATCGAACAAGGGACCTTTAGATCTTCAGTCTAACGCTCTCCCAACTGAGCTATTTCGGCAAAGTATGTGTATGACGAAAGTCACTAAGACCTCAACTGAGCTATGTTTGCATGGTTAGACAAGGTTTAGTATCAATATTTTTCTGTCATCATGACTGCATGAAATGAAAAGAAAATATGTGTTTTATACTGTTTAACCCTTAATTATACATTTAAGTAAAAGTTTTAACAAATTGTGGTCAGGAAGCATTGTTAGATTACTTCAATTTTTCATAATAGAGTAGCATGACGGACAACATGAAAACAATATTTAAGCTGTATTTATGCACCGTGTTGTTAAATAAACATTCTCATCATTTAGAAGTTACTACTGAATCCTCAACTATGTTAAGAAATGATGTTGTTTAAATTTGAAATAATTAAATTCTGATCACTACTCAAGGAAAAAAGAAAAATGCACTCAAACATGCCGAAACCCGGGATCGAACCAGGGACCTTTAGATCTTCAGTCTAACGCTCTCCCAACTGAGCTATTTCGGCAAGGTCGGAGTATGGCATAAGTCACTAAGACCTCAACTGAGCTATGTTTGCATGGTTACACAAGGTTAAGTATCAATATTTTTCTGTCATCATGATTGCATGAAATGAAGAGAAAAGATGTGTTTTATACTGTAAATATATAAATTACAAACCCTTAATCGTACATTTAAGTAAAAGTTTTAACAAATTGTGGTCAGGAAGCAGTTAAATAACTTCAAATTTTCATAATAGAGTAGCATGATGGACAACATGAAAACAATATTTAAGCTGTATTTATGCACCGTGATGTTAAATAAACATTCTCATCATTTAGAAGATACTACTGAATACTCAACTATGTTAAGAAATGATGTTGTTTACATTTGAAATAATTTAATACTGATAACTGCTCAAGGAAAAAAGAAAAAATGTACTCAAACATTCTGAAACCCGGGACCTTTAAATCTTCAGTCTAACGCTCTCCCAACTGAACAATTTCGTCAAAGTCTGTGTATGGCAAAAGTCACTAAGACCTAAACTGAGCTATATTTGCATGGTTACACAAAGTTTAGTATCAATATTTTTCTGTCATCATGATTGCATGAAATGAAGAGAAAAGATGTGTTTTAAACTGTAAATATATAAATTACAAACCCTTAATCATACATTTAAGTAAAAGTTTTAACAAATTGTGGTCAGTAAACAGTTAGTTTACTTCAAATTTTCATAATAGAGTAGCATGACGGACAACATGAAAACAATGTTTAAGCTGTATTTATGCACCGTGTTATTAAATAAACATTCTCATCATTTAGATGATACTACTGAATACTCAACTATGTTAAGAAATGATGTTGTTTACATTTGAAATAATTAAATACTGATAACTACTCAAGGAAAAAAGAAAAAAGGTACTCAAACATGCTGAGACCCGGGACCTTTAGATCTTCAGTCTAATGCTCTCCCAACTGAGCTATTTCGGCAATGTCTGTGTATGGCAAAAGTCAGTAAGACCTCAACTGAGCTATGTTTGCATGCTTACACAAGGTTTAGTATCAATATTTTTCTGTCATCATGATTGCATGAAATGAAAAGAAAATCTGTGTTTTATACTGTAAATGTATCCATTACAAACCCTTAATCGTACATTTAAGTAAAAGTTTTAACAAATTGTGGTCAGGAAGCAGTTAGTTTACTTCAAATTTTCATAATAGAGTAGCATGATGGACAACATGAAAAAAATTTTCAAGCTGTATTTATGCACCGTGTTGTTAACTAAACTTTCTCATCATTTAGAAGTTACTACTGAATACTCAACTATGTTAAGAAACGATGTTGTTTACATTTGAAATACTTAAAAACTGATAACTGCTCAAGGAAAGAAGAAAAAAGGTACTGAAACATGTTGAAACTCGGGACCTTTAGATCTTCAGTCTAATGCTCTCCCAACTGAGCTATTACAGCAAAGTCTGTGTATGGCAAAAGTCACTAAGACCTCAACTGAGCTATGTTTGCATGGTTACACAAGGTTTAGTATCAATATTTTTCTGTCATCATGATTGCATGAAATGAAAAAAAATATGTGTTTTATACTATAAATATATCCATTACAAACCCTTAATCAAACATTTAAGTAAAAGCTTTAACAAATTGTGGTCAGGAAGCATTGTTAGATTACTTCAAATTTTCATAATAGTTAGAGTAGCATGACTTACAACATGAAAACAATATTTAAGCTGTATTTATGCACCGTGTTGTTAATTAAACATTCTCATCATTTAGAAGTTACTACTGAATACTCAACTATGTTAAGAAATGATGTTGATTAAATTTGAAATAATTAAATTCTGATCACTACTCAAGGAAAAAAGAAAAAATGCACTCAAACATGCCGAAACCCGGGAACGAACCAGGGACTTTTAGATCTTCAGTCTAACGCTCTCCCAACTGAGCTATTTCGGCAAAGTATGTGCATGACAAAAGTCACTAAGACCTCAACTGAGCTATTTTTGCATGGTTAGACAAAGTTTAGTATCAATATTTTTCTGTCATCATGATTGCATGAAAAGAAAAGAAAATATGTGTTTTATACTGTATAACCCTTAATTATACATTTAAGTAAAAGTATTAACAAATTGTGGTCTGGAAGCATTGTTAGATTACTTCAATTTTTCATAATAGAGTAGCATGACGGACAACATGAAAACAATATTTAAGCTGTATTTATGCACCGTGATGTTAAATAAACATTCTCATCATTTAGAAGTTACTACTGAATACTCAACTATATTAAGAAATGATGTTGTTTAAATTTGAAATAATTAAATTCTGATCACTACTCAAGGAAAAAAGAAATATGCACTCAAACATGCCGAAAACCGGGATCGAACCAGGGACCTTTAGATCTTCAGTCTAACGCTCTCCCAACTGAGCTATTTCGGCAAGATCGGAGTATGGCATAAGTCACTAAGACCTCAACTGAGCTATGTTTGCATGGTTACACAAGGTTAAGTATCAATATTTTTCTGTCATCATGATTGCATGAAATGAATTGAAAAGATGTGTTTTATACTGTAAATATATAAATTACAAACCATTAATCGTACATTTAAGTAAAAGTTTTAACAAATTGTGGTCAGGAAGCAGTTAGTTTACTTCAAATTTTCATAATAGAGTAGCATGATGGACAACATGAAAACAATTTTTAAGCTGTATTTATGCACCGTGTTGTTAACTAAGCATTCTCATCATTTAGAAGTTACTACTGAATACTCAACTATGTTAAGAAACGATGTTGTTTACATTTGAAATACTTAAAAACTGATAACTGCTCAAGGAAAGAAGAAAAAAGGTACTGAAACATGTTGAAACTCGGGACCTTTAGATCTTCAGTCTAATGCTCTCCCAACTGAGCTATTTCGGCAAAGTCTGTGTATGGCAAAAGTCACTAAGACCTCAACTGAGCTATGTTTGCATGGTTACACAAGGTTTAGTATCAATATTTTTCTGTCATCATGATTGCATGAAATGAAAAGAAAATATGTGTTTTATACTGTATAACCCTTAATTATACATTTAAGTAAAAGTTTTAACAAATTGTGGTCAGGAAGCATTGTTAGATTACTTAAAATTTTCATAATAGAGTAGCATGACGGACAACATGAAAACAATATTTAAGCTGTATTTATGCACCGTGTTGCTAAATAAACATTCTCATCATTTAGAAGATACTACTGAATACTCAACTATATTAAGAAATGATGTTGTTTACATTTGAAATAATTAAATACTGATAACTACTCAAGGAAAAAAGAAAAACGTACTCAAACATGCTGAGACCCGGGACATTTAGATCTTCAGGTTAATGCTCTCCCAACTGAGCTATTTCGGCAAAGTCTGTGTATGGCAAAAGTTACTAAGACCTCAACTGAGCTATGTTTGCATGGTTACACAAGGTTTAGTATCAATATTTTTCTGTCATCATGATTGCATGAATTGAAAAGAAAATATGTGTTTTATACTATAAATATATCCATTACAAACCCTTAATCATACATTTAAGTAAAAGCTTTAACAAATTGTGGTCAGGAAGCATTGTTAGATTACTTCAAATTTTCATAATAGTTAGAGTAGCATGACTTACAACATGAAAACAATATTTAAGCTGTATTTATGCACCGTGTTGTTGATTAAACATTCTCATCATTTAGAAGTTACTACTGAATACTCAACTATGTTAAGAAATGATGTTGATTAAATTTGAAATAATTAAATTGTGATCACTACTCAAGGAAAAAAGAAAAAATGCACTCAAACATGCCGAAACCCGGGATCGAACCAGGGACCTTGAGATCTTCAGTCTAACGCTCTCCCAACTGAGCTATTTCGGCAAAGTCAGTGTATGGCAAAAGTCACTAAGACCTCAACTGAGCTATGTTTGCATGGTTACACAAGGTTAAGTATCAATATTTTTCTGTCATCATGATTGCATGAAATGAAGAGAAAAGATGTGTTTTATACTGTAAATATATAAATTACAAACCCTTAATCGTACATTTAAGTAAAAGTTTTAACAAATTGTGGTCAGGAAGCAGTTAGTTTACTTCAAATTTTCATAATAGAGTAGCATGATGGACAACATGAAAACAATTTTTAAGCTGTATTTATGCACCGTGTTGTTAAATAAACATTCTCATCATTTAGAAGTTACTACTGAATACTCAACTATGTTAAGAAACGATGTTGTTTACATTTGAAATACTTAAAAACTGATAACTACTCAAGGAAAGAAGACAAAAGGTACTGAAACATGCTGAAACTCGGGACCTTTAGATCTTCAGTCTAATGCTCTCCCAACTGAGCTATTTCGGCAAAGTCTGTGTATGGCAAAAATCACTAAGACCTCAACTGAGCTATGTTTGCATGGTTACACAAGGTTTAGAATCAATATTTTTCTGTCATCATGATTGCATGAAATGAAAAGAAAATATGTGTTTTATACTATAAATATATCCATTACAAACCGTTAATCAAACATTTAAGTAAAAGCTTTAACAAATTGTGGTCAGGAAGCATTGTTAGATTACTTCAAATTTTCTTAATAGTTAGAGTAGCATGACTTACAACATGAAAACAATATTTAAGCTGTATTTATGCACCGTGTTGTTAATTAATCATTATCATCATTTAGAAGTTACTACTGAATACTCAACTATGTTAAGAAATGATGTTGATTAAATTTGAAATAATTAAATTCTGATCACTACTCAAGGAAAAAAGAAAAAATGCACTCAAACATGCCAAAACACGGGATCGAACAAGGGACCTTTAGATCTTCAGTCTAACGCTCTCCCAACTGAGCTATTTCGGCAAAGTATGTGTATGACGAAAGTCACTAAGACCTCAACTGAGCTATGTTTGCATGGTTAGACAAGGTTTAGTATCAATATTTTTCTGTCATCATGACTGCATGAAATGAAAAGAAAATATGTGTTTTATACTGTTTAACCCTTAATTATACATTTAAGTAAAAGTTTTAACAAATTGTGGTCAGGAAGCATTGTTAGATTACTTCAATTTTTCATAATAGAGTAGCATGACGGACAACATGAAAACAATATTTAAGCTGTATTTATGCACCGTGTTGTTAAATAAACATTCTCATCATTTAGAAGTTACTACTGAATCCTCAACTATGTTAAGAAATGATGTTGTTTAAATTTGAAATAATTAAATTCTGATCACTACTCAAGGAAAAAAGAAAAATGCACTCAAACATGCCGAAACCCGGGATCGAACCAGGGACCTTTAGATCTTCAGTCTAACGCTCTCCCAACTGAGCTATTTCGGCAAGGTCGGAGTATGGCATAAGTCACTAAGACCTCAACTGAGCTATGTTTGCATGGTTACACAAGGTTAAGTATCAATATTTTTCTGTCATCATGATTGCATGAAATGAAGAGAAAAGATGTGTTTTATACTGTAAATATATAAATTACAAACCCTTAATCGTACATTTAAGTAAAAGTTTTAACAAATTGTGGTCAGGAAGCAGTTAAATAACTTCAAATTTTCATAATAGAGTAGCATGATGGACAACATGAAAACAATATTTAAGCTGTATTTATGCACCGTGATGTTAAATAAACATTCTCATCATTTAGAAGATACTACTGAATACTCAACTATGTTAAGAAATGATGTTGTTTACATTTGAAATAATTTAATACTGATAACTGCTCAAGGAAAAAAGAAAAAATGTACTCAAACATTCTGAAACCCGGGACCTTTAAATCTTCAGTCTAACGCTCTCCCAACTGAACAATTTCGTCAAAGTCTGTGTATGGCAAAAGTCACTAAGACCTAAACTGAGCTATATTTGCATGGTTACACAAAGTTTAGTATCAATATTTTTCTGTCATCATGATTGCATGAAATGAAGAGAAAAGATGTGTTTTAAACTGTAAATATATAAATTACAAACCCTTAATCATACATTTAAGTAAAAGTTTTAACAAATTGTGGTCAGTAAACAGTTAGTTTACTTCAAATTTTCATAATAGAGTAGCATGACGGACAACATGAAAACAATGTTTAAGCTGTATTTATGCACCGTGTTATTAAATAAACATTCTCATCATTTAGATGATACTACTGAATACTCAACTATGTTAAGAAATGATGTTGTTTACATTTGAAATAATTAAATACTGATAACTACTCAAGGAAAAAAGAAAAAAGGTACTCAAACATGCTGAGACCCGGGACCTTTAGATCTTCAGTCTAATGCTCTCCCAACTGAGCTATTTCGGCAATGTCTGTGTATGGCAAAAGTCAGTAAGACCTCAACTGAGCTATGTTTGCATGCTTACACAAGGTTTAGTATCAATATTTTTCTGTCATCATGATTGCATGAAATGAAAAGAAAATCTGTGTTTTATACTGTAAATGTATCCATTACAAACCCTTAATCGTACATTTAAGTAAAAGTTTTAACAAATTGTGGTCAGGAAGCAGTTAGTTTACTTCAAATTTTCATAATAGAGTAGCATGATGGACAACATGAAAAAAATTTTCAAGCTGTATTTATGCACCGTGTTGTTAACTAAACTTTCTCATCATTTAGAAGTTACTACTGAATACTCAACTATGTTAAGAAACGATGTTGTTTACATTTGAAATACTTAAAAACTGATAACTGCTCAAGGAAAGAAGAAAAAAGTTACTGAAACATGTTGAAACTCGGGACCTTTAGATCTTCAGTCTAATGCTCTCCCAACTGAGCTATTACAGCAAAGTCTGTGTATGGCAAAAGTCACTAAGACCTCAACTGAGCTATGTTTGCATGGTTACACAAGGTTTAGTATCAATATTTTTCTGTCATCATGATTGCATGAAATGAAAAAAAATATGTGTTTTATACTATAAATATATCCATTACAAACCCTTAATCAAACATTTAAGTAAAAGCTTTAACAAATTGTGGTCAGGAAGCATTGTTAGATTACTTCAAATTTTCATAATAGTTAGAGTAGCATGACTTACAACATGAAAACAATATTTAAGCTGTATTTATGCACCGTGTTGTTAATTAAACATTCTCATCATTTAGAAGTTACTACTGAATACTCAACTATGTTAAGAAATGATGTTGATTAAATTTGAAATAATTAAATTCTGATCACTACTCAAGGAAAAAAGAAAAAATGCACTCAAACATGCCGAAACCCGGGAACGAACCAGGGACTTTTAGATCTTCAGTCTAACGCTCTCCCAACTGAGCTATTTCGGCAAAGTATGTGCATGACAAAAGTCACTAAGACCTCAACTGAGCTATTTTTGCATGGTTAGACAAAGTTTAGTATCAATATTTTTCTGTCATCATGATTGCATGAAAAGAAAAGAAAATATGTGTTTTATACTGTATAACCCTTAATTATACATTTAAGTAAAAGTATTAACAAATTGTGGTCTGGAAGCATTGTTAGATTACTTCAATTTTTCATAATAGAGTAGCATGACGGACAACATGAAAACAATATTTAAGCTGTATTTATGCACCGTGATGTTAAATAAACATTCTCATCATTTAGAAGTTACTACTGAATACTCAACTATATTAAGAAATGATGTTGTTTAAATTTGAAATAATTAAATTCTGATCACTACTCAAGGAAAAAAGAAATATGCACTCAAACATGCCGAAAACCGGGATCGAACCAGGGACCTTTAGATCTTCAGTCTAACGCTCTCCCAACTGAGCTATTTCGGCAAGATCGGAGTATGGCATAAGTCACTAAGACCTCAACTGAGCTATGTTTGCATGGTTACACAAGGTTTAGTATCAATATTTTTCTGTCATCATGATTGCATGAAATGAATTGAAAAGATGTGTTTTATACTGTAAATATATAAATTACAAACCATTAATCGTACATTTAAGTAAAAGTTTTAACAAATTGTGGTCAGGAAGCAGTTAGTTTACTTCAAATTTTCATAATAGAGTAGCATGATGGACAACATGAAAACAATTTTTAAGCTGTATTTATGCACCGTGTTGTTAACTAAGCATTCTCATCATTTAGAAGTTACTACTGAATACTCAACTATGTTAAGAAACGATGTTGTTTACATTTGAAATACTTAAAAACTGATAACTGCTCAAGGAAAGAAGAAAAAAGGTACTGAAACATGTTGAAACTCGGGACCTTTAGATCTTCAGTCTAATGCTCTCCCAACTGAGCTATTTCGGCAAAGTCTGTGTATGGCAAAAGTCACTAAGACCTCAACTGAGCTATGTTTGCATGGTTACACAAGGTTTAGTATCAATATTTTTCTGTCATCATGATTGCATGAAATGAAAAGAAAATATGTGTTTTATACTGTATAACCCTTAATTATACATTTAAGTAAAAGTTTTAACAAATTGTGGTCAGGAAGCATTGTTAGATTACTTCAAATTTTCATAATAGAGTAGCATGACGGACAACATGAAAACAATATTTAAGCTGTATTTATGCACCGTGTTGTTAAATAAACATTCTCATCATTTAGAAGATACTACTGAATACTCAACTATATTAAGAAATGATGTTGTTTACATTTGAAATAATTAAATACTGATAACTACTCAAGGAAAAAAGAAAAACGTACTCAAACATGCTGAGACCCGGGACATTTAGATCTTCAGGTTAATGCTCTCCCAACTGAGCTATTTCGGCAAAGTCTGTGTATGGCAAAAGTCACTAAGACCTCAACTGAGCTATGTTTGCATGGT
Organism: Taudactylus pleione; assembly: GCA_031769625.1. Lineage (NCBI taxonomy): Eukaryota > Metazoa > Chordata > Amphibia > Anura > Myobatrachidae > Taudactylus > Taudactylus pleione. The sequence continues at coordinate 708,736 of JAUIMM010000592.1, read as the reverse complement.
TACACAAGGTTTAGTATCAATATTTTTCTGTCATCATGATTGCATGAATTGAAAAGAAAATATGTGTTTTATACTATAAATATATCCATTACAAACCCTTAATCATACATTTAAGTAAAAGCTTTAACAAATTGTGGTCAGGAAGCATTGTTAGATTACTTCAAATTTTCATAATAGTTAGAGTAGCATGACTTACAACATGAAAACAATATTTAAGCTGTATTTATGCACCGTGTTGTTGATTAAACATTCTCATCATTTAGAAGTTACTACTGAATACTCAACTATGTTAAGAAATGATGTTGATTAAATTTGAAATAATTAAATTGTGATCACTACTCAAGGAAAAAAGAAAAAATGCACTCAAACATGCCGAAACCCGGGATCGAACCAGGGACCTTGAGATCTTCAGTCTAACGCTCTCCCAACTGAGCTATTTCGGCAAAGTCAGTGTATGGCAAAAGTCACTAAGACCTCAACTGAGCTATGTTTGCATGGTTACACAAGGTTAAGTATCAATATTTTTCTGTCATCATGATTGCATGAAATGAAGAGAAAAGATGTGTTTTATACTGTAAATATATAAATTACAAACCCTTAATCGTACATTTAAGTAAAAGTTTTAACAAATTGTGGTCAGGAAGCAGTTAGTTTACTTCAAATTTTCATAATAGAGTAGCATGATGGACAACATGAAAACAATTTTTAAGCTGTATTTATGCACCGTGTTGTTAAATAAACATTCTCATCATTTAGAAGTTACTACTGAATACTCAACTATGTTAAGAAACGATGTTGTTTACATTTGAAATACTTAAAAACTGATAACTGCTCAAGGAAAGAAGACAAAAGGTACTGAAACATGCTGAAACTCGGGACCTTTAGATCTTCAGTCTAATGCTCTCCCAACTGAGCTATTTCGGCAAAGTCTGTGTATGGCAAAAATCACTAAGACCTCAACTGAGCTATGTTTGCATGGTTACACAAGGTTTAGTATCAATATTTTTCTGTCATCATGATTGCATGAAATGAAAAGAAAATATGAGTTTTATACTATAAATATATCCATTACAAACCCTTAATCAAACATTTAAGTAAAAGCTTTAACAAATTGTGGTCAGGAAGCATTGTTAGATTACTTCAAATTTTCATAATAGTTAGAGTAGCATGACTTACAACATGAAAACAATATTTAAGCTGTATTTATGCACCGTGTTGTTGATTAAACATTCTCATCATTTAGAAGTTACTACTGAATACTCAACTATGTTAAGAAATTATGTTGTTTAAATTTGAAATAATTAAATTCTGATCACTACTCAAGGAAAAAAGAAAAATGCACTCAAACATGCCGAAACCCGGGATCAAACCAGGGACCTTTAGATCTTCAGTCTAAAACTCTCCCAACTGAGCTATTTCGGCAAATTCAGTGTATGACAAAAGTCACTAAGACCTCAACTGAGCTATGTTTGCATTGGTACAAAAGGTTAAGTATCAATATTTTTCTGTCATCATGATTGCATGAAATGAAGAGAAAATATGTGTTTTATACTGTAAATATATAAATTACAAACCCTTAATCATACATTTAAGTAAAAGTTTTAACAAATTGTGGTCAGGAAGCAGTTAGTTTACTTAAAATTTTCATAATAGAGTAGCATGATGGACAACATGAAAACAATTTTTAAGCTGTATTTATGCACCGTGTTGTTAAATAAACATTCTCTTCATTTAGAAGTTACTACTGAATACTCAACTATGTTAAGAAACGATGTTGTTTACATTTGAAATACTTAAAAACTGATAACTGCTCAAGGAAAGAAGAAAAAAGGTACTGAAACATGCTGAAACTCGGGACCTTTAGAACTTCAGTCTAATGCTCTCCCAACTGAGCTATTTCGGCAAAGTCTGTGTATGGCAAAAGTCACTAAGACCTAAACTGAGCTATGTTTGCATGGTTACACAAGGTTTAGTATCAATATTTTTCTGTCATCATGATTGCATGAAATGAAAAGAAAATATGTGTTTTATACTATAAATATATCCATTACAAACCCTTAATCATACATTTAAGTAAAAGCTTTAACAAATTGTGGTCAGGAAGCATTGTTAGATTACTTCAAATTTTCATAATAGTTAGAGTAGCATTACTTACAACATGAAAACAATATTTAAGCTGTATTTATGCACCGTGTTGTTAATTAATCATTATCATCATTTAGAAGTTACTACTGAATACTCAACTATGTTAAGAAATGATGTTGATTAAATTTGAAATAATTAAATTCTGATCACTACTCAAGGAAAAAAGAAAAAATGCATTCAAACATGCCAAAACCCGGGATTGAACAAGGGACCTTTAGATCTTCAGTCTAACGCTCTCCCAACTGAGCTATTTCAGCAAAATATGTGTATGACGAAAGAAACTAAGACCTCAACTGAGCTATGTTTGCATGGTTAGACAAGGTTTAGTATCAATATTTTTCTGTCATCATGTTTGCATGAAATGAAAAGAAAATATGTGTTTTATACTGTTTAACCCTTAATTATACATTTAAGTAAAAGTATTAACAAATTGTGGTCAGGAAGCATTGTTAGATTACTTCAATTTTTCATAATAGAGTAGCATGACGGACAACATGAAAACAATATTTAGGCTGTATTTATGCACCGTGTTGTTAAATAAACATTCTCATCATTTAGAAGTTACTACTGAATACTCAACTATGTTAAGAAATGATGTTGTTTAAATTTGAAATAATTAAATTCTGATCACTACTCAAGGAAAAAAGAAAAATGCACTCAAACATGCCGAAACCCGGGATCGAACCAGGTACCTTTAGATCTTCAGTCTAACGCTCTCCCAACTAAGCTATTTCAGCAAGGTCGGAGTATGGCATAAGTCACTAAGACCTCAACTGAGCTATGTTTGCATGGTTACACAAGGTTAAGTATCAATATTTTTCTGTCATCATGATTGCATGAAATGAAGAGAAAAGATGTGTTTTATACTGTAAATATATAAATTACAAACCCTTAATCGTACATTTAAGTAAAAGTTTTAACAAATTGTGGTCAGGAAGCAGTTAAATTACTTCAAATTTTCATAATAGAGTAGCATGACGGACAACATGAAAACAATTTTTAAGCTGTATTTATGCACCGTGTTGTTAAATAAACATTCTCATCATTTAGAAGATACTACTGAATACTCAACTATGTTAAGAAATGATGTTGTTTACATTTGAAATAATTTAATACTGATAACTACTCAAGGAAAAAAGAAAAAAGGTACTCAAACATGCTGAGACCCGGGACCTTTAGATCTTCAGTCTAATGCTCTCCCAACTGAGCTATTTCGGCAATGTCTGTGTATGGCAAAAGTCACTAAGACCTCAACTGAGCTATGTTTGCATGCTTACACAAGGTTTAGTATCAATATTTTTCTGTCATCATGATTGCATGAAATGAAAAGAAAATCTGTGTTTTATACTGTAAATATATCCATTACAAACCCTTAGTCATACATTTAAGTAAAAGTTTTAACAAATTGTGGTCAGGAAGCATTGTTAGATTACTTCAAATTTTCATAATAGTTAGAGTAGCATGACTTACAACATGAAAACAATATTTAAGCTGTATTTATGCACCGTGTTGTTAATTAAACATTCTCATCATTTAGAAGTTACTACTGAATACTCAACTATGTTAAGAAATGATGTTGATTAAATTTGAAATAATTAAATTCTGATCACTACTCAAGGAAAAAAGAAAAAATGCACTCAAACATGCCGAAACCCGGGACCTTTAGATCTTCAGTCTATCGCTCTCCCAACTGAGCTATTTCGGCAAGGTCGGAGTATGGCATAAGTCACTAAGACCTCACCTGAGCTATGTTTGCATGGTTACACAAGGTTAAGTATCAATATTTTTCTGTCATCATGATTGCATGAAATGAAGAGAAAAGATGTGTTTTATACTGTAAATATATAAATTACAAACCCTTAATTGTACATTTAAGTAAAAGTTTTAACAAATTGTGGTCAGGAAGCAGTTAGTTTACTTCAAATTTTCATAATAGAGTAGCATGATGGACAACATGAAAACAATTTTTAAGCTGTATTTATGCACCGTGTTGTTAACTAAACTTTCTCATCATTTAGAAGTTACTACTGTATACTCAACTATGTTAAGAAACGATGTTGTTTACATTTGAAATACTTAAAAACTGATAACTGCTCAAGGAAAGAAGAAAAAAGGTACTGAAACATGTTGAAACTCGGGACCTTTAGATCTTCAGTCTAATGCTCTCCCAACTGAGCTATTACGGCAAAGTCTGTGTATGGCAAAAGTCACTAAGACCTCAACTGAGCTATGTTTGCATGGTTACACAAGGTTTAGTATCAATATTTTTCTGTCATCATGATTGCATGAAATGAAAAGAAAATATGTGTTTTATACTGTATAACCCTTAATTATACATTTAAGTAAAAGTTTTAACAAATTGTGGTCAGGAAGCATTTTTAGATTACTTCAAATTTTCATAATAGAGTAGCATGACGGACAACATGAAAACAATATTTAAGCTGTATTTATGCACCGTGTTGTTAAATAAACATTCTCATCATTTAGAAGATACTACTGAATACTCAACTATATTAAGAAATGATGTTGTTTACATTTGAAATAATTAAATACTGATAACTACTCAAGGAAAAAAGAAAAACGTACTCAAACATGCTGAGACCCGGGACATTTAGATCTTCAGGTTAATGCTCTCCCAACTGAGCTATTTCGGCAAAGTCTGTGTATGGCAAAAGTCACTAAGACCTCAACTGAGCTATGTTTGCATGGTTACACAAGGTTAAGTATCAATATTTTTCTGTCATCATGATTGCATGAATTGAAAAGAAAATATGTGTTTTATACTATAAATATATCCATTACAAACCCTTAATCATACATTTAAGTAAAAGCTTTAACAAATTGTGGTCAGGAAGCATTGTTAGATTACTTCAAATTTTCATAATAGTTAGAGTAGCATGACTTACAACATGAAAACAATATTTAAGCTGTATTTATGCACCGTGTTGTTGATTAAACATTCTCATCATTTAGAAGTTACTACTGAATACTCAACTATGTTAAGAAATTATGTTGTTTAAATTTGAAATAATTAAATTCTGATCACTACTCAAGGAAAAAAGAAAAATGCACTCAAACATGCCGAAACCCGGGATCAAACCAGGGACCTTTAGATCTTCAGTCTAACGCTCTCCCAACTGAGCTATTTCGGCAAGTTCAGTGTATGACAAAAGTCAATAAGACCTCAACTGAGCTATGTTTGCATTGGTACAAAAGGTTAAGTATCAATATTTTTCTGTCATCATGATTGCATGAAATGAAGAGAAAAGATGTGTTTTATACTGTAAATATATAAATTACAAACCCTTAATCATACATTTAAGTAAAAGTTTTAACAAATTGTGGTCAGGAAGCAGTTAGTTTACTTCAAATTTTCATAATAGAGTAGCATGATGGACAACATGAAAACAATTTTTAAGCTGTATTTATGCACCGTGTTGTTAAATAAACATTCTCTTCATTTAGAAGTTACTACTGAATACTCAACTATGTTAAGAAACGATGTTGTTTACATTTGAAATACTTAAAAACTGATAACTGCTCAAGGAAAGAAGAAAAAAGGTACTGAAACATGCTGAAACTCGGGACCTTTAGATCTTCAGTCTAATGCTCTCCCAACTGAGCTATTTCGGCAAAGTCTGTGTATGGCAAAAGTCACTAAGACCTAAACTGAGCTATGTTTGGATGGTTACACAAGGTTTAGTATCAATATTTTTCTGTCATCATGATTGCATGAAATGAAAAGAAAATATGTGTTTTATACTATAAATATATACATTACAAACCCTTAATCAAACATTTAAGTAAAAGCTTTAACAAATTGTGGTCAGGAAGCATTGTTAGATTACTTCAAATTTTCATAATAGTTAGAGTAGCATTACTTACAACATGAAAACAATATTTAAGCTGTATTTATGCACCGTGTTGTTAATTAATCATTATCATCATTTAGAAGTTACTACTGAATACTCAACTATGTTAAGAAATGATGTTGATTAAATTTGAAATAATTAAATTCTGATCACTACTCAAGGAAAAAAGAAAAAATGCATTCAAACATGCCAAAACCCGGGATTGAACAAGGGACCTTTAGATCTTCAGTCTAACGCTCTCCCAACTGAGCTATTTCAGCAAAGTATGTGTATGATGAAAGAAACTAAGACCTCAACTGAGCTATGTTTGCATGGTTAGACAAGGTTTAGTATCAATATTTTTCTGTCATCATGATTGCATGAAATGAAAAGAAAATATGTGTTTTATACTGTTTAACCCTTAATTATACATTTAAGTAAAAGTATTAACAAATTGTGGTCAGGAAGCATTGTTAGATTACTTCAATTTTTCATAATAGAGTAGCATGACGGACAACATGAAAACAATATTTAGGCTGTATTTATGCACCTTGTTGTTAAATAAACATTCTCATCATTTAGAAGTTACTACTGAATACTCAACTATGTTAAGAAATGATGTTAATTAAATTTGAAATAATTAAATTCTGATCACTACTCAAGGAAAAAAGAAAAAATGCACTCAAACATGCCGAAACCCGGGATCGAACCAGGGACCTTTAGATCTTCAGTCTAACGCTCTCCCAACTGAGCTATTTCGGCAAGGTGAGTGTATGGCAAAAGTCACTAAGACCTCAACTGAGCTATGTTTGCATGGTTACACAAGGTTAAGTATCAATATTTTTCTGTCATCATGATTGCATGAAATGAAGAGAAAAGATGTGTTTTATACTGTAAATATATAAATTACAAACACTTAATCGTACATTTAAGTAAAGGTTTTAACAAATTGTGGTCAGGAAGCAGTTAGTTTACTTCAAATTTTCATAATAGAGTAGCATGATGGACAACATGAAAACAATTTTTAAGCTGTATTTATGCACCGTGTTGTTAAATAAACATTCTCATCATTTAGAAGTTACTACTGAATACTCAACTATGTTAAGAAACGATGTTGTTTACATTTGAAATACTTAAAAACTGATAACTGCTCAAGGAAAGAAGACAAAAGGTACTGAAACATGCTGAAACTCGGGACCTTTAGATCTTCAGTCTAATGCTCTCCCAACTGAGCTATTTCAGCAAAGTCTGTGTATGGCAAAAGTCACTAAGACCTCAACTGAGCTATGTTTGCATGGTTACACAAGGTTTAGTATCAATATTTTTCTGTCATCATGATTGCATGAAATGAAAAGAAAATATGTGTTTTATACTACAAATATATCCATTACAAACCCTTAATCAAACATTTAAGTAAAAGCTTTAACAAATTGTGGTCAGGAAGCATTGTTAGATTACTTCAAATTTTCATAATAGTTAGAGTAGCATGACTTACAACATGAAAACAATATTTAAGCTGTATTTATGCACCGTGTTGTTGATTAAACATTCTCGTCATTTAGAAGTTACTACTGAATACTCAACTATGTTAAGAAATTATGTTGTTTAAATTTGAAATAATTAAATTCTGATCACTACTCAAGGAAAAAAGAAAAATGCACTCAAACATGCCGAAACCCGGGATCGAACCAGGGACCTTTAGATCTTCAGTCTAACGCTCTCCCAACTGAGCTATTTTGGCAAGGTCAGAGTATGGCATAAGTCACTAAGACCTCAACTGAGCTATGTTTGCATGGTTACACAAGGTTAAGTATCAATATTTTTCTGTCATCATGATTGCATGAAATGAAGAGAAAAGATGTGTTTTATACTGTAAATATATAAATTACAAACCCTTAATCATACATTTAAGTAAAAGTTTAACAAATTGTGGTCAGGAAGCAGTTAAATTACTTCAAATTTTCATAATAGAGTAGCATGACGGACAACATGAAAACAATTTTTAAGCTGTATTTATGCACCGTGTTATTAAATAAACATTCTCATCATTTAGAAGATACTACTGAATACTCAACTATGTTAAGAAATGATGTTGTTTAAATTTGAAATAATTAAATTCTGATCACTACTCAAGGAAAAAAGAAAAAATGCATTCAAACATGCCAAAACCCGGGATTGAACAAGGGACCTTTAGATCTTCAGTCTAACGCTCTCCCAACTGAGCTATTTCGGTAAAGTATGTGTATGACGAAAGAAACTAAGACCTCAACTGAGCTATGTTTGCATGGTTAGACAAGGTTTAGTATCAATATTTTTCTGTCATCATGATTGCATGAAATGAAAAGAAAATATGTGTTTTATACTGTTTAACCCTTAATTATACATTTAAGTAAAAGTATTAACAAATTGTGGTCAGGAAGCATTGTTAGATTACTTCAAATTTTCATAATAGTTAGAGTAGCATGACTTACAACATGAAAACAATATTTAAGCTGTATTTATGCACCGTGTTGTTGATTAAACATTCTCATCATTTAGAAGTTACTACTGAATACTCAACTATGTTAAGAAATGATGTTGATTAAATTTGAAATAATTAAATTGTGATCACTACTCAAGGAAAAAAGAAAAAATGCACTCAAACATGCCGAAACCCAGGATCGAACCAGGGACCTTTAGATCTTCAGTCTAACGCTCTCCCAACTGAGCTATTTCGGCAAGGTCAGTGTATGGCAAAAGTCACTAAGACCTCAACTGAGCTATGTTTGCATGGTTACACAAGGTTAAGTATCAATATTTTTCTGTCATCATGATTGCATGAAATGAAGAGAAAAGATGTGTTTTATACTGTAAATATATAAATTACAAACCCTTAATCGTACATTTAAGTAAAAGTTTTAACAAATTGTGGTCAGGAAGCAGTTAGTTTACTTCAAATTTTCATAATAGAGTAGCATGATGGACAACATGAAAACAATTTTTAAGCTGTATTTATGCACCGTGTTGTTAAATAAACATTCTCATCATTTAGAAGTTACTACTGAATACTCAACTATGTTAAGAAACGATGTTGTTTACATTTGAAATACTTAAAAACTGATAACTGCTCAAGGAAAGAAGACAAAAGGTACTCAAACATGCTGAAACTCGGGACCTTTAGATCTTCAGTCTAATGCTCTCCCAACTGAGCTATTTCGGCAAAGTCTGTGTATGGCAAAAGTCACTAAGACCTCAACTGAGCTATGTTTGCATGGTTACACAAGGTTTAGTATCAATATTTTTCTGTCATCATGATTGCATGAAATGAAAAGAAAATATGTGTTTTATACTATAAATATATCCATTACAAACCCTTAATCAAACATTTAAGTAAAAGCTTTAACAAATTGTGGTCAGGAAGTATTGTTAGATTACTTCAAATTTTCATAATAGTTAGAGTAGCATGACTTACAACATGAAAACAATATTTAAGCTGTATTTATGCACCGTGTTGTTGATTAAACATTCTCATCATTTAGATGTTACTACTGAATACTCAACTATGTTAAGAAATTATGTTGTTTAAATTTGAAATAATTAAATTCTGATCACTACTCAAGGAAAAAAGAAAAATGCACTCAAACATGCCGAAACCCGGGATCAAACCAGGGACCTTTAGATCTTCAGTCTAACACTCTCCCAACTGAGCTATTTCGGCAAGTTCAGTGTATGACAAAAGTCACTAAGACCTCAACTGAGCTATGTTTGCATTGGTACAAAAGGTTAAGTATCAATATTTTTCTGTCATCATGATTGCATGAAATGAAGAGAAAAGATGTGTTTTATACTGTAAATATATAAATTACAAACCCTTAATCATACATTTAAGTAAAAGTTTTAACAAATTGTGGTCAGGAAGCAGTTAGTTTACTTCAAATTTTCATAATAGAGTAGCATGATGGACAACATGAAAACAATTTTTAAGCTGTATTTATGCACCGTGTTGTTAAATAAACATTCTCTTCATTTAGAAGTTACTACTGAATACTCAACTATGTTAAGAAACGATGTTGTTTACATTTGAAATACTTAAAAACTGATAACTGCTCAAGGAAAGAAGAAAAAAGGTATTGAAACATGCTGAAACTCGGGACCTTTAGATCTTCAGTCTAATGCTCTCCCAACTGAGCTATTTCGGCAAAGTCTGTGTATGGCAAAAGTCACTAAGACCTAAACTGAGCTATGTTTGCATGGTTACACAAGGTTTAGTATCAATATTTTTCTGTCATCATGATTGCATGAAATGAAAAGAAAATATGTGTTTTATACTATAAATATATACATTACAAACCCTTAATCAAACATTTAAGTAAAAGCTTTAACAAATTGTGGTCAGGAAGCATTGTTAGATTACTTCAAATTTTCATAATAGTTAGAGTAGCATTACTTACAACATGAAAACAATATTTAAGCTGTATTTATGCACCGTGTTGTTAATTAATCATTATCATCATTTAGAAGTTACTACTGAATACTCAACTATGTTAAGAAATGATGTTGATTAAATTTGAAATAATTAAATTCTGATCACTACTCAAGGAAAAAAGAAAAAATGCATTCAAACATGCCAAAACCCGGGATTGAACAAGGGACCTGTAGATCTTCAGTCTAACGCTCTCCCAACTGAGCTATTTCAGCAAAGTATGTGTATGACGAAAGAAACTAAGACCTCAACTGAGCTATGTCTGCATGGTTAGACAAGGTTTAGTATCAATATTTTTCTGTCATCATGATTGCATGAAATGAAAAGAAAATATGTGTTTTATACTGTTTAACCCTTAATTATACATTTAAGTAAAAGTATTAACAAATTGTGGTCAGGAAGCATTGTTAGATTACTTCAATTTTTCATAATAGAGTAGCATGACGGACAACATGAAAACAATATTTAGGCTGTATTTATGCACCGTGTTGTTAAATAAACATTCTCATCATTTAGAAGTTACTACTGAATACTCAACTATGTTAAGAAATGATGTTGTTTAAATTTGAAATAATTAAATTCTGATCACTACTCAAGGAAAAAAGAAAAATGCACTCAAACATGCCGAAACCCGGGATCGAACCAGGTACCTTTAGATCTTCAGTCTAACACTCTCCCAACTAAGCTATTTCAGCAAGGTCGGAGTATGGCATAAGTCACTAAGACCTCAACTGAGCTATGTTTGCATGGTTACACAATGTTAAGTATCAATATTTTTCTGTCATCATGATTGCATGAAATGAAGAGAAAAGATGTGTTTTATACTGTAAATATATAAATTACAAACCCTTAATCGTACATTTAAGTAAAAGTTTTAACAAATTGTGGTCAGGAAGCAGTTAAATTACTTCAAATTTTCATAATAGAGTAGCATGACGGACAACATGAAAACAATTTTTAAGCTGTATTTATGCACCGTGTTGTTAAATAAACATTCTCATCATTTAGAAGATACTACTGAATACTCAACTATGTTAAGAAATGATGTTGTTTACATTTGAAATAATTTAATACTGATAACTACTCAAGGAAAAAAGAAAAAAGGTACTCAAACATGCTGAGACCCGGGACCTTTAGATCTTCAGTCTAATGCTCTCCCAACTGAGCTATTTCAGCAATGTCTGTGTATGGCAAAAGTCACTAAGACCTCAACTGAGCTATGTTTGCATGCTTACACAAGGTTTAGTATCAATATTTTTCTGTCATCATGATTGCATGAAATGAAAAGAAAATCTGTGTGTTATACTGTAAATATATCCATTACAAACCCTTAATCATACATTTAAGTAAAAGTTTTAACAAATTGTGGTCAGGAAGCATTGTTAGATTACTTCAAATTTTCATAATAGTTAGAGTAGCATGACTTACAACATGAAAACAATATTTAAGCTGTATTTATGCACCGTGTTGTTAATTAAACATTCTCATCATTTAGAAGTTACTACTGAATACTCAACTATGTTAAGAAATGATGTTGATTAAATTTGAAATAATTAAATTCTGATCACTACTCAAGGAAAAAAGAAAAAATGCACTCAAACATGCCGAAACCCGGGACCTTTAGATCTTCAGTCTATCGCTCTCCCAACTGAGCTATTTCGGCAAGGTCGGAGTATGGCATAAGTCACTAAGACCTCACCTGAGCTATGTTTGCATGGTTACACAAGGTTAAGTATCAATATTTTTCTGTCATCATGATTGCATGAAATGAAGAGAAAAGATGTGTTTTATACTGTAAATATATAAATTACAAACCCTTAATTGTACATTTAAGTAAAAGTTTTAACAAATTGTGGTCAGGAAGCAGTTAGTTTACTTCAAATTTTCATAATAGAGTAGCATGATGGACAACATGAAACAATTTTTAAGCTGTATTTATGCACCGTGTTGTTAACTAAACTTTCTCATCATTTAGAAGTTACTACTGTATACTCAACTATGTTAAGAAATGATGTTGTTTACATTTGAAATACTTAAAAACTGATAACTGCTCAAGGAAAGAAGAAAAAAGGTACTGAAACATGTTGAAACTCAGGACCTTTAGATCTTCAGTCTAATGCTCTCCCAACTGAGCTATTATGGCAAAGTCTGTGTATGGCAAAAGTCACTAAGACCTCAACTGAGCTATGTTTGCATGGTTACACAAGGTTTAGTATCAATATTTTTCTGTCATCATGATTGCATGAAATGAAAAGAAAATATGTGTTTTATACTGTATAACCCTTAATTATACATTTATGTAAAAGTTTTAACAAATTGTGGTCAGGAAGCATTGTTAGATTACTTCAAATTTTCATAATAGAGTAGCATGACGGACAACATGAAAACAATATTTAAGCTGTATTTATGCACCGTGTTGTTAAATAAACATTCTCATCATTTAGAAGATACTACTGAATACTCAACTATATTAAGAAATGATGTTGTTTACATTTGAAATAATTAAATACTGATAACTACTCAAGGAAAAAAGAAAAACGTACTCAAACATGCTGAGACCCGGGACATTTAGATCTTCAGGTTAATGCTCTCCCAACTGAGCTATTTCGGCAAAGTCTGTGTATTGCAAAAGTCACTAAGACCTCAACTGAGCTATGTTTGCATGGTTACACAAGGTTTAGTATCAATATTTTTCTGTCATCATGATTGCATGAATTGAAAAGAAAATATGTGTTTTATACTATAAATATATTCATTACAAACCCTTAATCATACATTTAAGTAAAAGCTTTAACAAATTGTGGTCAGGAAGCATTGTTAGATTACTTCAAATTTTCATAATAGTTAGAGTAGCATGACTTACAACATGAAAACAATATTTAAGCTGTATTTATGCACCGTGTTGTTGATTAAACATTCTCATCATTTAGAAGTTACTACTGAATACTCAACTATGTTAAGAAATGATGTTGATTAAATTTGAAATAATTAAATTGTGATCACTACTCAAGGAAAAAAGAAAAAATGCACTCAAACATGCCGAAACCAGGGACCTTTAGATCTTCAGTCTAACGCTCTCCCAACTGAGCTATTTCGGCAAGGTCAGTGTATGGCAAAAGTCACTAAGACCTCAACTGAGCTATGTTTGCATGGTTACACAAGGTTAAGTATCAATATTTTTCTGTCATCATGATTGCATGAAATGAAGAGAAAAGATGTGTTTTATACTGTAAATATATAAATTACAAACCCTTAATCGTACATTTAAGTAAAAGTTTTAACAAATTGTGGTCAGGAAGCAGTTAGTTTACTTCAAATTTTCATAATAGTGTAGCATGATGGACAACATGAAAACAATTTTTAAGCTGTATTTATGCACCGTGTTGTTAAATAAACATTCTCATCATTTAGAAGTTACTACTGAATACTCAACTATGTTAAGAAACGATGTTGTTTACATTTGAAATACTTAAAAACTGATAACTGCTCAAGGAAAGAAGACAAAAGGTACTGAAACATGCTGAAACTCGGGACCTTTAGATCTTCAGTCTAATGCTCTCCCAACTGAGCTATTTCGGCAAAGTCTGTGTATGGCAAAAGTCACTAAGACCTCAACTGAGCTATGTTTGCATGGTTACACAAGGTTTAGTATCAATATTTTTCTGTCATCATGATTGCATGAAATGAAAAGAAAATATGTGTTTTATACTATAAATATATCCATTACAAACCCTTAATCAAACATTTAAGTAAAAGCTTTAACAAATTGTGGTCAGGAAGCATTGTTAGATTACTTCAAATTTTCATAATAGTTAGAGTAGCATGACTTACAACATGAAAACAATATTTAAGCTGTATTTATGCACCGTGTTGTTGATTAAACATTCTCATCATTTAGAAGTTACTACTGAATACTCAACTATGTTAAGAAATTATGTTGTTTAAATTTGAAATAATTAAATTCTGATCACTACTCAAGGAAAAAAGAAAAATGCACTCAAACATGCCGAAACCCGGGATCAAACCAGGGACCTTTAGATCTTCAGTCTAACACTCTCCCAACTGAGCTATTTCGGCAAGTTCAGTGTATGACAAAAGTCACTAAGACCTCAACTGAGCTATGTTTGCATTTTTACAAAAGGTTAAGTATCAATATTTTTCTGTCATCATGATTGCATGAAATGAAGAGAAAAGATGTGTTTTATACTGTAAATATATAAATTACAAACCCTTAATCATACATTTAAGTAAAAGTTTTAACAAATTGTGGTCAGGAAGCAGTTAGTTTACTTCAAATTTTCATAATAGAGTAGCATGATGGACAACATGAAAACAATTTTTAAGCTGTATTTATGCACCATGTTGTTAAATAAACATTCTCTTCATTTAGAAGATACTACTGAATACTCAACTATGTTAAGAAACGATGTTGTTTACATTTGAAATACTTAAATTCTGATCACTACTCAAGGAAAAAAGAAAAATGCACTCAAACATGCCGAAACCCGGGATCGAACAAGGTACCTTTAGATCTTCAGTCTAACGCTCTCCCAACTAAGCTATTTCAGCAAGGTCGGAGTATGGTATAAGTCACTAAGACCTCAACTGAGCTATGTTTGCATGGTTACACAAGGTTAAGTATCAATATTTTTCTGTCATCATGATTGCATGAAATGAAGAGAAAATCTGTGTTTTATACTGTAAATATATAAATTACAAACCCTTCATCGTACATTTAAGTAAAAGTTTTAAAGAATTGTGGTCAGGAAGCAGTTAAATTACTTCAAATTTTCATAATAGAGTAGCATGACGGACAACATGAAAACAATTTTTAAGCTGTATTTATGCACCGTGTTGTTAAATAATCATTATCATCATTTAGAAGTTACTACTGAATACTCAACTATGTTAAGATATGATGTTGATTAAATTTGAAATAATTAAATTCTGATCACTACTCAAGGAAAAAAGAAAAAATGCATTCAAACATGCCAAAACCCGGGATTGAACAAGGGACCTTTAGATCTTCAGTCTAACGCTCTCCCAACTGTGCTATTTCAGCAAAGTATGTGTATGACGAAAGAAACTAAGACCTCAACTGAGCTATGTTTGCATGGTTAGACAAGGTTTAGTATCAATATTTTTCTGTCATCATGATTGCATGAAATGAAAAGAAAATATGTGTTTTATACTGTTTAACCCTTAATTATACATTTAAGTAAAAGTATTAACAAATTGTGGTCAGGAAGCATTGTTAGATTACTTCAATTTTTCATAATAGAGTAGCATGACGGACAACATGAAAACAATATTTAGGCTGTATTTATGCACCGTGTTGTTAAATAAACATTCTCATCATTTAGAAGTTACTACTGAATACTCAACTATGTTAAGAAATGATGTTGTTTAAATTTGAAATAATTAAATTCTGATCACTACTCAAGGAAAAAAGAAAAATGCACTCAAACATGCCGAAACCCGGGATCGAACAAGGTACCTTTAGATCTTCAGTCTAACGCTCTCCCAACTAAGCTATTTCAGCAAGGTCGGAGTATGGCATAAGTCACTAAGACCTCAACTGAGCTATGTTTGCATGGTTACACAAGGTTAAGTATCAATATTTTTCTGTCATCATGATTGCATGAAATGAAGAGAAAAGATGTGTTTTATACTGTAAATATATAAATTACAAACCCTTAATCGTACATTTAAGTAAAAGTTTTAAAGAATTGTGGTCAGGAAGCAGTTAAATTACTTCAAATTTTCATAATAGAGTAGCATGACGGACAACATGAAAACAATTTTTAAGCTGTATTTATGCACCGTGTTGTTAAATAAACATTCTCATCATTTAGAAGATACTACTGAATACTCAACTATGTTAAGAAATGATGTTGTTTACATTTGAAATAATTTAATACTGATAACTACTCAAGGAAAAAAGAAAAAAGGTACTCAAACATGCTGAGACCCGGGACCTTTAGATCTTCAGTCTAATGCTCTCCCAACTGAGCTATTTCAGCAATGTCTGTGTATGGCAAAAGTCACTAAGACCTCAACTGAGCTATGTTTGCATGCTTACACAAGGTTTAGTATCAATATTTTTCTGTCATCATGATTGCATGAAATGAAAAGAAAATCTGTGTGTTATACTGTAAATATATCCATTACAAACCCTTAATCATACATTTAAGTAAAAGTTTTAACAAATTGTGGTCAGGAAGCATTGTTAGATTACTTCAAATTTTCATAATAGTTAGAGTAGCATGACTTACAACATGAAAACAATATTTAAGCTGTATTTATGCACCGTGTTGTTAATTAAACATTCTCATCATTTAGAAGTTACTACTGAATACTCAACTATGTTAAGAAATGATGTTGATTAAATTTGAAATAATTAAATTCTGATCACTACTCAAGGAAAAAAGAAAAAATGCACTCAAACATGCCGAAACCCGGGACCTTTAGATCTTCAGTCTATCGCTCTCCCAACTGAGCTATTTCGGCAAGGTCGGAGTATGGCATAAGTCACTAAGACCTCACCTGAGCTATGTTTGCATGGTTACACAAGGTTAAGTATCAATATTTTTCTGTCATCATGATTGCATGAAATGAAGAGAAAAGATGTGTTTTATACTGTAAATATATAAATTACAAACCCTTAATTGTACATTTAAGTAAAAGTTTTAACAAATTGTGGTCAGGAAGCAGTTAGTTTACTTCAAATTTTCATAATAGAGTAGCATGATGGACAACATGAAACAATTTTTAAGCTGTATTTATGCACCGTGTTGTTAACTAAACTTTCTCATCATTTAGAAGTTACTACTGTATACTCAACTATGTTAAGAAATGATGTTGTTTACATTTGAAATACTTAAAAACTGATAACTGCTCAAGGAAAGAAGAAAAAAGGTACTGAAACATGTTGAAACTCAGGACCTTTAGATCTTCAGTCTAATGCTCTCCCAACTGAGCTATTATGGCAAAGTCTGTGTATGGCAAAAGTCACTAAGACCTCAACTGAGCTATGTTTGCATGGTTACACAAGGTTTAGTATCAATATTTTTCTGTCATCATGATTGCATGAAATGAAAAGAAAATATGTGTTTTATACTGTATAACCCTTAATTATACATTTATGTAAAAGTTTTAACAAATTGTGGTCAGGAAGCATTGTTAGATTACTTCAAATTTTCATAATAGAGTAGCATGACGGACAACATGAAAACAATATTTAAGCTGTATTTATGCACCGTGTTGTTAAATAAACATTCTCATCATTTAGAAGATACTACTGAATACTCAACTATATTAAGAAATGATGTTGTTTACATTTGAAATAATTAAATACTGATAACTACTCAAGGAAAAAAGAAAAACGTACTCAAACATGCTGAGACCCGGGACATTTAGATCTTCAGGTTAATGCTCTCCCAACTGAGCTATTTCGGCAAAGTCTGTGTATTGCAAAAGTCACTAAGACCTCAACTGAGCTATGTTTGCATGGTTACACAAGGTTTAGTATCAATATTTTTCTGTCATCATGATTGCATGAATTGAAAAGAAAATATGTGTTTTATACTATAAATATATTCATTACAAACCCTTAATCATACATTTAAGTAAAAGCTTTAACAAATTGTGGTCAGGAAGCATTGTTAGATTACTTCAAATTTTCATAATAGTTAGAGTAGCATGACTTACAACATGAAAACAATATTTAAGCTGTATTTATGCACCGTGTTGTTGATTAAACATTCTCATCATTTAGAAGTTACTACTGAATACTCAACTATGTTAAGAAATGATGTTGATTAAATTTGAAATAATTAAATTGTGATCACTACTCAAGGAAAAAAGAAAAAATGCACTCAAACATGCCGAAACCAGGGACCTTTAGATCTTCAGTCTAACGCTCTCCCAACTGAGCTATTTCGGCAAGGTCAGTGTATGGCAAAAGTCACTAAGACCTCAACTGAGCTATGTTTGCATGGTTACACAAGGTTAAGTATCAATATTTTTCTGTCATCATGATTGCATGAAATGAAGAGAAAAGATGTGTTTTATACTGTAAATATATAAATTACAAACCCTTAATCGTACATTTAAGTAAAAGTTTTAACAAATTGTGGTCAGGAAGCAGTTAGTTTACTTCAAATTTTCATAATAGTGTAGCATGATGGACAACATGAAAACAATTTTTAAGCTGTATTTATGCACCGTGTTGTTAAATAAACATTCTCATCATTTAGAAGTTACTACTGAATACTCAACTATGTTAAGAAACGATGTTGTTTACATTTGAAATACTTAAAAACTGATAACTGCTCAAGGAAAGAAGACAAAAGGTACTGAAACATGCTGAAACTCGGGACCTTTAGATCTTCAGTCTAATGCTCTCCCAACTGAGCTATTTCGGCAAAGTCTGTGTATGGCAAAAGTCACTAAGACCTCAACTGAGCTATGTTTGCATGGTTACACAAGGTTTAGTATCAATATTTTTCTGTCATCATGATTGCATGAAATGAAAAGAAAATATGTGTTTTATACTATAAATATATCCATTACAAACCCTTAATCAAACATTTAAGTAAAAGCTTTAACAAATTGTGGTCAGGAAGCATTGTTAGATTACTTCAAATTTTCATAATAGTTAGAGTAGCATGACTTACAACATGAAAACAATATTTAAGCTGTATTTATGCACCGTGTTGTTGATTAAACATTCTCATCATTTAGAAGTTACTACTGAATACTCAACTATGTTAAGAAATTATGTTGTTTAAATTTGAAATAATTAAATTCTGATCACTACTCAAGGAAAAAAGAAAAATGCACTCAAACATGCCGAAACCCGGGATCAAACCAGGGACCTTTAGATCTTCAGTCTAACACTCTCCCAACTGAGCTATTTCGGCAAGTTCAGTGTATGACAAAAGTCACTAAGACCTCAACTGAGCTATGTTTGCATTTTTACAAAAGGTTAAGTATCAATATTTTTCTGTCATCATGATTGCATGAAATGAAGAGAAAAGATGTGTTTTATACTGTAAATATATAAATTACAAACCCTTAATCATACATTTAAGTAAAAGTTTTAACAAATTGTGGTCAGGAAGCAGTTAGTTTACTTCAAATTTTCATAATAGAGTAGCATGATGGACAACATGAAAACAATTTTTAAGCTGTATTTATGCACCATGTTGTTAAATAAACATTCTCTTCATTTAGAAGATACTACTGAATACTCAACTATGTTAAGAAACGATGTTGTTTACATTTGAAATACTTAAATTCTGATCACTACTCAAGGAAAAAAGAAAAATGCACTCAAACATGCCGAAACCCGGGATCGAACAAGGTACCTTTAGATCTTCAGTCTAACGCTCTCCCAACTAAGCTATTTCAGCAAGGTCGGAGTATGGTATAAGTCACTAAGACCTCAACTGAGCTATGTTTGCATGGTTACACAAGGTTAAGTATCAATATTTTTCTGTCATCATGATTGCATGAAATGAAGAGAAAATCTGTGTTTTATACTGTAAATATATAAATTACAAACCCTTCATCGTACATTTAAGTAAAAGTTTTAAAGAATTGTGGTCAGGAAGCAGTTAAATTACTTCAAATTTTCATAATAGAGTAGCATGACGGACAACATGAAAACAATTTTTAAGCTGTATTTATGCACCGTGTTGTTAAATAATCATTATCATCATTTAGAAGTTACTACTGAATACTCAACTATGTTAAGATATGATGTTGATTAAATTTGAAATAATTAAATTCTGATCACTACTCAAGGAAAAAAGAAAAAATGCATTCAAACATGCCAAAACCCGGGATTGAACAAGGGACCTTTAGATCTTCAGTCTAACGCTCTCCCAACTGTGCTATTTCAGCAAAGTATGTGTATGACGAAAGAAACTAAGACCTCAACTGAGCTATGTTTGCATGGTTAGACAAGGTTTAGTATCAATATTTTTCTGTCATCATGATTGCATGAAATGAAAAGAAAATATGTGTTTTATACTGTTTAACCCTTAATTATACATTTAAGTAAAAGTATTAACAAATTGTGGTCAGGAAGCATTGTTAGATTACTTCAATTTTTCATAATAGAGTAGCATGACGGACAACATGAAAACAATATTTAGGCTGTATTTATGCACCGTGTTGTTAAATAAACATTCTCATCATTTAGAAGTTACTACTGAATACTCAACTATGTTAAGAAATGATGTTGTTTAAATTTGAAATAATTAAATTCTGATCACTACTCAAGGAAAAAAGAAAAATGCACTCAAACATGCCGAAACCCGGGATCGAACAAGGTACCTTTAGATCTTCAGTCTAACGCTCTCCCAACTAAGCTATTTCAGCAAGGTCGGAGTATGGCATAAGTCACTAAGACCTCAACTGAGCTATGTTTGCATGGTTACACAAGGTTAAGTATCAATATTTTTCTGTCATCATGATTGCATGAAATGAAGAGAAAAGATGTGTTTTATACTGTAAATATATAAATTACAAACCCTTAATCGTACATTTAAGTAAAAGTTTTAAAGAATTGTGGTCAGGAAGCAGTTAAATTACTTCAAATTTTCATAATAGAGTAGCATGACGGACAACATGAAAACAATTTTTAAGCTGTATTTATGCACCGTGTTGTTAAATAAACATTCTCATCATTTAGAAGATACTACTGAATACTCAACTATGTTAAGAAATGATGTTGTTTACATTTGAAATAATTTAATACTGATAACTACTCAAGGAAAAAAGAAAAAAGGTACTCAAACATGCTGAGACCCGGGACCTTTAGATCTTCAGTCTAATGCTCTCCCAACTGAGCTATTTCGGCAATGTCTGTGTATGGCAAAAGTCACTAAGACCTCAACTGAGCTATGTTTGCATGCTTACACAAGGTTTAGTATCAATATTTTTCTGTCATCATGATTGCATGAAATGAAAAGAAAATCTGTGTTTTATACTGTAAATATATCCATTACAAACCCTTAATCATACATTTAAGTAAAAGTTTTAACAAATTGTGGTCAGGAAGCATTGTTAGATTACTTCAAATTTTCATAATAGTTAGAGTAGCATTACTTACAACATGAAAACAATATTTAAGCTGTATTTATGCACCGTGTTGTTAATTAAACATTCTCATCATTTAGAAGTTACTACTGAATACTCAACTATGTTAAGAAATGATGTTGATTAAATTTGAAATAATTAAATTCTGATCACTACTCAAGGAAAAAAGAAAAAATGCACTCAA
Source organism: Taudactylus pleione (assembly GCA_031769625.1). Classification (NCBI taxonomy): domain Eukaryota; kingdom Metazoa; phylum Chordata; class Amphibia; order Anura; family Myobatrachidae; genus Taudactylus; species Taudactylus pleione. The sequence continues at coordinate 686,985 of JAUIMM010000592.1, read as the reverse complement.
ACATGCCGAAACCCGGGACCTTTAGATCTTCAGTCTATCGCTCTCCCAACTGAGCTATTTCGGCAAGGTCGGAGTATGGCATAAGTCACTAAGACCTCACCTGAGCTATGTTTGCATGGTTACACAAGGTTAAGTATCAATATTTTTCTGTCATCATGATTGCATGAAATGAAGAGAAAAGATGTGTTTTATACTGTAAATATATAAATTACAAACCCTTAATTGTACATTTAAGTAAAAGTTTTAACAAATTGTGGTCAGGAAGCAGTTAGTTTACTTCAAATTTTCATAATAGAGTAGCATGATGGACAACATGAAAACAATTTTTAAGTTGTATTTATGCACCGTGTTGTTAACTAAACTTTCTCATCATTTAGAAGTTACTACTGTATACTCAACTATGTTAAGAAACGATGTTGTTTACATTTGAAATACTTAAAAACTGATAACTGCTCAAGGAAAGAAGAAAAAAGGTACTGAAACATGTTGAAACTCGGGACCTTTAGATCTTCAGTCTAATGCTCTCCCAACTGAGCTATTACGGCAAAGTCTGTGTATGGCAAAAGTCACTAAGACCTCAACTGAGCTATGTTTGCATGGTTACACAAGGTTTAGTATCAATATTTTTCTGTCATCATGATTGCATGAAATGAAAAAAAATATGTGTTTTATACTATAAATATATCCATTACAAACCCTTAATCAAACATTTAAGTAAAAGCTTTAACAAATTGTGGTCAGGAAGCATTGTTAGATTACTTCAAATTTTCATAATAGTTAGAGTAGCATGACTTACAACATGAAAACAATATTTAAGCTGTATTTATGCACCGTGTTGTTAATTAAACATTCTCATCATTTAGAAGTTACTACTGAATACTCAACTATGTTAAGAAATGATGTTGATTAAATTTGAAATAATTAAATTCTGATCACTACTCAAGGAAAAAAGAAAAAATGCACTCAAACATGCCGAAACCCGGGATCGAACCAGGGACTTTTAGATCTTCAGTCTAACGCTCTCCCAACTGAGCTATTTCGGCAAAGTATGTGCATGACAAAAGTCATTAAGACCGCAACTGAGCTATGTTTGCATGGTTAGACAAGGTTTAGTATCAATATTTTTCTGTCATCATGATTGCATGAAAAGAAAAGAAAATATGTGTTTTATACTGTATAACCCTTAATTATACATTTAAGTAAAAGTATTAACAAATTGTGGTCTGGAAGCATTGTTAGATTACTTCAATTTTTCATAATAGAGTAGCATGACGGACAACATGAAAACAATATTTAAGCTGTATTTATGCACCGTGTTGTTAAATAAACATTCTCATCATTTAGAAGTTACTACTGAATACTCAACTATGTTAAGAAATTATGTTGTTTAAATTTGAAATAATTAAATTCTGATCACTACTCAAGGAAAAAAGAAAAATGCACTCAAACATGCCGAAACCCGGGATCAAACCAGGAACCTTTAGATCTTCAGTCTAACACTCTCCCAACTGAGCTATTTCGGCAAGTTCAGTGTATGACAAAAGTCATTAAGACCTCAACTGAGCTATGTTTGCATTGGTACACAAGGTTAAGTATCAATATTTTTCTGTCATCATGATTGCATGAAATGAAGAGAAAAGATGTGTTTTATACTGTAAATATATAAATTACAAACCCTTAATCATACATTTAAGTAAAAGTTTTAACAAATTGTGGTCAGGAAGCAGTTAGTTTACTTCAAATTTTCATAATAGAGTAGCATGATGGACAACATGAAAACAATTTTTAAGCTGTATTTATGCACCGTGTTGTTAAATAAACATTCTCATCATTTAGAAGTTACTACTGAATACTCAACTATGATAAGAAACGATGTTGTTTACATTTGAAATACTTAAAAACTGATAACTGCTCAAGGAAAGAAGAAAAAAGGTACTGAAACATGCTGAAACTCGGGACCTTTAGATCTTCAGTCTAATGCTCTCCAAACTGAGCTATTTCGGCAAAGTCTGTGTATGGCAAAAGTCACTAAGACCTCAACTGAGCTATGTTTGCATGGTTACACAAGGTTTAGTATCAATATTTTTCTGTCATCATGATTGCATGAAATGAAAAGAACATATATGTGTTTTATACTATAAATATATACATTACAAACCCTTAATCAAACATTTAAGTAAAAGCTTTAACAAATTGTGGTCAGGAAGCATTGTTAGATTACTTCAAATTTTCATAATAGTTAGAGTAGCATGACTTACAACATGAAAACAATATTTAAGCTGTATTTATGCACCGTGTTGTTAATTAATCATTATCATCATTTAGAAGTTACTACTGAATACTCAACTATGTTAAGAAATGATGTTGATTAAATTTGAAATAAATAAATTCTGATCACTACTCAAGGAAAAAAGAAAAAATGCATTCAAACATGCCGAAACCCGGGATTGAACAAGGGACCTTTAGATCTTCAGTCTAACGCTCTCCCAACTGAGCTATTTCGGCAAAGTATGTGTATGACGAAAGAAACTAAGACCTCAACTGAGCTATGTTTGCATGGTTAGACAACGTTTAGTATCAATATTTTTCTGTCATCATGATTGCATGAAAGGAAAAGAAAATATGTGTTTTATACTGTTTAACCCTTAATTATACATTTAAGTAAAAGTATTAACAAATTGTGGTCAGGAAGCATTGTTAGATTACTTCAATTTTTCATAATAGAGTAGCATGACGGACAACATGAAAACAATATTTAAGCTGTATTTATGCACCGTGTTGTTAAATAAACATTCTCATCATTTAGAAGTTACTACTGAATACTCAACTATGTTAAGAAATGATGTTGATTAAATTTGAAATAATTAAATTGTGATCACTACTCAAGGAAAAAAGAAAAAATGCACTCAAACATGCCGAAACCAGGGACCTTTAGATCTTCAGTCTAACGCTCTCCCAACTGAGCTATTTCGGCAAGGTCAGTGTATGGCAAAAGTCACTAAGACCTCAACTGAGCTATGTTTGCATGGTTACACAAGGTTAAGTATCAATATTTTTCTGTCATCATGATTGCATGAAATGAAGAGAAAAGATGTGTTTTATACTGTAAATATATAAATTACAAACCCTTAATCGTACATTTAAGTAAAAGTTTTAACAAATTGTGGTGAGGAAGCAGTTAGTTTACTTCAAATTTTCATAATAGTGTAGCATGATGGACAACATGAAAACAATTTTTAAGCTGTATTTATGCACCGTGTTGTTAAATAAACATTCTCATCATTTAGAAGTTACTACTGAATACTCAACTATGTTAAGAAACGATGTTGTTTACATTTGAAATACTTAAAAACTGATAACTGCTCAAGGAAAGAAGACAAAAGGTACTGAAACATGCTGAAACTCGGTACCTTTAGATCTTCAGTCTAATGCTCTCCCAACTGAGCTATTTCGGCAAAGTCTGTGTATGGCAAAAGTCACTAACACCTCAACTGAGCTATGTTTGCATGGTTACACAAGGTTTAGTATCAATATTTTTCTGTCATCATGATTGCATGAAATGAAAAGAAAATATGTGTTTTATACTATAAATATATCCATTACAAACCCTTAATCAAACATTTAAGTAAAAGCTTTAACAAATTGTGGTCAGGAAGCATTGTTAGATTACTTCAAATTTTCATAATAGTTAGAGTAGCATGACTTACAACATGAAAACAATATTTAAGCTGTATTTATGCACCGTGTTGTTGATTAAACATTCTCATCATTTAGAAGTTACTACTGAATACTCAACTATGTTAAGAAATTATGTTGTTTAAATTTGAAATAATTAAATTCTGATCACTACTCAAGGAAAAAAGAAAAATGCACTCAAACATGCCGAAACCCGGGATCAAACCAGGGACCTTTAGATCTTCAGTCTAACACTCTCCCAACTGAGCTATTTCGGCAAGTTCAGTGTATGACAAAAGTCACTAAGACCTCAACTGAGCTATGTTTGCATTGGTACAAAAGGTTAAGTATCAATATTTTTCTGTCATCATGATTGCATGAAATGAAGAGAAAAGATGTGTTTTATACTGTAAATATATAAATTACAAAACCTTAATCATACATTTAAGTAAAAGTTTTAAAAAATTGTGGTCAGGAAGCAGTTAGTTTACTTCAAATTTTCATAATAGAGTAGCATGATGGACAACATGAAAACAATTTTTAAGCTGTATTTATGCACCGTGTTGTTAAATAAACATTCTCTTCATTTAGAAGTTACTACTGAATACTCAACTATGTTAAGAAACGATGTTGTTTACATTTGAAATACTTAAAAACTGATAACTGCTCAAGGAAAGAAGAAAAAAGGTACTGAAACATGCTGAAACTCGGGACCTTTAGATCTTCAGTCTAATGCTCTCCCAACTGAGCTATTTCGGCAAAGTCTGTGTATGGCAAAAGTCACTAAGACCTAAACTGAGCTATGTTTGCATGGTTACACAAGGTTTAGTATCAATATTTTTCTGTCATCATGATTGCATGAAATGAAAAGAAAATATGTGTTTTATACTATAAATATATACATTACAAACCCTTAATCAAACATTTAAGTAAAAGCTTTAACAAATTGTGGTCAGGAAGCATTGTTAGATTACTTAAAATTTTCATAATAGTTAGAGTAGCATTACTTACAACATGAAAACAATATTTAAGCTGTATTTATGCACCGTGTTGTTAATTAATCATTATCATCATTTAGAAGTTACTACTGAATACTCAACTATGTTAAGAAATGATGTTGATTAAATTTGAAATAATTAAATTCTGATCACTACTCAAGGAAAAAAGAAAAAATGCATTCAAACATGCCAAAACCCGGGATTGAACAAGGGACCTTTAGATCTTCAGTCTAACGCTCTCCCAACTGAGCTATTTCAGCAAAGTATGCGTATGACAAAAGAAACTAAGACCTCAACTGAGCTATGTTTGCATGGTTAGACAAGGTTTAGTATCAATATTTTTCTGTCATCATGATTGCATGAAATGAAAAGAAAATATGTGTTTTATACTGTTTAACCCTTAATTATACATTTAAGTAAAAGTATTAACAAATTGTGGTCAGGAAGCATTGTTAGATTACTTCAATTTTTCATAATAGAGTAGCATGACGGACAACATGAAAACAATATTTAGGCTGTATTTATGCACCGTGTTGTTAAATAAACATTCTCATCATTTAGAAGTTACTACTGAATACTCAACTATGTTAAGAAATGATGTTGTTTAAATTTGAAATAATTAAATTCTGATCACTACTCAAGGAAAAAAGAAAAATGCACTCAAACATGCCGAAACCCGGGATCGAACAAGGTACCTTTAGATCTTCAGTCTAACGCTCTCCCAACTAAGCTATTTCAGCAAGGTCGGAGTATGGCATAAGTCACTAAGACCTCAACTGAGCTATGTTTGCATGGTTACACAAGGTTAAGTATCAATATTTTTCTGTCATCATGATTGCATGAAATGAAGAGAAAAGATGTGTTTTATACTGTAAATATATAAATTACAAACCCTTAATCGTACATTTAAGTAAAAGTTTTAACAAATTGTGGTCAGGAAGCAGTTAAATTACTTCAAATTTTCATAATAGAGTAGCATGACGGACAACATGAAAACAATTTTTAAGCTGTATTTATGCACCGTGTTGTTAAATAAATATTCTCATCATTTAGAAGATACTACTGAATACTCAACTATGTTAAGAAATGATGTTGTTTACATTTGAAATAATTTAATACTGATAACTACTCAAGGAAAAAAGAAAAAAGGTACTCAAACATGCTGAGACCCGGGACCTTTAGATCTTCAGTCTAATGCTCTCCCAACTGAGCTATTTCGGCAATGTCTGTGTATGGCAAAAGTCACTAAGACCTCAACTGAGCTATGTTTGCATGCTTACACAAGGTTTAGTATCAATATTTTTCTGTCATCATGATTGCATGAAATGAAAAGAAAATCTGTGTTTTATACTGTAAATATATCCATTACAAACCCTTAATCATACATTTAAGTAAAAGTTTTAACAAATTGTGGTCAGGAAGCATTGTTAGATTACTTCAAATTTTCATAATAGTTAGAGTAGCATTACTTACAACATGAAAACAATATTTAAGCTGTATTTATGCACCGTGTTGTTAATTAAACATTCTCATCATTTAGAAGTTACTACTGAATACTCAACTATGTTAAGAAATGATGTTGATTAAATTTGAAATAATTAAATTGTGATCACTACTCAAGGAAAAAAGAAAAAATGCACTCAAACATGCCGAAACCCGGGACCTTTAGATCTTCAGTCTAACGCTCTCCCAACTGAGCTATTTCGGCAAGGTCGGAGTATGGCATAAGTCACTAAGACCTCACCTGAGCTATGTTTGCATGGTTACACAAGGTTAAGTATCAATATTTTTCTGTCATCATGATTGCATGAAATGAAGAGAAAAGATGTGTTTTATACTGTAAATATATAAATTACAAACCCTTAATTGTACATTTAAGTAAAAGTTTTAACAAATTGTGGTCAGGAAGCAGTTAGTTTACTTCAAATTTTCATAATAGAGTAGCATGATGGACAACATGAAAACAATATTTAAGCTGTATTTATGCACCGTGTTGTTGATTAAACATTCTCATCATTTAGAAGTTACTACTGAATAGTCAACTATGTTAAGAAATGATGTTGATTAAATTTTAAATAATTAAATTCTGATCACTACTCAAGGAAAAAAGAAAAAATGCACTCAAACATGCCGAAACCCGGGATCGAACCAGGGACCTTTAGATCTTCAGTCTAACGCTCTCCCAACTGAGCTATTTCGGCAAGGTCGGTGTATGGCAAAAGGCACTAAGACCTCAACTGAGCTATGTTTGCATGGTTACACAAGGTTAAGTATCAATATTTTTCTGTCATCATGATTGCATGAAATGAAGAGAAAAGATGTGTTTTATACTGTAAATATATAAATTACAAACCCTTAATCGTACATTTAAGTAAAAGTTTTAAGAAATTGTGGTCAGGAAGCAGTTAGTTTACTTCAAATTTTCTTAATAGAGTAGCATGATGGACAACATGAAAACAATTTTTAAGCTGTATTTATGCACCGTTTTGTTAAATAAACATTCTCATCATTTAGAAGTTACTACTGAATACTCAACTATGTTAAGAAACGATGTTGTTTACATTTGAAATACTTAAAAACTGATAACTGCTCAAGGAAAGAAGAAAAAAGGTACTGAAACATGCTGAAACTCGGGACCTTTAGATCTTCAGTCTAATGCTCTCCCAACTGAGCTATTTCGGCAAAGTCTGTGTATGGCAAAAGTCACTAAGACCTCAACTGAGCTATGTTTGCATGGTTACACAAGGTTTAGTATCAATATTTTTCTGTCATCATGATTGCATGAAATGAAAAGAAAATATGTGTTTTATACTGTTTAACCCTTAATTATAAATTTAAGTAAAAGTATTATCAAATTGTGGTCAGGAAGCATTGTTAGATTACTTCAATTTTTCATAATAGAGTAGCATGACGGACAACATGAAAACAATATTTAGGCTGTATTTATGCACCGTGTTGTTAAATAAACATTCTCATCATTTAGAAGTTACTACTGAATACTCAACTATGTTAAGAAATGATGTTGTTTAAATTTGAAATAATTAAATTCTGATCACTACTCAAGGAAAAAAGAAAAATGCACTCAAACATGCCGAAACCCGGGATCGAACAAGGTACCTTTAGATCTTCAGTCTAACGCTCTCCCAACTAAGCTATTTCAGCAAGGTCGGAGTATGGCATAAGTCACTAAGACCTCAACTGAGCTATGTTTGCATGGTTACACAAGGTTAAGTATCAATATTTTTCTGTCATCATGATTGCATGAAATGAAGAGAAAAGATGTGTTTTATACTGTAAATATATAAATTACAAACCCTTAATCGTACATTTAAGTAAAAGTTTTAACAAATTGTGGTCAGGAAGCAGTTAAATTACTTCAAATTTTCATAATAGAGTAGCATGACGGACAACATGAAAACAATTTTTAAGCTGTATTTATGCACCGTGTTGTTAAATAAATATTCTCATCATTTAGAAGATACTACTGAATACTCAACTATGTTAAGAAATGATGTTGTTTACATTTGAAATAATTTAATACTGATAACTACTCAAGGAAAAAAGAAAAAAGGTACTCAAACATGCTGAGACCCGGGACCTTTAGATCTTCAGTCTAATGCTCTCCCAACTGAGCTATTTCGGCAATGTCTGTGTATGGCAAAAGTCACTAAGACCTCAACTGAGCTATGTTTGCATGCTTACACAAGGTTTAGTATCAATATTTTTCTGTCATCATGATTGCATGAAATGAAAAGAAAATCTGTGTTTTATACTGTAAATATATCCATTACAAACCCTTAATCATACATTTAAGTAAAAGTTTTAACAAATTGTGGTCAGGAAGCATTGTTAGATTACTTCAAATTTTCATAATAGTTAGAGTAGCATTACTTACAACATGAAAACAATATTTAAGCTGTATTTATGCACCGTGTTGTTAATTAAACATTCTCATCAGTTAGAAGTTACTACTGAATACTCAACTATGTTAAGAAATGATGTTGATTAAATTTGAAATAATTAAATTGTGATCACTACTCAAGGAAAAAAGAAAAAATGCACTCAAACATGCCGAAACCCGGGACCTTTAGATCTTCAGTCTAACGCTCTCCCAACTGAGCTATTTCGGCAAGGTCGGAGTATGGCATAAGTCACTAAGACCTCACCTGAGCTATGTTTGCATGGTTACACAAGGTTAAGTATCAATATTTTTCTGTCATCATGATTGCATGAAATGAAGAGAAAAGATGTGTTTTATACTGTAAATATATAAATTACAAACCCTTAATTGTACATTTAAGTAAAAGTTTTAACAAATTGTGGTCAGGAAGCAGTTAGTTTACTTCAAATTTTCATAATAGAGTAGCATGATGGACAACATGAAAACAATATTTAAGCTGTATTTATGCACCGTGTTGTTGATTAAACATTCTCATCATTTAGAAGTTACTACTGAATAGTCAACTATGTTAAGAAATGATGTTGATTAAATTTTAAATAATTAAATTCTGATCACTACTCAAGGAAAAAAGAAAAAATGCACTCAAACATGCCGAAACCCGGGATCGAACCAGGGACCTTTAGATCTTCAGTCTAACGCTCTCCCAACTGAGCTATTTCGGCAAGGTCGGTGTATGGCAAAAGGCACTAAGACCTCAACTGAGCTATGTTTGCATGGTTACACAAGGTTAAGTATCAATATTTTTCTGTCATCATGATTGCATGAAATGAAGAGAAAAGATGTGTTTTATACTGTAAATATATAAATTACAAACCCTTAATCGTACATTTAAGTAAAAGTTTTAAGAAATTGTGGTCAGGAAGCAGTTAGTTTACTTCAAATTTTCTTAATAGAGTAGCATGATGGACAACATGAAAACAATTTTTAAGCTGTATTTATGCACCGTTTTGTTAAATAAACATTCTCATCATTTAGAAGTTACTACTGAATACTCAACTATGTTAAGAAACGATGTTGTTTACATTTGAAATACTTAAAAACTGATAACTGCTCAAGGAAAGAAGAAAAAAGGTACTGAAACATGCTGAAACTCGGGACCTTTAGATCTTCAGTCTAATGCTCTCCCAACTGAGCTATTTCGGCAAAGTCTGTGTATGGCAAAAGTCACTAAGACCTCAACTGAGCTATGTTTGCATGGTTACACAAGGTTTAGTATCAATATTTTTCTGTCATCATGATTGCATGAAATGAAAAGAAAATATGTGTTTTATACTATAAATATATCCATTACAAACCCTTAATCAAACATTTAAGTAAAAGCTTTAACAAATTGTGGTCAGGAAGCATTGTTAGATTACTTCAAATTTTCATAATAGTTAGAGTAGCATGACTTACAACATGAAAACAATATTTAAGCTGTATTTATGCACCGTGTTGTTGATTAAACATTCTCATCATTTAGAAGTTACTACTGAATACTCAACTATGTTAAGAAATTATGTTGTTTAAATTTGAAATAATTAAATTCTGATCACTACTCAAGGAAAAAAGAAAAATGCACTCAAACATGCCGAAACCCGGGATCAAACCAGGGACCTTTAGATCTTCAGTCTAACACTCTCCCAACTGAGCTATTTCGGCAAGTTCAGTGTATGACAAAAGTCATTAAGACCTCAACTGAGCTATGTTTGCATTGGTACACAAGGTTAAGTATCAATATTTTTCTGTCATCATGATTGCATGAAATGAAGAGAAAAGATGTGTTTTATACTGTAAATATATAAATTACAAACCCTTAATCATACATTTAAGTAAAAGTTTTAACAAATTGTGGTCAGGAAGCAGTTAGTTTACTTCAAATTTTCATAATAGAGTAGCATGATGGACAACATGAAAACAATTTTTAAGCTGTATTTATGCACCGTGTTGTTAAATAAACATTCTCATCATTTAGAAGTTACTACTGAATACTCAACTATGATAAGAAACGATGTTGTTTACATTTGAAATACTTAAAAACTGATAACTGCTCAAGGAAAGAAGAAAAAAGGTACTGAAACATGCTGAAACTCGGGACCTTTAGATCTTCAGTCTAATGCTCTCCAAACTGAGCTATTTCGGCAAAGTCTGTGTATGGCAAAAGTCACTAAGACCTCAACTGAGCTATGTTTGCATGGTTACACAAGGTTTAGTATCAATATTTTTCTGTCATCATGATTGCATGAAATGAAAAGAACATATATGTGTTTTATACTATAAATATATACATTACAAACCCTTAATCAAACATTTAAGTAAAAGCTTTAACAAATTGTGGTCAGGAAGCATTGTTAGATTACTTCAAATTTTCATAATAGTTAGAGTAGCATGACTTACAACATGAAAACAATATTTAAGCTGTATTTATGCACCGTGTTGTTAATTAATCATTATCATCATTTAGAAGTTACTACTGAATACTCAACTATGTTAAGAAATGATGTTGATTAAATTTGAAATAATTAAATTCTGATCACTACTCAAGGAAAAAAGAAAAAATGCATTCAAACATGCCGAAACCCGGGATTGAACAAGGGACCTTTAGATCTTCAGTCTAACGCTCTCCCAACTGAGCTATTTCGGCAAAGTATGTGTATGACGAAAGAAACTAAGACCTCAACTGAGCTATGTTTGCATGGTTAGACAACGTTTAGTATCAATATTTTTCTGTCATCATGATTGCATGAAATGAAAAGAAAATATGTGTTTTATACTGTTTAACCCTTAATTATACATTTAAGTAAAAGTATTAACAAATTGTGGTCAGGAAGCATTGTTAGATTACTTCAATTTTTCATAATAGAGTAGCATGACGGACAACATGAAAACAATATTTAAGCTGTATTTATGCACCGTGTTGTTAAATAAACATTCTCATCATTTAGAAGTTACTACTGAATACTCAACTATGTTAAGAAATGATGTTGTTTAAATTTGAAATAATTAAATTCTGATCACTACTCAAGGAAAAAGAAATACGCACTCAAACATGCCGAAACCCGGGATCGAACCAGGGACCTTTAGATCTTCAGTCTAATGCTCTCCCAACTGAGCTATTTCGGCAAAGTCTGTGTATGGCAAAAGTCACTAAGACCTAAACTGAGCTATGTTTGCATGGTTACACAAGGTTTAGTATCAATATTTTTCTGTCATCATGATTGCATGAAATGAAAAGAAAATATGTGTTTTATTCTATAAATATATACATTACAAACCCTTAATCAAACAATTAAGTAAAAGCTTTAACAAATTGTGGTCAGGAAGCATTGTTAGATTACTTCAAATTTTCATAATAGTTAGAGTAGCATTACTTACAACATGAAAACAATATTTAATTTGTATTTATGCACCGTGTTGTTAATTAATCATTATCATCATTTAGAAGTTACTACTGAATACTCAACTATGTTAAGAAATGATGTTGATTAAATTTGAAATAATTAAATTCTGATCACTACTCAAGGAAAAAAGAAAAAATGCATTCAAACATGCCAAAACCCGGGATTGAACAAGGGACCTTTAGATCTTCAGTCTAACGCTCTCCCAACTGAGCTATTTCGGCAAAGTATGTGTATGACGAAAGAAACTAAGACCTCAACTGAGCTATGTTTGCATGGTTAGACAAGGTTTAGTATCAATATTTTTCTGTCATCATGATTGCATGAAATGAAAAGAAAATATGTGTTTTATACTGTTTAACCCTTAATTATACATTTAAGTAAAAGTATTAACAAATTGTGGTCAGGAAGCATTGTTAGATTACTTCAATTTTTCATAATAGAGTAGCATGATGGACAACATGAAAACAATATTTAGGCTGTATTTATGCACCGTGTTGTTAAATAAACATTCTCATCATTTAGAAGTTACTACTGAATACTCAACTATGTTAAGAAATGATGTTGTTTAAATTTGAAATAATTAAATTCTGATCACTACTCAAGGAAAAAAGAAAAATGCACTCAAACATGCCGAAACCCGGGATCGAACCAGGTACCTTTAGATCTTCAGTCTAACGCTCTCCCAACTAAGCTATTTCAGCAAGGTCGGAGTATGGCATAAGTCACTAAGACCTCAACTGAGCTATGTTTGCATGGTTACACAAGGTTAAGTATCAATATTTTTCTGTCATCATGATTGCATGAAATGAAGAGAAAAGATGTGTTTTATACTGTAAATATATAAATTACAAACCCTTAATCGTACATTTAAGTAAAAGTTTTAACAAATTGTGGTCAGGAAACAGTTAAATTACTTCAAATTTTCATAATAGAGTAGCATGACGGACAACATGAAAACAATTTTTAAGCTGTATTTATGCACCGTGTTGTTAAATAAACATTCTCATCATTTAGAAGATTCATACTGAATACTCAACTATGTTAAGAAATGATGTTGTTTACATTTGAAATAATTTAATACTGATAACTACTCAAGGAAAAAAGAAAAAAGGTACTCAAACATGCTGAGACCCGGGACCTTTAGATCTTCAGTCTAATGCTCTCCCAACTGAGCTATTTCGGCAATGTCTGTGTATGGCAAAAGTCACTAAGACCTCAACTGAGCTATGTTTGCATGCTTACACAAGGTTTAGTATCAATATTTTTCTGTCATCATGATTGCATGAAATGAAAAGAAAATCTGTGTTTTATACTGTAAATATATCCATTACAAACCCTTAATCATACATTTAAGTAAAAGTTTTAACAAATTGTGGTCAGGAAGCATTGTTAGATTACTTCAAATTTTCATAATAGTTAGAGTAGCATGACTTACAACATGAAAACAATATTTAAGCTGTATTTATGCACCGTGTTGTTAATTAAACATTCTCATCATTTAGAAGTTACTACTGAATACTCAACTATGTTAAGAAATGATGTTGATTAAATTTGAAATAATTAAATTCTGATCACTACTCAAGGAAAAAAGAAAAAATGCTCTCAAACATGCCGAAACCCGGGACCTTTAGATCTTCAGTCTAACGCTCTCCCAACTGAGCTATTTCAGCAAGGTTGGTGTATGGCAAAAGTCACTAAGACCTCAACTGAGCTATGTTTGCATGATTACACAAGGTTAAGTATCAATATTTTTCTGTCATCATGATTGCATGAAATGAAGAGAAAAGATGTGTTTTATACTGTAAATATATAAATTACAAACCCTTAATTGTACATTTAAGTAAAAGTTTTAACAAATTGTGGTCAGGAAGCAGTTAGTTTACTTCAAATTTTCATAATAGAGTAGCATGATGGACAACATGAAAACAATTTTTAAGCTGTATTTATGCACCGTGTTGTTAACTAAACTTTCTCATCATTTAGAAGTTACTACTGTATACTCAACTATGTTAAGAAACGATGTTGTTTACATTTGAAATACATAAAAACTGATAACTGCTCAAGGAAAGAAGAAAAAAGGTACTGAAACATGTTGAAACTCGGGACCTTTAGATCTTCAGTCTAATGCTCTCCCAACTGAGCTATTACGGCAAAGTCTGTGTATGGCAAAAGTCACTAAGACCTCAACTGAGCTATGTTTGCATGGTTAGACAAGGTTTAGTATCAATATTTTTCTGTCATCATGATTGCATGAAAAGAAAAGAAAATATGTGTTTTTTACTGTATAACCCTTAATTATACATTTAAGTAAAAGTATTAAAAAATTGTGGTCTGGAAGCATTGTTAGATTACTTCAATTTTTCATAATAGAGTAGCATGACGGACAACATGAAAACAATATTTAAGCTGTATTTATGCACCGTGTTGTTAAATAAACATTCTCATCATTTAGAAGTTACTACTGAATACTCAACTATATTAAGAAATGATGTTGTTTAAATTTGAAATAATTAAATTCTGATCACTACTCAAGGAAAAAAGAAAAATGCACTCAAACATGCCGAAAACCGGGATCGAACCAGGGCCCTTTAGATCTTCAGTCTAACGCTCTCCCAACTGAGCTATTTCGGCAAGGTCGGAGTATGGCATAAGTCACTAAGACCTCAACTGAGCTATGTTTGCATGGTTACACAAGGTTAAGTATCAATATTTTTCTGTCATCATGATTGCATGAAATGAAGAGAAAAGATGTGTTTTATACTGTAAATATATAAATTACAAACCATTAATCGTACATTTAAGTAAAAGTTTTAACAAATTGTGGTCAGGAAGCAGTTAGTTTACTTCAAATTTTCATAATAGAGTAGCATGATGGACAACATGAAAACAATTTTTAAGCTGTATTTATGCACCGTGTTGTTAACTAAGCATTCTCATCATTTAGAAGTTACTACTGAATACTCAACTATGTTAAGAAATGATGTTGTTTACATTTGAAATACTTAAAAACTGATAACTGCTCAAGGAAAGAAGAAAAAAGGTACTGAAACATGTTGAAACTCGGGACCTTTAGATCTTCAGTCTAATGCTCTCCCAACTGAGCTATTTCGGCAAAGTCTGTGTATGGCAAAAGTCACTAAGATCTCAACTGAGCTATGTTTGCATGGTTACACAAGGTTTAGTATCAAAATTTTTCTGTCATCATGATTGCATGAAATTAAAAGAAAATATGTGTTTTATACTGTATAACCCTTAATTATACATTTAAGTAAAAGTTTTAACAAATTGTGGTCAGGAAGCATTGTTAGATTACTCCAAGTTTTCATAATAGAGTAGCATGACGGACAACATGAAAACAATATTTAAGCTGTATTTATGCACCGTGTTGTTAAATAAACATTCTCATCATTTAGAAGATACTACTGAATACTCAACTATATTAAGAAATGATGCTGTTTACATTTGAAATAATTAAATACTGATAACTACTCAAGGAAAAAAGAAAAACGTACTCAAACATGCTGAGACCCGGGACATTTAGATCTTCAGGTTAATGCTCTCCCAACTGAGCTATTTCGGCAAAGTCTGTGTATGGCAAAAGTCACTAAGACCTCAACTGAGCTATGTTTGCATGGTTACACAAGGTTTAGTATCAATATTTTTCTGTCATCATGATTGCATGAATTGAAAAGAAAATATGTGTTTTATACTATAAATATATCCATTACAAACCCTTAATCATACATTTAAGTAAAAGCTTTAACAAATTGTGGTCAGGAAGCATTGTTAGATTACTTCAAATTTTCATAATAGTTAGAGTAGCATGACTTACAACATGAAAACAATATTTAAGCTGTATTTATGCACCGTGTTGTTGATTAAACATTCTCATCATTTAGAAGTTACTACCGAATACTCAACTATGTTAAGAAATGATGTTGATTAAATTTGAAATAATTAAATTCTGATCACTACTCAAGGAAAAAAGAAAAAATGCACTCAAACATGCCGAAACCCGGGATCGAACCAGGGACCTTTAGATCTTCAGTCTAACGCTCTCCCAACTGAGCTATTTCGGCAAGGTCGGTGTATGGTAAAAGTCACTAAGACCTCAACTGAGCTATGTTTGCATGGTTACACAAGGTTAAGTATCAATATTTTTCTGTCATCATGATTGCATGAAATGAAGAGAAAAGATGTGTTTTATACTGTAAATATATAAATTACAAACCCTTAATCGTACATTTAGGTAAAAGTTTTAACAAATTGTGGTCAGGAAGCAGTTAGTTTACTTCAAATTTTCTTAATAGAGTAGCATGATGGACAACATGAAAACAATTTTTAAGCTGTATTTATGCACCGTGTTGTTAAATAAACATTCTCATCATTTTGAAGTTACTACTGAATACTCAACTATGTTAAGAAACGATGTTGTTTACATTTGAAATACTTAAAAACTGATAACTGCTCAAGGAAAGAAGAAAAAAGGTACTGAAACATGCTGAAACTTGGGACCTTTAGATCTTCAGTCTAATGCTCTCCCAACTGAGCTATTTCGGCAAAGTCTGTGTATGGCAAAAGTCACTAAGACCTCAACTGAGCTATGTTTGCATGGTTACACAAGGTTTAGTATCAATATTTTTCTGTCATCATGATTGCATGAAATGAAAAGAAAATATGTGTTTTATACTATAAATATATCCATTACAAACCCTTAATCAAACATTTAAGTAAAAGCTTTAACACATTGTGGTCAGGAAGCATTGTTAGATTACTTCAAATTTTCATAATAGTTAGAGTAGCATGACTTACAACATGAAAACAATATTTAAGCTGTATTTATGCACCGTGTTGTTAATTAAACATTCTCATCATTTAGAAGTTACTACTGAATACTCAACTATGTTAAGAAATGATGTTGTTTAAATTTGAAATAATTAAATTCTGATCACTACTCAAGGAAAAAAGAAAAATGCACTCAAACATGCCGAAACCCGGGATCAAACCAGGGACCTTTAGATCTTCAGTCTAACACTCTCCCAACTGAGCTGTTTCGGCAAGGTCAGTGTATGGCAAAAGTCACTAAGACCTCAACTGAGCTATGTTTGCATTGGTACACAAGGTTAAGTATCAATATTTTTCTGTCATCATGATTGCATGAAATGAAGAGAAAAGATGTGTTTTATACTGTAAATATATAAATTACAAACCCTTAATCATACATTTAAGTAAAAGTTTTAACAAATTGTGGTCAGGAAGCAGTTAGTTTACTTCAAATTTTCATAATAGAGTAGCATGATGGACAACATGAAAACAATTTTTAAGCTGTATTTATGCACCGTGTTGTTAAATAAACATTCTCATCATTTAGAAGTTACTACTGAATACTCAACTATGTTAAGAAACGATGTTGTTTACATATGAAATACTTAAAAACTGATAACTGCTCAAGGAAAGAAGACAAAAGGTACTGAAGCATGCTGAAACTCGGGACCTTTAGATCTTCAGTCTAATGCTCTCCCAACTGAGCTATTTCGGCAAAGTCTGTGTATGG
Organism: Taudactylus pleione; assembly: GCA_031769625.1. Taxonomy (NCBI): domain Eukaryota; kingdom Metazoa; phylum Chordata; class Amphibia; order Anura; family Myobatrachidae; genus Taudactylus; species Taudactylus pleione. Next base: position 669,417 of record JAUIMM010000592.1, on the reverse strand, counting down.
CAAAAGTCACTAAGACCTCAACTGAGCTATGTTTGCATGGTTACACAAGGTTTAGTATCAATATTTTTCTGTCATCATGATTGCATGAAATGAAAAGAAAATATGTGTTTTATACTATAAATATATCCATTACAAACCCTTAATCAAACATTTAAGTAAAAGCTTTAACAAATTGTGGTCAGGAAGCATTGTTAGATTACTTCAAATTTTCATAATAGTTAGAGTAGCATGACTTACAACATGAAAACAATATTTAAGCTGTATTTATGCACCGTGTTGTTGATTTAACATTCTCATCATTTAGAAGTTACTACTGAATACTCAGCTATGTTAAGAAATTATGTTGTTTAAATTTGAAATAATTAAATTCTGATCACTACTCAAGGAAAAAAGAAAAAATGCATTCAAACATGCCAAAACCCGGGATTGAACAAGGGACCTTTAGATCTTCAGTCTAACGCTCTCCCAACTGAGCTATTTCGGTAAAGTATGTGTATGACGAAAGAAACTAAGACCTCAACTGAGCTATGTTTGCATGGTTAGAAAAGGTTTAGTATCAATATTTTTCTGTCATCATGATTGCATGAAATGAAAAGAAAATATGTGTTTTATACTGTTTAACCCTTAATTATACATTTAAGTAAAAGTATTAACAAATTGTGGTCAGGAAGCATTGTTAGATTACTTCAATTTTTCATAATAGAGTAGCATGACGGACAACATGAAAACAATATTTAAGCTGTATTTATGCACCGTGTTGTTAAATAAACATTCTCATCATTTAGAAGTTACTACTGAATACTCAACTATGTTAAGAAATGATGTTGTTTAAATTTGAAATAATTAAATTCTGATCACTACTCAAGGAAAAAAGAAAAAATGCATTCAAACATGCCAAAACCCGGGATTGAACAAGGGACCTTTAGATCTTCAGTCTAACGCTCTCCCAACTGAGCTATTTCGGTAAAGTATGCATATAACGAAAGAAACTAAGACCTCAACTGAGCTATGTTTGCATGGTTAGACAAGGTTTAGTATCAATATTTTTCTGTCATCATGATTGCATGACATGAAAAGAAAATATGTGTTTTATACTGTTTAACCCTTAATTATACATTTAAGTAAAAGTATTAACAAATTGTGGTCAGGAAGCATTGTTAGATTACTTCAATTTTTCATAATAGAGTAGCATGATGGACAACATGAAAACAATTTTTAAGCTGTATTTATGCACCGTGTTGTTAAATAAACATTCTCATCATTTAGAAGTTACTACTGAATACTCAACTATGTTAAGAAACGATGTTGTTTACATATGAAATACTTAAAAACTGATAACTGCTCAAGGAAAGAAGACAAAAGGTACTGAAGCATGCTGAAACTCGGGACCTTTAGATCTTCAGTCTAATGCTCTCCCAACTGAGCTATTTCGGCAAAGTCTGTGTATGGCAAAAGTCACTAAGACCTCAACTGAGCTATGTTTGCATGGTTACACAAAGTTTAGTATCAATATTTTTCTGTCATCATGATTGCATGAAATGAAAAGAAAATATGTGTTTTATACTATAAATATATCCATTACAAACCCTTAATCAAACATTTAAGTAAAAGCTTTAACAAATTGTGGTCAGGAAGCATTGTTAGATTACTTCAAATTTTCATAATAGTTAGAGTAGCATGACTTACAACATGAAAACAATATTTAAGCTGTATTTATGCACCGTGTTGTTGATTAAACATTCTCATCATTTAGAAGTTACTACTGAATACTCAACTATGTTAAGAAATTATGTTGTTTAAATTTCAAATAATTAAATTCTGATCACTACTCAAGGAAAAAAGAAAAAATGCATTCAAACATGCCAAAACCCGGGATTGAACAAGGGACCTTTAGATCTTCAGTCTAACGCTCTCCCAACTGAGCTATTTCGGTAAAGTATGTGTATGACGAAAGAAGCTAAGACCTCAACTGAGCTATGTTTGCATGGTTAGACAAGGTTTAGTATCAATATTTTTCTGTCATCATGATTGCATGAAATGAAAAGAAAATATGTGTTTTATACTGTTTAACCCTTAATTATACATTTAAGTAAAAGTATTAACAAATTGTGGTCAGGAAGCATTGTTAGATTACTTCAATTTTTCATAATAGAGTAGCATGACGGACAACATGAAAACAATATTTAAGCTGTATTTATGCACCGTGTTGTTAAAAAAACATTCTCATCATTTAGAAGTTACTACTGAATACTCAACTATGTTAAGAAATGATGTTGTTTAAATTTGAAATAATTAAATTCTGATCACTACTCAAGGAAAAAAGAAAAATGCACTCAAACATGCCGAAACCCGGGATCGAACCAGGGACCTTTAGATCTTCAGTCTAACGCTCTCCCAACTGAGCTATTTCGGCAAGGTCAGTGTATGGCAAAAGTCACTAAGACCTCAACTGAGCTATGTTTGCATTGGTACACAAGGTTAAGTATCAATATTTTTCTGTCATCATGATTGCATGAAATGAAGAGAAAAGATGTGTTTTATACTGTAAATATATAAATTACAAACCCTTAATCATACATTTAAGTAAAAGTTTTAACAAATTGTGGTCAGGAAGCAGTTAGTTTACTTCAAATTTTCATAATAGAGTAGCATGATGGACAACATGAAAACAATTTTTAAGCTGTATTTATGCACCGTGTTGTTAAATAAACATTCTCATCATTTAGAAGTTACTACTGAATACTCAACTATGTTAAGAAACGATGTTGTTTACATATGAAATACTTAAAAACTGATAACTGCTCAAGGAAAGAAGACAAAAGGTACTGAAACATGCTGAAACTCGGGACCTTTAGATCTTCAGTCTAATGCTCTCCCAACTGAGCTATTTCGGCAAAGTCTGTGTATGGCAAAAGTCACTAAGACCTCAACTGAGCTATGTTTGCATGGTTACACAAGGTTTAGTATCAATATTTTTCTGTCATCATGATTGCATGAAATGAAAAGAAAATATGTGTTTTATACTATAAATATATCCATTACAAACCCTTAATCAAACATTTAAGTAAAAGCTTTAACAAATTGTGGTCAGGAAGCATTGTTAGATTACTTCAAATTTTCATAATAGTTAGAGTAGCATGACTTACAACATGAAATCAATATTTAAGCTGTTTTTATGCACCGTGTTGTTGATTAAACATTCTCATCATTTAGAAGTTACTACTGAATACTCAACTATGTTAAGAAATTATGTTGATTAAATTTGAAATAATTAAATTCTGATCACTACTCAAGGAAAAAAGAAAAAATGCATTCAAACATGCCAAAACCCGGGATTGAACAAGGGACCTTTAGATCTTCAGTCTAACGCTCTCCCAACTGAGCTATTTCGGTAAAGTATGTGTATGACGAAAGAAACTAAGACCTCAACTGAGCTATGTTTGCATGGTTAGACAAGGTTTAGTATCAATATTTTTCTGTCATCATGATTGCATGAAATGAAAAGAAAATATGTGTTTTATACTGTTTAACCCTTAATTATACATTTAAGTAAAAGTATTAACAAATTGTGGTCAGGAAGCATTGTTAGATTACTTCAATTTTTCATAATAGAGTAGCATGACGGACAACATGAAAACAATATTTAAGCTGTATTTATGCACCGTGTTGTTAAATAAACATTCTCATCATTTAGAAGTTACTACTGAATACTCAACTATGTTAAGAAATGATGTTGTTTAAATTTGAAATAATTAAATTCTGATCACTACTCAAGGAAAAAAGAAAAATGCACTCAAACATGCCGAAACCCGGGATCGAACCAGGGACCTTTAGATCTTCAGTCTAACGCTCTCCCAACTGAGCTATTTTGGCAAGGTCGGAGTATGGCATAAGTCACTAAGACCTCAACTGAGCTATGTTTGCATGGTTATACAAGGTTAAGTATCAATATTTTTCTGTCATCATGATTGCATGAAATGAAGAGAAAAGATGTGTTTTATACTGTAAATATATAAATTACAAACCCTTAATCATACATTTAAGTAAAAGTTTAACAAATTGTGGTCAGGAAGCAGTTAGTTTACTTCAAATTTTCATAATAGAGTAGCATGACGGACAACATGAAAACAATTTTTAAGCTGTATTTATGCACCGTGTTTTTAAATAAACATTCTCATCATTTAGAAGATACTACTGAATACTCAACTATGTTAAGAAATGATGTTGTTTAAATTTGAAATAATTAAATTCTGATCACTACTCAAGGAAAAAAGAAAAAATGCATTCAAACATGCCAAAACCCGGGATTGAACAAGGGACCTTTAGATCTTCAGTCTAACGCTCTCCCAACTGAGCTATTTCGGTAAAGTATGTGTATGACGAAAGAAACTAAGACCTCAACTGAGCTATGTTTGCATGGTTAGACAAGGTTTAGTATCAATATTTTTCTGTCATCATGATTGCATGAAATGAAAAGAAAATATGTGTTTTATACTGTTTAACCCTTAATTATACATTTAAGTAAAAGTATTAACAAATTGTGGTCAGGAAGCATTGTTAGATTACTTCAATTTTTCATAATAGAGTAGCATGACGGACAACATGAAAACAATATTTAAGCTGTATTTATGCACCGTGTTGTTAAATAAACATTCTCATCAATTAGAAGTTACTACTGAATACTCAACTATGTTAAGAAATGATGTTGTTTAAATTTGAAATAATTAAATTCTGATCACTACTCAAGGAAAAAAGAAAAATGCACTCAAACATGCCGAAACCCGGGATCGAACCAGAGACCTTTAGATCTTCAGTCTAACGCTCTCCCAACTGAGCTATTTTGGCAAGGTCGGAGTATGGCATAAGTCACTAAGACCTCAACTGAGCTATGTTTGCATGGTTACACAAGGTTAAGTATCAATATTTTTCTGTCATCATGATTGCATGAAATGAAGAGAAAAGATGTGTTTTATACTGTAAATATATAAATTACAAACCCTTAATCATACATTTAAGTAAAAGTTTAACAAATTGTGGTCAGGAAGCAGTTAAATTACTTCAAATTTTCATAATAGAGTAGCATGACGGACAACATGAAAACAATTTTTAAGCTGTATTTATGCACCGTGTTGTTAAATAAACATTCTCATCATTTAGAAGATACTACTGAATACTCAACTATGTTAAGAAATGATGTTGTTTACATTTGAAATAATTTAATACTGATAACTACTCAAGGAAAAAAGAAAAAAGGTACTCAAACATGCTGAGACCTGGGACCTTTAGATCTTCAGTCTAATGCTCTCCCAACTGAGCTATTTCGGCAATGTCTGTGTATGGCAAAAGTCACTAAGACCTCAACAGAGCTATGTTTGCATGCTTACACAAGGTTTAGTATCAATATTTTTCTGTCATCATGATTGCATGAAATGAAAAGAAAATCTGTGTTTTATACTGTAAATATATCCATTACAAACCCTTAATCATACATTTAAGTAAAAGTTTTAACAAATTGTGGTCAGGAAGCATTGTTAGATTACTTCAAATTTTCATAATAGTTAGAGTAGCATGACTTACAACATGAAAACAATATTTAAGCTGTATTTATGCACCGTGTTGTTAATTAAACATTCTCATCATTTAGAAGTTACTACTGAATACTCAACTATGTTAAGAAATGATGTTGATTAAATTTGAAATAATTAAATTCTGATCACTACTCAAGGAAAAAAGAAAAAATGCACTCAAACATGCCGAAACCCGGGACCTTTAGATCTTCAGTCTAACGCTCTCCCAACTGAGCTATTTCGGCAAGGTCGGTGTATGGCAAAAGTCACTAAGACCTCAACTGAGCTATGTTTGCATGGTTACACAAGGTTAAGTATCAATATTTTTCTGTCATCATGATTGCATGAAATGAAGAGAAAAGATGTGTTTTATACTGTAAATATATAAATTACAAACCCTTAATCGTACATTTAAGTAAAAGTTTTAACAAATTGTGGTCAGGAAGCAGTTAGTTTACTTCAAATTTTCTTAATAGAGTAGCATGATGGACAACATGAAAACAATTTTAAAGCTGTATTTAAGCACCGTGTTGTTAAATAAACATTCTCATCATTTAGAAGTTACTACTGAATACTCAACTATGTTAAGAAACGATGTTCTTTACATTTGAAATACTTAAAAACTGATAACTGCTCAAGGAAAGAAGAAAAAAGGTACTGAAACATGCTGAAACTCGGGACCTTTAGATCTTCAGTCTAATGCTCTCCCAACTGAGCTGTTTCGGCAAAGTCTGTGTATGGCAAAAGTCACTAAGACCTCAACTGAGCTATGTTTGCATGGTTAGACAAGGTTTAGTATCAATATTTTTCTGTCATCATGATTGCATGAAATGAAAAGAAAATATGTGTTTTATACTGTATAACCCTTAATTATACATTTAAGTAAAAGTTTTAACAAATTGTGGTCAGGAAGCATTGTTAGATTACTTAAATTTTTCATAATAGAGTAGCATGATGGACAACATGAAAACAATATTTAAGCTGTATTTATGCACCGTGTTGTTAAATAAACATTCTCATCATTTAGAAGTTACTACTGAATACTCAACTATATTAAGAAATGATGTTGTTTAAATTAGAAATAATTAAATTCTGATCACTACTCAAGGAAAAAAGAAAAATGCACTCAAACATGCCGAAACCCGGGATCGAACCAGGGACCTTTAGATCTTCAGTCTAATGCTCTCCCAACTGAGCTATTTCGGCAAGGTCGGAGTATGACATAAGTCACTAAGACCTCAACTGAGCTATGTTTGCATGGTTACACAAGGTTAAGTATCAATATTTTTCTGTCATCATGATTGCATGAAATGAAGAGAAAAGATGTGTTTTATACTGTAAATATATAAATTACAAACCCTTAATCGTACATTTAAGTAAAAGTTTTAACAAATTGTTGTCAGGAAGCAGTTAGTTTACTTCAAATTTTCATAATAGAGTAGCATGATGGACAACATGAAAACAATTTTTAAGCTGTATTTATGCACCGTGTTGTTAACTAAACATTCTCATCATTTAGAAGTTACTACTGAATACTCAACTATGTTAAGAAACGATGTTGTTTACATTTGAAATACTTTAAAACTGATAACTGCTCAAGGAAAGAAGAAAAAAGGTACTGAAACATGTTGAAACTCGGGACCTTTAGATCTTCAGTTTAATGCTCTCCCAACTGAGCTATTTTGGCAAAGTCTGTGAATGGCAAAAGTCACTAAGACCTCAACTGAGCTATGTTTGCATGGTTACACAAGGTTTAGTATCAATATTTTTCTGTCATCATAATTGCATGAATTGAAAAGAAAATATGTGTTTTATACTATAAATATATCCATTACAAACCCTTAATCATACATTTAAGTAAAAGCTTTAACAAATTGTGGTCAGGAAGCATTGTTAGATTACTTCAAATTTTCATAATAGTTAGAATAGCATGACTTACAACATGAAAACAATATTTAAGCTGTATTTATGCACCATGTTGTTAATTAAACATTCTCATCATTTAGATGTTACTACTGAATACTCAACTATGTTAAGAAATGATGTTGATTAAATTTGAAATAATTAAATTCTGATCACTACTCAAGGAAAAAAGAAAAAATGCACTCAAAAATGCCAAAACCCGGGATCGAACCAGGGACCTTTAGATCTTCAGTCTAACGCTCTCCCAACTGAGCTATTTCGGCAAGGTCGGTGTATGGCAAAAGTCACTAAGACCTCAACTGAGCTATGTTTGCATGGTTACACAAGGTTAAGTATCAATATTTTTCTGTCATCATGATTGCATGAAATGAAGAGAAAAGATGTGTTTTATACTGTAAATATATAAATTACAAACCCTTAATCGTACATTTAAGTAAAAGTTTTAACAAATTGTGGTCAGGAAGCAGTTAGTTTACTTCAAATTTTCTTAATAGAGTAGCATGATGGACAACATGAAAACAATTTTTAAGCTGTATTTATGCACCGTGTTGTTAAATAAACATTCTCATCATTTAGAAGTTACTACTGAATACTCAACTATGTTAAGAAACGATGTTGTTTACATTTGAAATACTTAAAAACTGATAACTGCTCAAGGAAAGAAGAAAAAAGGTACTGAAACATGCTGAAACTCGGGACCTTTAGATCTTCAGTCTAATGCTCTCCCAACTGAGGTATTTCGTCAAAGTCTGTGTATGGCAAAAGTCACTAAGACCTCAACTGAGCTATGTTTGCATGGTTACACAAGGTTTAGTATCAATATTTTTCTGTCATCGTGATTGCATGAAATGAAAAGAAAATATGTGTTTTATACTATAAATATATCCATTACAAACCCTTAATCAAACATTTAAGTAAAAGCTTTAACACATTGTGGTCAGGAAGCATTGTTAGATAACTTCAAATTTTCATAATAGTTAGAGTAGCATGACTTACAACATGAAAACAATATTTAAGCTGTATTTATACACCATGTTGTTAATTAAACAGTCTCATCATTTAGAAGTTACTACTGAATACTCAACTATGTTAAGAAATGATGTTGTTTAAATTTGAAATAATTAAATTCTGATTACTACTCAAGGAAAAAAGAAAAAAGCTACTCAAATATGCTGAGACCCGGGACCTTTAGATCTTCAGTATAACGCTCTCCCAACTGAGCTATTTCGGCAAGGTCAGTGTATGGCAAAAGTCACTAAGACCTCAACTGAGCTATGTTTGCATTCGTACACAAGGTTAAGTATCAATATTTTTCTGTCCTCATGATTGCATGAAATGAAGAGAAAAGATGTGTTTTATACTGTAAATATATAAATTACAAACCCTTAATCATACATTTAAGTAAAAGTTTTAACAAATTGTGGTCAGGAAGCAGTTAGTTTACTTAAAATTTTCTTAATTGAGTAGCATGATGGACAACATGAAAACAATTTTTAAGCTGTATTTATGCACCGTGTTGTTAAATAAACATTCTCATCATTTAGAAGTTACTACTGAATACTCAACTATGTTAAGAAACGATGTTGTTTACATTTGAAATACTTAAAAACTGATAACTGCTCAAGGAAAGAAGAAAAAAGGTACTGAAACATGCTGAAACTCGGGACCTTTAGATCTTCAGTCTAATGCTCTCCCAACTGAGCTATTTCGGCAAAGTCTGTGTATGGCAAAAGTCACTAAGACCTCAACTGAGCTATGTTTGCATGGTTACACAAGGTTTAGTATTAATATTTTTCTGTCATCATGATTGCATGAAATGAAAAGAAAATATGTGTTTTATACTATAAATATATCCATTACAAACACTTAATCAAACATTTAAGTAAAAGCTTTAACAATTTGTGGTCAGGAAGCATTGTTAGATTACTTCACATTTTCATAATAGTTAGAGTAGCATGACTTACAACATGAAAACAATATTTAAGCTGTATTTATGCACCGTGTTGTTAATTAATCATTATCATCATTTAGAAGTTACTATTGAACAAGGGACCTTTAGATCTTCAGTCTAACGCTCTCCCAACTGAGCTATTTCGGCAAAGTATGTGTATGACGAAAGTCACTAAGACCTCAACTGAGCTATGTTTGCATGGTTAGACAAGGTTTAGTATCAATATTTTTCTGTCATCATGATTGCATGAAATGAAAAGAAAATATGTGTTTTATACTGTTTAACCCTTAATTATAAATTTAAGTAAAAGTATTATCAAATTGTGGTCAGGAAGCATTGTTAGATTACTTCAATTTTTCATAATAGAGTAGCATGACGGACAACATGAAAACAATATTTAAGCTGTATTTATGCACCGTGTTGTTAAATCAACATTCTCATCATTTAGAAGTTACTACTGAATACTCAACTATGTTAAGAAATGATGTTGTTTAAATTTGAAATAATTAAATTCTGATCACTACTCAAGGAAAAAAGAAAAATGCACTCAAACATGCCGAAACCCAGGACCGAACCAGGGACCTTTAGATCTTCAGTCTAACGCTCTCCCAACTGAGCTATTTCCGCAAGGTCGGAGTATGGCATAAGTCACTAAGACCTCAACTGAGCTATGTTTGCATGGTTACACAAGGTTAAGTATCAATATTTTTCTGTCATCATGATTGCATGAAATGAAGAGAAAAGATGTGTTTTATACTGTAAATATATAAATTACAAACCCTTAATCGTACATTTAAGTAAAAGTTTTAACAAATTGTGGTCAGGAAGCAGTTAAATTACTTCAAATTTTCATAATAGAGTAGCATGACGGACAACATGAAAACAATTTTTAAGCTGTATTGATGCACCGTGTTGTTAAATAAACATTCTCATCATTTAGAAGATACTACTGAATACTCAACTATGTTAAGAAATGATGTTGTTTACATTTGAAATAATTTAATACTGATAACTACTCAAGGAAAAAAGAAAAAATGTACTCAAACATGCTGAAACCCAGGACCTTTAAATCTTCAGTCTAACGCTCTCCCAACTGAGCTATTTCGTCAAAGTCTGTGTATGGCAAAAGTCACTAAGACCTCAACTGAGCTATATTTGCATGGTTACACAAAGTTTAGTATCAATATTTTTCTGTCATCATGATTGCATGAAATGAAGAGAAAAGATGTGTTTTATACTGTAAATATATAAATTACAAACCCTTAATCATGCATTTAAGTAAAAGTTTTAACAAATTGTGGTCAGTAAACAGTTAGTTTACTTCAAATTTTCATAATAGAGTAGCATGACGGACAACATGAAAACAATATTTAAGCTGTATTTATGCACCGTGTTATTAAATAAACATTCTCATCATTTAGAAGATACTACTGAATACTCAACTATGTTAAGAAATGATGTTGTTTACATTTGAAATAATTAAATACTGATAACTACTCAAGGAAAAAAGAAAAAAGGTACTCAAATATGCTGAGACCCGGGACCTTTAGATCTTCAGTCTAATGCTCTCCCAACTGAGCTATTTCGGCAATGTCTGTGTATGGCAAAAGTCAGTAAGACCTCAACTGAGCTATGTTTGCATGCTTACACAAGGTTTAGTATCAATATTTTTCTGTCATCATGATTGCATGAAATGAAAAGAAAATCTGTGTTTTATACTGTAAATATATCCATTACAAACCCTTAATCATACATTTAAGTAAAAGTTTTAACAAATTGTGGTCAGGAAGCATTGTTAGATTACTTCAAATTTTCATAATAGTTATAGTAGCATGACTTACAACATGAAAACAATATTTAAGCTGTATTTATGCACCGTGTTGTTAATTAAACATTCTCATCATTTAGAAGTTACTACTGAATACTCAACTATGTTAAGAAATGATGTTGATTAAATTTGAAATAATTAAATTCTGATCACTACTCAAGGAAAAAAGAAAAAATGCACTCAAACATGCCGAAACCCGGGACCTTTAGATCTTCAGTCTAATGCTCTCCCAACTGAGCTATTTCGGCAAGGTCGGTGTATGGCAAAAGTCACTAAGACCTCAACTGAGCTATGTTTGCATGGTTACACAAGGTTAAGTATCAATATTTTTCTGTCATCATGATTGCATGAAATGAAGAGAAAAGATGTGTTTTATACTGTAAATATATAAATTACAAACCCTTAATCATACATTTAAGTAAAAGTTTTAACAAATTGTGGTCAGGAAGCAGTTATTTTTCTTCAAATTTTCTTAATAGAGTAGCATGATGGACAACATGAATACAATTTTCAAGCTGTATTTATGCACCGTGTTGTTAAATAAACATTCTCATCATTTAGAAGTTACTACTGAATACTCAACTATGTTAAGAAACGATGTTGTTTACATTTGAAATACTTAAAAACTGATAACTGCTCAAGGAAAGAAGAAAAAAGGTACTGAACCATGCTGAAACAAGGGACCTTTAGATCTTCAGTCTAATGCTCTCCCAACTGAGCTATTTCGGCAAAGTCTGTGTATGGCAAAAGTCACTAAGACCTCAACTGAGCTATGTTTGCATGGTTACACAAGGTTTTGTATCAATATTTTTCTGTCATCATGATTGCATGAAATGAAAAGAAAATATGTGTTTTATACTGTAAATATATCCATTACAAACCCTTAATCAAACATTTAAGTAAAAGCTTTAACAAATTGTGGTCAGGAAGCATTGTTAGATTACTTCATATTTTCATAATAGTTAGAGTAGCATGACTTACAACATGACAACAATATTTAAGCTGTATTTATGCACCGTGTTGTTAATTAAACATTCTCATCATTTAGAAGTTACTACTGAATACCCAACTATGTTAAGAAATGATGTTGATTAAATTTGAAATAATTAAATTCTGATCACTACTCAAGGAAAAAAGAAAAAATGCACTCTAACATGCCGAAACCCGGGATCGAACCAGGGACTTTTAGATCTTCAGTCTAACGCTCTCCCAACTGAGCTATGTCGGCAAAGTATGTGTATGACAAAAGTCACTAAGACCTCAACTGAGCTATGTTTGCATGGTTAGACAAGGTTTAGTATCAATATTTTTCTGTCATCATGATTGCTTGAAATGAAAAGAAAATATGTGTTTTATACTGTATAACCCTTAATTATACATTTAAGTAAAAGTATTAACAAATTGTGGTCAGGAAGCATTGTTAGATTACTTCAATTTTTCATAATAGAGTAGCATGACGGACAACATGAAAACAATATTTAAGCTGTATTTATGCACCGTGTTGTTAAATAAACATTCTCATCATTTAGAAGTTACTAATGAATACTCAACTATATTAAGAAATTATGTTGTTTAAATTTGAAATAATTAAATTCTGATCACTACTCAAGGAAAAAAGAAAAATGCACTCAAACATGCCGAAACCCGGGATCGAACCAGGGACCTTTAGATCTTCAGTCTAACGCTCTCCCAACTGAGCTATTTCGGCAAGGTCGGAGTATGGCATAAGTCACTAAGACCTCAACTGAGCTATGTTTGCATGGTTACACAAGGTTAAGTATCAATATTTTTCTGTCATCATGATTGCATGAAATGAAGAGAAAAGATGTGTTTTATACTGTAAATATAAAAATTACAAACCCTTAATCGTACATTTAAGTAAAAGTTTTAACAAATTGTGGTCAGGAAGCAGTTAAATTACTTCAAATTTTCAGAATAGAGTAGCATGATGGACAACATGAAAACAATTTTTAAGCTGTATTTATGCACTGTGTTGTTAAATAAACATTCTCATCATTTAGAAGATACTAATGAATACTCAACTATGTTAAGAAATGATGTTGTTTACATTTGAAATAATTTAATACTGATAACTACTCAAGGAAAAAAGAAAAAATGTACTCAAACATGCTGAAACCCGGGACCTTTAAATCTTCAGTCTAACGTTCTCCCAACTGAGCAATTTCGTCAAAGTCTGTGTATGGCAAAAGTCACTAAGACCTCAACTGAGCTATATTTGCATGGTTACACAAAGTTTAGTATCAATATTTTTCTGTCATCATGATTGCATGAAATGAAGAGAAAAGATGTGTTTTATACTGTAAATATATAAATTACAAACCCTTAATCATACATTTAAGTAAAAGTTTTAACAAATTGTGGTCAGTAAACAGTTAGTTTACTTCAAATTTTCATAATAGAGTAGCATGACGGACAACATGAAAACAATGTTTAAGCTGTATTTATGCACCGTGTTATTAAATAAACATTCTCATCATTTAGAAGATACTACTGAATACTCAACTATGTTAAGAAACGATGTTGTTTACATTTGAAATAATAAAATACTGATAACTACTCAAGGAAAAAAGAAAAAAGGTACTCAAACATGCTGAGACCCGGGACCTTTAGATCTTCAGTCTAATGCTCTCCCAACTGAGCTATTTCGGCAATGTCTGTGTATGGCAAAAGTCAGTAAGACCTCAACTGAGCTATGTTTGCATGCTTACACAAGGTTTAGTATCAATATTTTTCTGTCATCATGATTGCATGAAATGAAAAGAAAATCTGTGTTTTATACTGTAAATATATCCATTACAAACCCTTAATCATACATTTAAGTAAAAGTTTTAACAAATTGTGGTCAGGAAGCATTGTTAGATTACTTCAAATTTTCATAATAGTTAGAGTAGCATGACTTACAACATGAAAACAATATTTAAGCTGTATTTATGCACCGTGTTGTTAATTAAACATTCTCATCATTTAGAAGTTACTACTGAATACTCAACTATGTTAAGAAATGATGTTGATTAAATTTGAAATAATTAAATTCTGATCACTACTCAAGGAAAAAAGAAAAAATACACTCAAACATGCCGAAACCCGGGACCTTTAGATCTTCAGTCTAACGCTCTCCCAACTGAGCTATTTCGGCAAGGTCGGTGTATGGCAAAAGTCACTAAGACCTCAACTGAGCTATGTTTGCATGGTTACACAAGGTTAAGTATCAATATTTTTCTGTCATCATGATTGCATGAAATGAAGAGAAAAGATGTGTTTTATACTGTAAATATATAAATTACAAACCCTTAATCGTACATTTAAGTAAAAGTTTTAACAAATTGTGGTCAGGAAGCAGTTAGTTTACTTCAAATTTTCATAATAGAGTAGCATGATGGACAACATGAAAACAATTTTTAAGCTGTATTTATGCACCGTGTTGTTAAATAAACATTCTCATCATTTAGAAGTTATTACTGAATACTCAACTATGTTAAGAAACGATGTTGTTTACATTTGAAATACTTAAAAACTGATAACTGCTCAAGGAAAGAAGAAAAAAGGTACTGAAACATGCTGAAACTCGGGACCTTTAGATCTTCAGTCTAATGCTCTCCCAACTGAGCTATTTCGGCAAAGTCTGTGTATGGCAAAAGTCACTAAGACCTCAACTGAGCTTTGTTTGCATGGTTACACAAGGTTTAGTATCAATATTTTTCTGTCATCATGATTGCATGAAATGAAAAGAAAATATGTGTTTTATACTATAAATATATCCATTACAAACCCTTAATCAAATATTTAAGTAAAAGCTTTAACACATTGTTTTCAGGAAGCATTGTTAGATTACTTCAAATTTTCATAATAGTTAGAGTAGCATGACTTACAACATGAAAACAATATTTAAGCTGTATTTATGCACCGTGTTGTTAATTAATCATTATCATCATTTAGAAGTTACTACTGAATACTCAACTATGTTAAGAAATGATGTTGATTAAATTTGAAATAATTAAATTCTGATCACTACTCAAGGAAAAAAGAAAAAATGCACTCAAGCATGCCGAAACACGGGATCAAACAAGGGACCTTTAGATCATCAGTCTAACGCTCTCCCAACTGAGCTATTTCGGCAAAGTACGTGTATGACGAAAGTCACTAAGACCTCAACTGAGCTATGTTTGCATGGTTACACAAGGTTTAGTATCAATATTTTTCTGTCATCATGATTGCATGAAATGAAAAGAAAATATGTGTTTTATACTGTTTAACCCTTAATTATACATTTAAGTAAAAGGATTAACAAATTGTGGTCAGGAAGCATTGTTAGATTACTTCAATTTTTCATAATAGAGTAGCATGACGGACAACATGAAAACAATATTTAAGCTGTATTTATGCACCGTGTTGTTAAATAAACATTCTCATCATTTAGAAGTTACTACTGAATACTCAACTATGTTAAGAAATTATGTTGTTTAAATTTGAAATAATTAAATTCTGATCACTACTCAAGGAAAAAAGAAAAATGCACTCAAACATGCCGAAACCCGGGATCGAACCTGGAACCTTTAGATCTTCAGTCTTACGCTCTCCCAACTGAGCTATTTTGGCAAGGTCGGAGTATGGCATAAGTCACTAAGACCTCAACTGAGCTATGTTTGCATGGTTACACAAGGTTAAGTATCAATATTTTTCTGTCATCATGATTGCATGAAATGAAGAGAAAAGATGTGTTTTATACTGTAAATATATAAATTACAAACCCTTAATCGTACATTTAAGTAAAAGTTTTAACAAATTGTGGTCAGGAAGCAGTTAAATTACTTCAAATTTTCATAATAGAGTAGCATGATGGACAACATGAAAACAATTTTTAAGCTGTATTTATGCACCGTGTTGTTAAATAAACATTCTCATCATTTAGAAGATACTAATGAATACTCAACTATGTTAAGAAATGATGTTGTTTACATTTGAAATAATTTAATACTGATAACTACTCAAGGAAAAAAGAAAAAATGTACTCAAACATGCTGAAACCCGGGACCTTTAAATCTTCAGTCTAACGTTCTCCCAACTGAGCAATTTCGTCAAAGTCTGTGTATGGCAAAAGTCACTAAGACCTCAACTGAGCTATATTTGCATGGTTACACAAAGTTTAGTATCAATATTTTTCTGTCATCATGATTGCATGAAATGAAGAGAAAAGATGTGTTTTATACTGTAAATATATAAATTACAAACCCTTAATCATACATTTAAGTAAAAGTTTTAACAAATTGTGGTCAGTAAACAGTTAGTTTACTTCAAATTTTCATAATAGAGTAGCATGACGGACAACATGAAAACAATGTTTAAGCTGTATTTATGCACCGTGTTATTAAATAAACATTCTCATCATTTAGAAGATACTACTGAATACTCAACTATGTTAAGAAACGATGTTGTTTACATTTGAAATAATAAAATACTGATAACTACTCAAGGAAAAAAGAAAAAAGGTACTCAAACATGCTGAGACCCGGGACCTTTAGATCTTCAGTCTAATGCTCTCCCAACTGAGCTATTTCGGCAATGTCTGTGTATGGCAAAAGTCAGTAAGACCTCAACTGAGCTATGTTTGCATGCTTACACAAGGTTTAGTATCAATATTTTTCTGTCATCATGATTGCATGAAATGAAAAGAAAATCTGTGTTTTATACTGTAAATATATCCATTACAAACCCTTAATCATACATTTAAGTAAAAGTTTTAACAAATTGTGGTCAGGAAGCATTGTTAGATTACTTCAAATTTTCATAATAGTTAGAGTAGCATGACTTACAACATGAAAACAATATTTAAGCTGTATTTATGCACCGTGTTGTTAATTAAACATTCTCATCATTTAGAAGTTACTACTGAATACTCAACTATGTTAAGAAATGATGTTGATTAAATTTGAAATAATTAAATTCTGATCACTACTCAAGGAAAAAAGAAAAAATACACTCAAACATGCCGAAACCCGGGACCTTTAGATCTTCAGTCTAACGCTCTCCCAACTGAGCTATTTCGGCAAGGTCGGTGTATGGCAAAAGTCACTAAGACCTCAACTGAGCTATGTTTGCATGGTTACACAAGGTTAAGTATCAATATTTTTCTGTCATCATGATTGCATGAAATGAAGAGAAAAGATGTGTTTTATACTGTAAATATATAAATTACAAACCCTTAATCGTACATTTAAGTAAAAGTTTTAACAAATTGTGGTCAGGAAGCAGTTAGTTTACTTCAAATTTTCATAATAGAGTAGCATGATGGACAACATGAAAACAATTTTTAAGCTGTATTTATGCACCGTGTTGTTAAATAAACATTCTCATCATTTAGAAGTTATTACTGAATACTCAACTATGTTAAGAAACGATGTTGTTTACATTTGAAATACTTAAAAACTGATAACTGCTCAAGGAAAGAAGAAAAAAGGTACTGAAACATGCTGAAACTCGGGACCTTTAGATCTTCAGTCTAATGCTCTCCCAACTGAGCTATTTCGGCAAAGTCTGTGTATGGCAAAAGTCACTAAGACCTCAACTGAGCTTTGTTTGCATGGTTACACAAGGTTTAGTATCAATATTTTTCTGTCATCATGATTGCATGAAATGAAAAGAAAATATGTGTTTTATACTATAAATATATCCATTACAAACCCTTAATCAAATATTTAAGTAAAAGCTTTAACACATTGTTTTCAGGAAGCATTGTTAGATTACTTCAAATTTTCATAATAGTTAGAGTAGCATGACTTACAACATGAAAACAATATTTAAGCTGTATTTATGCACCGTGTTGTTAATTAATCATTATCATCATTTAGAAGTTACTACTGAATACTCAACTATGTTAAGAAATGATGTTGATTAAATTTGAAATAATTAAATTCTGATCACTACTCAAGGAAAAAAGAAAAAATGCACTCAAGCATGCCGAAACACGGGATCAAACAAGGGACCTTTAGATCATCAGTCTAACGCTCTCCCAACTGAGCTATTTCGGCAAAGTACGTGTATGACGAAAGTCACTAAGACCTCAACTGAGCTATGTTTGCATGGTTACACAAGGTTTAGTATCAATATTTTTCTGTCATCATGATTGCATGAAATGAAAAGAAAATATGTGTTTTATACTGTTTAACCCTTAATTATACATTTAAGTAAAAGGATTAACAAATTGTGGTCAGGAAGCATTGTTAGATTACTTCAATTTTTCATAATAGAGTAGCATGACGGACAACATGAAAACAATATTTAAGCTGTATTTATGCACCGTGTTGTTAAATAAACATTCTCATCATTTAGAAGTTACTACTGAATACTCAACTATGTTAAGAAATTATGTTGTTTAAATTTGAAATAATTAAATTCTGATCACTACTCAAGGAAAAAAGAAAAATGCACTCAAACATGCCGAAACCCGGGATCGAACCTGGAACCTTTAGATCTTCAGTCTAACGCTCTCCCAACTGAGCTATTTTGGCAAGGTCGGAGTATGGCATAAGTCACTAAGACCTCAACTGAGCTATGTTTGCATGGTTACACAAGGTTAAGTATCAATATTTTTCTGTCATCATGATTGCATGAAATGAAGAGAAAAGATGTGTTTTATACTGTAAATATATAAATTACAAACCCTTAATCGTACATTTAAGTAAAAGTTTTAACAAATTGTGGTAAGGAAGCAGTTAAATTACTTCAAATTTTCATAATAGAGTAGCATGATTGACAACATGAAAACAATTTTTAAGCTGTATTTATGCACCGTGTTGTTATATAAACATTCTCATAATTTAGAAGATACTACTGAATACTCAACTATGTTAAGAAATGATGTTGTTTACATTTGAAATAATTTAATACTGATAACTACTCAAGGAAAAAAGAAAAAATGTACTCAAACATGCTGAAACCCGGGACCTTTAAATCTTCAGTCTAACGCTCTCCCAACTGAGCTATTTCGGCAAAGTCCGTGTATGGCAAAAGTCACTAAGACCTCAACTGAGCTATGTTTGCATGGTTACACAAGGTTTAGTATCAATATTTTTCTGTCATCATGATTGCATGAATTGAAAAGAAAATATGTGTTTTATACTATAAATATATCCATTACAAACCCTTAATCATACATTTAAGTAAAAGCTTTAACAAATTGTGGTCAGGAAGCATTGTTAGATTACTTCAAATTTTCATAATAGTTAGAGTAGCATGACTTACAACATGAAAACAATATTTAAGCTGTATTTATGCACCATGTTGTTAATTAAACATTCTCATCATTTAGAAGTTACTACTGAATACTCAACTATGTTAAGAAATGATGTTGATTAAATTTGAAATAATTAAATTCTGATCACTACTCAAGGAAAAAAGAAAAAATGCACTCAAACATGCCGAAACCCGGGATCGAACAAGGGACCTTTAGATCTTCAGTCTAACGCTCTCCCAACTGAGCTCTTTCGGCAAGGTCGGTGTATGGCAAAAGTCACTAAGACCTCAACTGAGCTATGTTTGCATGGTTACACAAGGTTAAGTATCAATATTTTTCTGTCATCATGATTGCATGAAATGAAGAGAAAAGATGTGTTTTATACTGTAAATATATAAATTACAAACCCTTAATCGTACATTTAAGTAAAAGTTTTAACAAATTGTGGTCAGGAAGCAGTTAGTTTACTTCAAATTTTCTTAATAGAGTAGCATGATGGACAACATGAAAACAATTTTTAAGCTGTATTTATGCACCGTGTTGTTAAATAAACATTCTCATCATTTAGAAGTTACTACTGAATACTCAACTATGTTAAGAAACAATGTTGTTTAAATTTGAAATACTTAAAAACAGATAACTGCTCAAGGAAAGAAGAAAAAAGGTACTGAAACATGCTGAAACTCGGGACCTTTAGATCTTCAGTCTAATGCTCTCCCAACTGAGCAATTTCGGCAAAGTCTGTGTATGGCAAAAGTCACTAAGACCTCAACTGAGCTATATTTGCATGGTTACACAAAGTTTAGTATCAATATTTTTCTGTCATCATGATTGCATGAAATGAAGAGAAAAGATGTGTTTTATACTGTAAATATATAAATTACAAACCCTTAATCATACATTTAAGTAAAAGTTTTAACAAATTGTTGTCAGTAAACAGTTAGTTTACTTCAAATTTTCATAATAGAGTAGCATGACGGACAACATGAAAACAATGTTTAAGCTGTATTTATGCACCGTGTTATTAAATAAACATTCTCATCATTTAGAAGATACTACTGAATACTCAACTATGTTAAGAAACGATGTTGTTTACATTTGAAATAATAAAATACTGATAACTACTCAAGGAAAAAAGAAAAAAGGTACTCAAACATGCTGAGACCCGGGACCTTTAGATCTTCAGTCTAATGCTCTCCCAACTGAGCTATTTCGGCAATGTCTGTGTATGGCAAAAGTCAGTAAGACCTCAACTGAGCTATGTTTGCATGCTTACACAAGGTTTAGTATCAATATTTTTCTGTCATCATGATTGCATGAAATGAAAAGAAAATCTGTGTTTTATACTGTAAATATATCCATTACAAACCCTTAATCATACATTTAAGTAAAAGTTTTAACAAATTGTGGTCAGGAAGCATTGTTAGATTACTTCAAATTTTCATAATAGTTAGAGTAGCATGACTTACAACATGAAAACAATATTTAAGCTGTATTTATGCACCGTGTTGTTAATTAAACATTCTCATCATTTAGAAGTTACTACTGAATACTCAACTATGTTAAGAAATGATGTTGATTAAATTTGAAATAATTAAATTCTGATCACTACTCAAGGAAAAAAGAAAAAATGCACTCAAACATGCCGAAACCCGGGACCTTTAGATCTTCAGTCTAATGCTCTCCCAACTGAGCTATTTCAGCAAGGTCGGTGTATGGCAAAAGTCACTAAGACCTCAACTGAGCTATGTTTGCATGGTTACACAAGGTTAAGTATCAATATTTTTCTGTCATCATGATTGCATGAAATGAAGAGAAAAGATGTGTTTTATACTGTAAATATATAAATTACAAACCCTTAATCGTACATTTAAGTAAAAGTTTTAACAAATTGTGGTCAGGAAGCAGTTAGTTTACTTCAAATTTTCTTAATAGAGTAGCATGATGGACAACATGAAAACAATTTTTAAGCTGTATTTATGCACCGTGTTGTTAAATAAACATTCTCATCATTTAGAAGTTACTACTGAATACTCAACTATGTTAAGAAACAATGTTGTTTAAATTTGAAATACTTAAAAACTGATAACTGCTCAAGGAAAGAAGAAAAAAGGTACTGAAACATGCTGAAACTCGGGACCTTTAGATCTTCAGTCTAATGCTCTCCCAACTGAGCTATTTCGGCAAAGTCTGTGTATGGCAAAAGTCACTAAGACCTCAACTGAGCTATGTTAGCATGGTTACACAAGGTTTAGTATCAATATTTTTCTGTCATCATGATTGCATGAAATGAAAAGAAAATATGTGTTTTATACTATAAATATATCCATTACAAACCCTTAATCAAACATTTAAGTAAAAGCTTTAACACATTGTGGTCAGGAAGCATTGTTAGATTACTTCAAATTTTCATAATAGTTAGAGTAGCATGACTTACAACATGAAAACAATATTTAAGCTGTATTTATGCACCGTGTTGTTAATTAATCATTATCATCATTTAGAAGTTACTACTGAATACTCAACTATGTTAAGAAATGATGTTGATTAAATTTGAAATAATTAAATTCTGATCACTACTCAAGGAAAAAAGAAAAAATGCACTCAAACATGCCGAAACCCGGGACCTTTAGATCTTCAGTCTAATGCTCTCCCAACTGAGCTATTTCGGCAAGGTCGGTGTATGGCAAAAGTCACTAAGACCTCAACTGAGCTATGTTTGCATGGTTACACAAGGTTAAGTATCAATATTTTTCTGTCATCATGATTGCATGAAATGAAGAGAAAAGATGTGTTTTATACTGTAAATATATAAATTAAAAAACCCTTAATCGTACATTTAAGTAAAAGTTTTAACAAATTGTGGTCAGGAAGCAGTTATTTTTCTTCAAATTTTCTTAATAGAGTAGCAGGACGGACAACATGAATACAATTTTCAAGCTGTATTTATGCACCGTGTTGTTAAATAAACATTCTCATCATTTAGAAGTTACTACTGAATACTCAACTATGTTAAGAAACGATGTTGTTTACATTTGAAATACTTAAAAACTGATAACTGCTCAAGGAAAGAAGAAAAAAGGTACTGAACCATGCTGAAACAAGGGACCTTTAGATCTTCAGTCTAATGCTCTCCCAACTGAGCTATTTCGGCAAAGTCTGTGTATGGCAAAAGTCACTAAGACCTCAACTGAGCTATGTTTGCATGGTTACACAAGGTTTTGTATCAATATTTTTCTGTCATCATGATTGCATGAAATGAAAAGAAAATATGTGTTTTATACTATAAATATATCCATTACAAACCCTTAATCAAACATTTAAGTAAAAGCTTTAACACATTGTTTTCAGGAAGCATTGTTAGATTACTTCAAATTTTCATAATAGTTAGAGTAGCATGACTTACAACATGAAAACAATATTTAAGCTGTATTTATGCACCGTGTTGTTAATTAATCATTATCATCATTTAGAAGTTACTACAGAATACTCAACTATGTTAAGAAATGATGTTGATTAAATTTGAAATAATTAAATTCTGATCACTACTCAAGGAAAAAAGAAAAAATGCACTCAAGCATGCCGAAACCCGGGATCGAACAAGGGACCTTTAGATCTTCAGTCTAACGCTCTCCCAACTGAGCTATTTCGGCAAAGCACGTGTATGACGAAAGTCACTAAGACCTCAACTGAGCTATGTTTGCATGGTTACACAAGGTTTAGTATCAATATTTTTCTGTCATCATGATTGCATGAAATGAAAAGAAAATCTGTGTTTTATACTGTAAATATATCCATTACAAACCCTTAATCATACATTTAAGTAAAAGTTTTAACAAATTGTGGTCAGGAAGCATTGTTAGATTACTTCAAATTTTCATAATAGTTAGAGTAGCATGACTTACAACATGAAAACAATATTTAAGCTGTATTTATGCACCGTGTTGTTAATTAAACATTCTCATCATTTAGAAGTTACTACTGAATACTCAACTATGTTAAGAAATGATGTTGATTAAATTTGAAATAATTAAATTCTGATCACTACTCAAGGAAAAAAGAAAAAATGCACTCAAACATGCCGAAACCCGGGACCTTTAGATCTTCAGTCTAATGCTCTCCCAACTGAGCTATTTCAGCAAGGTCGGTGTATGGCAAAAGTCACTAAGACCTCAACTGAGCTATGTTTGCATGGTTACACAAGGTTAAGTATCAATATTTTTCTGTCATCATGATTGCATGAAATGAAGAGAAAAGATGTGTTTTATACTGTAAATATATAAATTACAAACCCTTAATCGTACATTTAAGTAAAAGTTTTAACAAATTGTGGTCAGGAAGCAGTTAGTTTACTTCAAATTTTCTTAATAGAGTAGCATGATGGACAACATGAAAACAATTTTTAAGCTGTATTTATGCACCGTGTTGTTAAATAAACATTCTCATCATTTAGAAGTTACTACTGAATACTCAACTATGTTAAGAAACAATGTTGTTTAAATTTGAAATACTTAAAAACTGATAACTGCTCAAGGAAAGAAGAAAAAAGGTACTGAAACATGCTGAAACTCGGGACCTTTAGATCTTCAGTCTAATGCTCTCCCAACTGAGCTATTTCGGCAAAGTCTGTGTATGGCAAAAGTCACTAAGACCTCAACTGAGCTATGTTAGCATGGTTACACAAGGTTTAGTATCAATATTTTTCTGTCATCATGATTGCATGAAATGAAAAGAAAATATGTGTTTTATACTATAAATATATCCATTACAAACCCTTAATCAAACATTTAAGTAAAAGCTTTAACACATTGTGGTCAGGAAGCATTGTTAGATTACTTCAAATTTTCATAATAGTTAGAGTAGCATGACTTACAACATGAAAACAATATTTAAGCTGTATTTATGCACCGTGTTGTTAATTAATCATTATCATCATTTAGAAGTTACTACTGAATACTCAACTATGTTAAGAAATGATGTTGATTAAATTTGAAATAATTAAATTCTGATCACTACTCAAGGAAAAAAGAAAAAATGCACTCAAACATGCCGAAACCCGGGACCTTTAGATCTTCAGTCTAATGCTCTCCCAACTGAGCTATTTCGGCAAGGTCGGTGTATGGCAAAAGTCACTAAGACCTCAACTGAGCTATGTTTGCATGGTTACACAAGGTTAAGTATCAATATTTTTCTGTCATCATGATTGCATGAAATGAAGAGAAAAGATGTGTTTTATACTGTAAATATATAAATTAAAAAACCCTTAATCGTACATTTAAGTAAAAGTTTTAACAAATTGTGGTCAGGAAGCAGTTATTTTTCTTCAAATTTTCTTAATAGAGTAGCAGGACGGACAACATGAATACAATTTTCAAGCTGTATTTATGCACCGTGTTGTTAAATAAACATTCTCATCATTTAGAAGTTACTACTGAATACTCAACTATGTTAAGAAACGATGTTGTTTACATTTGAAATACTTAAAAACTGATAACTGCTCAAGGAAAGAAGAAAAAAGGTACTGAACCATGCTGAAACTAGGGACCTTTAGATCTTCAGTCTAATGCTCTCCCAACTGAGCTATTTCGGCAAAGTCTGTGTATGGCAAAAGTCACTAAGACCTCAACTGAGCTATGTTTGCATGGTTACACAAGGTTTTGTATCAATATTTTTCTGTCATCATGATTGCATGAAATGAAAAGAAAATATGTGTTTTATACTATAAATATATCCATTACAAACCCTTAATCAAACATTTAAGTAAAAGCTTTAACACATTGTTTTCAGGAAGCATTGTTAGATTACTTCAAATTTTCATAATAGTTAGAGTAGCATGACTTACAACATGAAAACAATATTTAAGCTGTATTTATGCACCGTGTTGTTAATTAATCATTATCATCATTTAGAAGTTACTACTGAATACTCAACTATGTTAAGAAATGATGTTGATTAAATTTGAAATAATTAAATTCTGATCACTACTCAAGGAAAAAAGAAAAAATGCACTCAAGCATGCCGAAACCCGGGATCGAACAAGGGACCTTTAGATCTTCAGTCTAACGCTCTCCCAACTGAGCTATTTCGGCAAAGCACGTGTATGACGAAAGTCACTAAGACCTCAACTGAGCTATGTTTGCATGGTTACACAAGGTTTAGTATCAATATTTTTCTGTCATCATGATTGCATGAAATGAAAAGAAAATCTGTGTTTTATACTGTAAATATATCCATTACAAACCCTTAATCATACATTTAAGTAAAAGTTTTAACAAATTGTGGTCAGGAAGCATTGTTAGATTACTTCAAATTTTCATAATAGTTAGAGTATCATGACTTACAACATGAAAACAATATTTAAGCTGTATTTATGCACCGTGTTGTTAATTAAACATTCTCATCATTTAGAAGTTACTACTGAATACTCAACTATGTTAAGAAATGATGTTGATTAAATTTGAAATAATTAAATTCTGATCACTACTCAAGGAAAAAAGAAAAAATGCACTCAAACATGCCGAAACCCGGGACCTTTAGATCTTCAGTCTAATGCTCTCCCAACTGAGCTATTTCAGCAAGGTCGGTGTATGGCAAAAGTCACTAAGACCTCAACTGAGCTATGTTTGCATGGTTACACAAGGTTAAGTATCAATATTTTTCTGTCATCATGATTGCATGAAATGAAGAGAAAAGATGTGTTTTATACTGTAAATATATAAATTACAAACCCTTAATCGTACATTTAAGTAAAAGTTTTAACAAATTGTGGTCAGGAAGCAGTTAGTTTACTTCAAATTTTCTTAATAGAGTAGCATGATGGACAACATGAAAACAATTTTTAAGCTGTATTTATGCACCGTGTTGTTAAATAAACATTCTCATCATTTAGAAGTTACTACTGAATACTCAACTATGTTAAGAAACAATGTTGTTTAAATTTGAAATACTTAAAAACTGATAACTGCTCAAGGAAAGAAGAAAAAAGGTACTGAAACATGCTGAAACTCGGGACCTTTAGATCTTCAGTCTAATGCTCTCCCAACTGAGCTATTTCGGCAAAGTCTGTGTATGGCAAAAGTCACTAAGACCTCAACTGAGCTATGTTAGCATGGTTACACAAGGTTTAGTATCAATATTTTTCTGTCATCATGATTGCATGAAATGAAAAGAAAATATGTGTTTTATACTATAAATATATCCATTACAAACCCTTAATCAAACATTTAAGTAAAAGCTTTAACACATTGTGGTCAGGAAGCATTGTTAGATTACTTCAAATTTTCATAATAGTTAGAGTAGCATGACTTACAACATGAAAACAATATTTAAGCTGAATTTATGCACCGTGTTGTTAATTAATCATTATCATCATTTAGAAGTTACTACTGAATACTCAACTATGTTAAGAAATGATGTTGATTAAATTTGAAATAATTAAATTCTGATCACTACTCAAGGAAAAAAGAAAAAATGCACTCAAACATGCCGAAACCCGGGACCTTTAGATCTTCAGTCTAATGCTCTCCCAACTGAGCTATTTCGGCAAGGTCGGTGTATGGCAAAAGTCACTAAGACCTCAACTGAGCTATGTTTGCATGGTTACACAAGGTTAAGTATCAATATTTTTCTGTCATCATGATTGCATGAAATGAAGAGAAAAGATGTGTTTTATACTGTAAATATATAAATTAAAAAACCCTTAATCGTACATTTAAGTAAAAGTTTTAACAAATTGTGGTCAGGAAGCAGTTATTTTTCTTCAAATTTTCTTAATAGAGTAGCAGGACGGACAACATGAATACAATTTTCAAGCTGTATTTATGCACCGTGTTGTTAAATAAACATTCTCATCATTTAGAAGTTACTACTGAATACTCAACTATGTTAAGAAACGATGTTGTTTACATTTGAAATACTTAAAAACTGATAACTGCTCAAGGAAAGAAGAAAAAAGGTACTGAACCATGCTGAAACAAGGGACCTTTAGATCTTCAGTCTAATGCTCTCCCAACTGAGCTATTTTGGCAAAGTCTGTGTATGGCAAAAGTCACTAAGACCTCAACTGAGCTATGTTTGCATGGTTACACAAGGTTTTGTATCAATATTTTTCTGTCATCATGATTGCATGAAATGAAAAGAAAATATGTGTTTTATACTATAAATATATCCATTACAAACCCTTAATCAAACATTTAAGTAAAAGCTTTAACACATTGTTTTCAGGAAGCATTGTTAGATTACTTCAAATTTTCATAATAGTTAGAGTAGCATGACTTACAACATGAAAACAATATTTAAGCTGTATTTATGCACCGTGTTGTTAATTAATCATTATCATCATTTAGAAGTTACTACTGAATACTCAACTATGTTAAGAAATGATGTTGATTAAATTTGAAATAATTAAATTCTGATCACTACTCAAGGAAAAAAGAAAAAATGCACTCAAGCATGCCGAAACCCGGGATCGAACAAGGGACCTTTAGATCTTCAGTCTAACGCTCTCCCAACTGAGCTATTTCGGCAAAGCACGTGTATGACGAAAGTCACTAAGACCTCAACTGAGCTATGTTTGCATGGTTACACAAGGTTTAGTATCAATATTTTTCTGTCATCATGATTGCATGAAATGAAAAGAAAATATGTGTTTTATACTGTTTAACCCTTAATTATACATTTAAGTAAAAGGATTAACAAATTGTGGTCAGGAAGCATTGTTAGATTACTTCAATTTTTCATAATAGAGTAGCATGACGGACAACATGAAAACAATATTTAAGCTGTATTTATGCACCGTGTTGTTAAATAAACATTCTCATCATTTAGAAGTTACTACTGAATACTCAACTATGTTAAGAAATGATGTTGTTTAAATTTGAAATAATTAAATTCTGATCACTACTCAAGGAAAAAAGAAAAATGCACTCAAACATGCCGAAACCCGGGATCGAACCTGGAACCTTTAGATCTTCAGTCTAACGCTCTCCCAACTGAGCTATTTTGGCAAGGTCGGAGTATGGCATAAGTCACTAAGACCTCAACTGAGCTATGTTTGCATGGTTACACAAGGTTAAGTATCAATATTTTTCTGTCATCATGATTGCATGAAATGAAGAGAAAAGATGTGTTTTATACTGTAAATATATAAATTACAAACCCTTAATCGTACATTTAAGTAAAAGTTTTAACAAATTGTGGTAAGGAAGCAGTTAAATTACTTTAAATTTTCATAATAGAGTAGCATGATTGACAACATGAAAACAATTTTTAAGCTGTATTTATGCACCGTGTTGTTAAATAAACATTCTCATAATTTAGAAGATACTACTGAATACTCAACTATGTTAAGAAATTATGTTGTTTACATTTGAAATAATTTAATACTGATAACTACTCAAGGAAAAAAGAAAAAAGGTACTGAAACATGCTGAAACTCGGGACCTTTAGATCTTCAGTCTAATGCTTTCCCAACTGAGCTATTTCGGCAAAGTCTGTGTATGGCAAAAGTCACTAAGACCTCAACTGAGCTATGTTTGCATGGTTAGACAAGGTTTAGTATCAATATTTTTCTGTCATCATGATTGCATGAATTGAAAAGAAAATATGTGTTTTATACTATAAATATATCCATTACAAACCCTTAATCATACATTTAAGTAAAAGCTTTAACAAATTGTGGTCAGGAAGCATTGTTAGATTACTTCAAATTTTCATAATAGTTAGAGTAGCATGACTTACAACATGAAAACAATATTTAAGCTGTATTTATGCACCGTGTTGTTAATTAAACATTCTCATCATTTAGAAGTTACTACTGAATACTCAACTATGTTAAGAAATGATGTTGATTAAATTTGAAATAATTAAATTCTGATCACTACTCAAGGAAAAAAGAAAAATGCACTCAAACATGCCGAAACCCAGGACCTTTAGATCTTCAGTCTAACGCTCTCCCAACTGAGCTATTTCGGCAAAGTATGTCTATGATAAAAGTCACTAAGACCTCAACTGAGCTATGTTTGCATGGTTAGACAAGGTTTAGTATCAATATTTTTCTGTCATCATGATTGCATGAAATGAAAAGAAAATATGTGTTTTATACTGTATAACCCTTAATTATACATTTAAGTAAAAGTATTAACAAATTGTGGTCAGGAAGCATTGTTAGATTACTTCAATTTTTCATAATAGAGTAGCATGACGGACAACATGAAAACAATATTTAAGCTGTATTTATGCACCGTGTTGTTAAATAAACATTCTCATCATTTAGAAGTTACTACTGAATACTCAACTATATTAAGAAATGATGTTGTTTAAATTTGAAATAATTAAATTCTGATCACTACTCAAGGAAAAAAGAAAAATGCACTCAAACATGCCGAAACCCGGGATCGAACCAGGGACCTTTAGATCTTCAGTCTAACGCTCTCCCAACTGAGCTATTTCGGCAAGGTCAGAGTATGGCATAAGTCACTAAGACCTCAACTGAGCTATGTTTGCATGGTTACACAAGGTTAAGTATCAATATTTTTCTGTCATCATGATTGCATGAAATGAAGAGAAAAGATGTGTTTTATACTGTAAATATATAAATTACAAACCCTTAATCGTACATTTAAGTAAAAGTTTTAACAAATTGTGGTCAGGAAGCAGTTAGTTTACTTCAAATTTTCATAATAGAGTAGCATGATGGACAACATGAAAACAATTTTTAAGCTGTATTTATGCACCGTGTTGTTAACTAAACATTCACATCATTTAGAAGTTACTACTGAATACTCAACTATGTTAAGAAACGATGTTGTTTACATTTGAAATACTTAAAAACTGATAACTGCTCAAGGAAAGAAGAAAAAAGGTACTGAAACATGTTGAAACTCGGGACCTTTAGATCTTCAGTCTAATGCTCTCCCAACTGAGCTATTTCGGCAAAGTCTGTGTATGGCAAAAGTCACTAAGACCTCAACTGAGCTATGTTTGCATGGTTACACAAGGTTTAGTATCAATATTTCTCTGTCATCATGATTGCATGAAATGAAAAGAAAATATGTGTTTTATACTGTATAACCCTTAATTATACATTTAAGTAAAAGTTTTAACAAATTGTGGTCAGGAAGCATTGTTAGATTACTTCAAATTTTCATAATAGAGTAGCATGACGGACAACATGAAAACAATATTTAAGCTGTATTTATGCACCGTGTTGTTAAATAAACATTCTCATCATTTAGAAGATACTACTGAATACTCAACTATGTTAAGAAATGATGTTGATTAAATTTGAAATAATTAAATTCTGATCACTACTCAAGGAAAAAAGAAAAAATGCACTCAAACATGCCGAAACCCGGGATCGGACAAGGGACCTTTAGATCTTCAGTCTAACGCTCTCCCAACTGAGCTATTTCGGCAAAGTACGTGTATGACGAAAGTCACTAAGACCTCAACTGAGCTATGTTTGCATGGTTAGACAAGGTTTAGTATCAATATTTTTCTGTCATCATGATTGCATGAAATGAAAAGAAAATATGTGTTTTATACTGTTTAACCCTTAATTATACATTTAAGTAAAAGGATTAACAAATTGTGGTAAGGAAGCATTGTTAGATTACTTCAATTTTTCATAATAGAGTAGCATGACGGACAACATGAAAACAATATTTAAGCTGTATTTATGCACCGTGTTGTTAAATAAACATTCTCATCATTTAGAAGTTACTACTGAATACTCAACTATGTTAAGAAACGATGTTGTTTACATTTGAAATACTTAAAAACTGATAACTGCTCAAGGAAAGAAGAAAAAAGGTACTGAACCATGCTGAAACTCGGGACCTTTAGATCTTCAGTCTAATGCTCTCCCAACTGAGCTATTTCGGCAAAGTCTGTGTATGGCAAAAGTCACTAAGACCTCAACTGAGCTATGTTTGCATGGTTACACAAGGTTTTGTATCAATATTTTTCTGTCATCATGATTGCATGAAATGAAAAGAAAATATGTGTTTTATACTATAAATATATCCATTACAAACCCTTAATCAAATATTTAAGTAAAAGCTTTAACAAATTGTGGTCAGGAAGCATTGTTAGATTACTTCAAATTTTCATAATAGTTAGAGTAGCATGACTTACAACATGAAAACAATATTTTAGCTGTAATTTATGCACCGTGTTGTTAATTAAACATTCTCATCATTTAGAAGTTACTACTGAATACTCAACTATGTTAAGAAATGATGTTGATTAAATTTGAAATAATTAAATTCTGATCACTACTCAAGGAAAAAAGAAAAAATGCACTCAAACATGCCGAAACCAGGGATCGAACCAGGGACCTTTAGATCTTCAGTCTAACGCTCTCCCAACTGAGCTATTTCGGCAGAGTATGTCTATGACAAAAGTCACTAAGACCTCAACTGAGCTATGTTTGCATGGTTAGACAAGGTTTAGTATCAATATTTTTCTGTCATCATGATTGCATGAAATGAAAAGAAAATATGTGTTTTATACTGTATAACCCTTAATTATACATTTAAGTAAAAGTATTAACAAATTGTGGTCAGGAAGCATTGTTAGATTACTTCAATTTTTCATAATAGAGTAGCATGACGGACAACATGAAAACAATATTTAAGCTGTATTTATGCACCGTGTTGTTAAATAAACATTCTCATCATTTAGAAGTTACTACTGAATACTCAACTATATTAAGAAATGATGTTGTTTAAATTTGAAATAATTAAATTCTGATCACTACTCAAGGAAAAAAGAAAAATGCACTCAAACATGCCGAAACCCGGGATCGAACCAGGGACCTTTAGATCTTCAGTCTAACACTCTCCCAACTGAGCTATTTCGGCAAGGTCGGAGTATGACATAAGTCACTAAGACCTCAACTGAGCTATGTTTGCATGGTTACACAAGGTTAAGTATCAATATTTTTCTGTCATCATGATTGCATGAAATGAAGAGAAAAGATGTGTTTTATACTGTAAATATATAAATTACAAACCCTTAATCGTACATTTAAGTAAAAGTTTTAACAAATTGTGGTCAGGAAGCAGTTAGTTTACTTCAAATTTTCATAATAGAGTAGCATGATGGACAACATGAAAACAATTTTTAAGCTGTATTTATGCACCGTGTTGTTAACTAAACATTCACATCATTTAGAAGTTACTACTGAATACTCAACCATGTTAAGAAACGATGTTGTTTACATTTGAAATACTTAAAAACTGATAACTGCTCAAGGAAAGAAGAAAAAAGGTACTGAAACATGTTGAAACTCGGGACCTTTAGATCTTCAGTCTAATGCTCTCCCAACTGAGCTATTTCGGCAAAGTCTGTGTATGGCAAAAGTCACTAAGACCTCAACTGAGCTATGTTTGCATGATTACACAAGGTTTAGTATCAATATTTTTCTGTCATCATGATTGCATGAAATGAAAAGAAAATATGTGTTTTATACTGTATAACCCTTAATTATACATTTAAGTAAAAGTTTTAACAAATTGTGGTCAGGAAGCATTGTTAGATTACTTCAAATTTTCATAATAGAGTAGCTTGACAGACAACATGAAAACAATATTTAAGCTGTATTTATGCACCGTGTTGTTAAATAAACATTCTCATCATTTAGAAGATACTACTGAATACTCAACTATGTTAAGAAATGATGTTGATTAAATTTGAAATAATTAAATTCTGATCACTACTCAAGGAAAGAAGAAAAAAGGTACTGAAACATGTTGAAACTCGGGACCTTTAGATCTTCTGTCTAATGCTCTCCCAACTGAGCTATTTCGGCAAGGTCGGAGTATGACATAAGTCACTAAGACCTCAACTGAGCTATGTTTGCATGGTTACACAAGGTTAAGTATCAATATCTTTCTGTCATCATGATTGCATGAAATGAAGAGAAAAGATGTGTTTTATACTGTAAATATATAAATTACAAACCCTTAATCGTACATTTAAGTAAAAGTTTTAACAAATTGTGGTCAGGAAGCAGTTAGTTTACTTCAAATTTTCTTAATAGAGTAGCATGATTGACAACATGAATACAATTTTTAAGCTGTATTTATGCACCGTGTTGTTAAATAAACATTCTCATCATTTAGAAGTTACTACTGAATACTCAACTATGTTAAGAAACGATGTTGTTTACATTTGAAATACTTAAAAACTGATAACTGCTCAAGGAAAGAAGAAAAAAGGTTCTGAACCATGCTGAAACTCGGGACCTTTAGATCTTCAGTCTAATGCTCTCCCAACTGAGCTATTTCTGCAAAGTCTGTGTATGGCAAAAGTCACTAAGACCTCAACTGAGCTATGTTTGCATGGTTACACAAGGTTTTGTATCATTATTTTTCTGTCATCATGATTGCATGAAATGAAAAGAAAATATGTGTTTTATACTATAAATATATCCATTACAAACCCTTAATCAAACATTTAAGTAAAAGCTTTAACAAATTGTGGTCAGGAAGCATTGTTAGATTACTTCAAATTTTCATAATAGTTAGAGTAGCATGACTTACAACATTAAAACAATATTTAAGCTGTATTTATGCACCGTGTTGTTAATTAAACATTCTCATCATTTAGAAGTTACTACTGAATACTCAACTATGTTAAGAAATGATGTTGATTAAATTTGAAATAATTAAATTCTGATCACTACTCAAGGAAAAAAGAAAAAATGCACTCAAACATGCCGAAACCCGGGATCGAACCAGGGACCTTTAGATCTTCAGTCTAACGCTCTCCCAACTGAGCTATTTCGGCAAAGTATGTCTATGACAAAAGTCACTAAGACCTCAACTGAGCTATGTTTGCATGGTTAGACAAGGTTTAGTATCAATATTTTTCTGTCATCATGATTGCATGAAATGAAAAGAAAATATGTGTTTTATACTGTATAACCCTTAATTATACATTTAAGTAAAAGTATTAACAAATTGTGGTCAGGAAGCATTGTTAGATTACTTCAATTTTTCATAATAGAGTAGCATGACGGACAACATGAAAACAATATTTAAGCTGTATTTATGCACCGTGTTGTTAAATAAACATTCTCATCATTTAGAAGTTACTACTGAATACTCAACTATATTAAGAAATGATGTTGTTTAAATTTGAAATAATTAAATTCTGATCACTACTCAAGGAAAAAAGAAAAATGCACTCAAACATGCCGAAACCCGGGATCGAACCAGGGACCTTTAGATCTTCAGTCTAACGCTCTCCCAACTGAGCTATTTCGGCAAGGTCGGAGTATGGCATAAGTCACTAAGACCTCAACTGAGCTATGTTTGCATGGTTACACAAGGTTAAGTATCAATATTTTTCTGTCATCATGATTGCATGAAATGAAGAGAAAAGATGTGTTTTATACTGTAAATATATAAATTACAAACCCTTAATCGTACATTTAAGTAAAAGTTTTAACAAATTGTGGTCAGGAAGCAGTTAGTTTACTTCAAATTTTCATAATAGAGTAGCATGATGGACAACATGAAAACAATTTTTAAGCTGTATTTATGCACCGTGTTATTAACTAAACATTCACATCATTTAGAAGTTACTACTGAATACTCAACTATGTTAAGAAACGATGTTGTTTACATTTGAAATACTTAAAAACTGATAACTGCTCAAGGAAAGAAGAAAAAAGGTACTGAAACATGTTGAAACTCGGGACCTTTAGATCTTCAGTCTAATGCTCTCCCAACTGAGCTATTTCGGCAAAGTCTGTGTATGGCAAAAGTCACTAAGACCTCAACTGAGCTATGTTTGCATGGTTACACAAGGTTTAGTATCAATATTTTTCTGTCATCATGATTGCATGAAATGAAAAGAAAATATGTGTTTTATACTGTATAACCCTTAATTATACATTTAAGTAAAAGTTTTAACAAATTGTGGTCAGGAAGCATTGTTAGATTACTTCAAATTTTCATAATAGAGTAGCATGACGGACAACATGAAAACAATATTTAAGCTGTATTTATGCACCGTGTTGTTAAATAAACATTCTCATCATTTAGAAGATACTACTGAATACTCAACTATGTTAAGAAATGATGTTGATTAAATTTGAAATAATTAAATTCTGATCACTACTCAAGGAAAAAAGAAAAAATGCACTCAAACATGCCGAAACCCGGGATCGAACAAGGGACCTTTAGATCTTCAGTCTAACGCTCTCCCAACTGAGCTATTTCGGCAAAGTACGTGTATGACGAAAGTCACTAAGACCTCAACTGAGCTATGTTTGCATGGTTAGACAAGGTTTAGTATCAATATTTTTCTGTCATCATGATTGCATGAAATGAAAAGAAAATATGTGTTTTATACTGTTTAACCCTTAATTATACATTTAAGTAAAAGGATTAACAAATTGTGGTAAGGAAGCATTGTTAGATTACTTCAATTTTTCATAATAGAGTAGCATGACGGACAACATGAAAACAATATTTAAGCTGTATTTATGCACCGTGTTGTTAAATAAACATTCTCATCATTTAGAAGTTACTACTGAATACTCAACTATGTTAAGAAACGATGTTGTTTACATTTGAAATACTTAAAAACTGATAACTGCTCAAGGAAAGAAGAAAAAAGGTACTGAACCATGCTGAAACTCGGGACCTTTAGATCTTCAGTCTAATGCTCTCCCAACTGAGCTATTTCGGCAAAGTCTGTGTATGGCAAAAGTCACTAAGACCTCAACTGAGCTATGTTTGCATGGTTACACAAGGTTTAGTATCAATATTTTTCTGTCATCATGATTGCATGAAATGAAAAGAAAATATGTGTTTTATACTGTGTAACCCTTAATTATACATTTAAGTAAAAGTTTTAACAAATTGTGGTCAGGAAGCATTGTTAGATTACTTCAAATTTTCATAATAGAGTAGCATGACGGACAACATGAAAACAAAATTTAAGCTGTATTTATGCACCGTGTTGTTAAATAAACATTCTCATCATTTAGAAGATACTACTGAATACTCAACTATGTTAAGAAATGATGTTGATTAAATTTGAAATAATTAAATTCTGATCACTACTCAAGGAAAAAAGAAAAAATGCACTCAAACATGCCGAAACCCGGGATCGAACAAGGGACCTTTAGATCTTCAGTCTAACGCTCTCCCAACTGAGCTATTTCGGCAAAGTACGTGTATGACGAAAGTCACTAAGACCTCAACTGAGCTATGTTTGCATGGTTAGACAAGGTTTAGTATCAATATTTTTCTGTCATCATGATTGCATGAAATGAAAAGAAAATATGTGTTTTATACTGTTTAACCCTTAATTATACATTTAAGTAAAAGGATTAACAAATTGTGGTAAGGAAGCATTGTTAGATTACTTCAATTTTTCATAATAGAGTAGCATGACGGACAACATGAAAACAATATTTAAGCTGTATTTATGCACCGTGTTGTTAAATAAACATTCTCATCATTTAGAAGTTACTACTGAATACTCAACTATGTTAAGAAATGATGTTGTTTAAATTTGAAATAATTAAATTCTGATCACTACTCAAGGAAAAAAGAAAAATGCACTCAAACATGCCGAAACCCGGGATCGAACCTGGAACCTTTAGATCTTCAGTCTAACGCTCTCCCAACTGAGCTATTTCTGCAAGGTCGGAGAATGGCATAAGTCACTAAGACCTCAACTGAGCTATGTTTGCATGGTTACACAAGGTTAAGTATCAATATTTTTCTGTCCTCATGATTGCATGAAATGAAGAGAAAAGATGTGTTTTATACTGTAAATATATAAATTACAAACCCTTAATCGTACATTTAAGTAAAAGTTTTAACAAATTGTGGTCAGGAAGCAGTTAAATTACTTCAAATTTTCATAATAGAGTAGCATGATGGACAACATGAAAACAATTTTTAAGCTGTATTTATGCACCGTGTTGTTAAATAAACATTCTCATCATTTAGAAGATACTACTGAATACTCAACTATGTTAAG
This sequence comes from Taudactylus pleione, assembly GCA_031769625.1. Taxonomy (NCBI): domain Eukaryota; kingdom Metazoa; phylum Chordata; class Amphibia; order Anura; family Myobatrachidae; genus Taudactylus; species Taudactylus pleione. The sequence goes on along the minus strand of JAUIMM010000592.1, from coordinate 631,888 downwards.
AAATGATGTTGTTTACATTTGAAATAATTTAATACTGATAACTACTCAAGGAAAAAAGAAAAAATGTACTCAAACATGCTGAAACCCCGGACCTTTAAATCTTCAGTCTAACGCTCTCCCAACTGAGCAATTTCGTCAAAGTCTGTGTATGGCAAAAGTCACTAAGACCTCAACTGAGCTATATTTGCATGGTTACACAAAGTTTAGTATCAATATTTTTCTGTCATCATGATTGCATGAAATGAAGATAAAAGATGTGTTTTATACTGTAAATATATAAATTACAAACCCTTAATCATACATTTAAGTAAAAGTTTTAACAAATTGTGGTCAGGAAGCAGTTAGTTTACTTCAAATTTTCTTAATAGAGTAGCATGATGGACAACATGAATACAATTTTTAAGCTGTATTTATGCACCGTGTTGTTAAATAAACATTCTCATCATTTAGAAGTTACTACTGAATACTCAACTATGTTAAGAAACGATGTTGTTTACATTTGAAATACTTAAAAACTGATAACTGCTCAAGGAAAGAAGAAAAAAGGTACTGAACCATGCTGAAACTCGGGACCTTTAGATCTTCAGTCTAATGCTCTCCCAACTGAGCTATTTCGGCAAAGTCTGTGTATGGCAAAAGTCACTAAGACCTCAACTGAGCTATGTTTGCATGGTTACACAAGGTTTTGTATCAATATTTTTCTGTCATCATGATTGCATGAAATGAAAAGAAAATATGTGTTTTATACTATAAATATATCCATTACAAACCCTTAATCAAACATTTAAGTAAAAGCTTTAACAAATTGTGGTCAGGAAGCATTGTTAGATTACTTCAAATTTTCATAATAGTTAGAGTAGCATGACTTACAACATTAAAACAATATTTAAGCTGTATTTATGCACCGTGTTGTTAATTAAACATTCTCATCATTTAGAAGTTACTACTGAATACTCAACTATGTTAAGAAATGATGTTGATTAAATTTGAAATAATTAAATTCTGATCACTACTCAAGGAAAAAAGAAAAAATGCACTCAAACATGCCGAAACCCGGGATCGTACCAGGGACCTTTAGATCTTCAGTCTAACGCTCTCCCAACTGAGCTATTTCGGCAAAGTATGTCTATGACAAAAGTTACTAAGACCTCAACTGAGCTATGTTTGCATGGTTAGACAAGGTTTAGTATCAATATTTTTCTGTCATCATGATTGCATGAAATGAAAAGAAAATATGTGTTTTATACTGTATAACCCTTAATTATACATTTAAGTAAAAGTATTAACAAATTGTGGTCAGGAAGCATTGTTAGATTACTTCAATTTTTCATAATAGAGTAGCATGACGGACAACATGAAAACAATATTTAAGCTGTATTTATGCACCGTGTTGTTAAATAAACATTCTCATCATTTAGAAGTTACTACTGAATACTCAACTATATTAAGAAATGATGTTGTTTAAATTTGAAATAATTAAATTCTGATCACTACTCAAGGAAAAAAGAAAAATGCACTCAAACATGCCGAAACCCGGGATCGAACCAGGGACCTTTAGATCTTCAGTCTAACGCTCTCCCAACTGAGCTATTTCGGCAAGGTGGGAGTATGGCATAAGTCACTAAGACCTCAACTGAGCTATGTTTGCATGGTTACACAAGGTTAAGTATCAATATTTTTCTGTCATCATGATTGCATGAAATGAAGATAAAAGATGTGTTTTATACTGTAAATATATAAATTACAAACCCTTAATCATACATTTAAGTAAAAGTTTTAACAAATTGTGGTCAGGAAGCAGTTAGTTTACTTCAAATTTTCTTAATAGAGTAGCATGATGGACAACATGAATACAATTTTTAAGCTGTATTTATGCACCGTGTTGTTAAATAAACATTCTCATCATTTAGAAGTTACTACTGAATACTCAACTATGTTAAGAAACGATGTTGTTTACATTTGAAATACTTAAAAACTGATAACTGCTCAAGGAAAGAAGAAAAAAGGTACTGAACCATGCTGAAACTCGGGACCTTTAGATCTTCAGTCTAATGCTCTCCCAACTGAGCTATTTCGGCAAAGTCTGTGTATGGCAAAAGTCACTAAGACCTCAACTGAGCTATGTTTGCATGGTTACACAAGGTTTTGTATCAATATTTTTCTGTCATCATGATTGCATGAAATGAAAAGAAAATATGTGTTTTATACTATAAATATATCCATTACAAACCCTTAATCAAACATTTAAGTAAAAGCTTTAACAAATTGTGGTCAGGAAGCATTGTTAGATTACTTCAAATTTTCATAATAGTTAGAGTAGCATGACTTACAACATTAAAACAATATTTAAGCTGTATTTATGCACCGTGTTGTTAATTAAACATTCTCATCATTTAGAAGTTACTACTGAATACTCAACTATGTTAAGAAATGATGTTGATTAAATTTGAAATAATTAAATTCTGATCACTACTCAAGGAAAAAAGAAAAAATGCACTCAAACATGCCGAAACCCGGGATCGTACCAGGGACCTTTAGATCTTCAGTCTAACGCTCTCCCAACTGAGCTATTTCGGCAAAGTATGTCTATGACAAAAGTTACTAAGACCTCAACTGAGCTATGTTTGCATGGTTAGACAAGGTTTAGTATCAATATTTTTCTGTCATCATGATTGCATGAAATGAAAAGAAAATATGTGTTTTATACTGTATAACCCTTAATTATACATTTAAGTAAAAGTATTAACAAATTGTGGTCAGGAAGCATTGTTAGATTACTTCAATTTTTCATAATAGAGTAGCATGACGGACAACATGAAAACAATATTTAAGCTGTATTTATGCACCGTGTTGTTAAATAAACATTCTCATCATTTAGAAGTTACTACTGAATACTCAACTATATTAAGAAATGATGTTGTTTAAATTTGAAATAATTAAATTCTGATCACTACTCAAGGAAAAAAGAAAAATGCACTCAAACATGCCGAAACCCGGGATCGAACCAGGGACCTTTAGATCTTCAGTCTAACGCTCTCCCAACTGAGCTATTTCGGCAAGGTCGGAGTATGGCATAAGTCACTAAGACCTCAACTGAGCCATGTTTGCATGGTTACACAAGGTTAAGTATCAATATTTTTCTGTCATCATGATTGCATGAAATGAAGAGAAAAGATGTGTTTTATACTGTAAATATATAAATTACAAACCCTTAATCGTACATTTAAGTAAAAGTTTTAACAAATTGTGGTCAGGAAGCAGTTAGTTTACTTCAAATTTTCATAATAGAGTAGCATGATGGACAACATGAAAACAATTTTTAAGCTGTATTTATGCACCGTGTTGTTAACTAAACATTCACATCATTTAGAAGTTACTACTGAATACTCAACTATGTTAAGAAACGATGTTGTTTACATTTGAAATACTTAAAAACTGATAACTGCTCAAGGAAAGAAGAAAAAAGGTACTGAAACATGTTGAAACTCGGGACCTTTAGATCTTCAGTCTAATGCTCTCCCAACTGAGCTATTTCGGCAAAGTCTGTGTATGGCAAAAGTCACTAAGACCTCAACTGAGCTATGTTTGCATGGTTACACAAGGTTTAGTATCAATATTTTTCTGTCATCATGATTGCATGAAATGAAAAGAAAATATGTGTTTTATACTGTATAACCCTTAATTATACATTTAAGTAAAAGTTTTAACAAATTGTGGTCAGGAAGCATTGTTAGATTACTTCAAATTTTCATAATAGAGTAGCATGACGGACAACATGAAAACAATATTTAAGCTGTATTTATGCACCGTGTTGTTAAATAAACATTCTCATCATTTAGAAGATACTACTGAATACTCAACTATGTTAAGAAATGATGTTGATTAAATTTGAAATAATTAAATTCTGATCACTACTCAAGGAAAAAAGAAAAAATGCACTCAAACATGCCGAAACCCGGGATCGAACAAGGGACCTTTAGATCTTCAGTCTAACGCTCTCCCAACTGAGCTATTTCGGCAAAGTACGTGTATGACGAAAGTCACTAAGACCTCAACTGAGCTATGTTTGCATGGTTAGACAAGGTTTAGTATCAATATTTTTCTGTCATCATGATTGCATGAAATGAAAAGAAAATATGTGTTTTATACTGTTTAACCCTTAATTATACATTTAAGTAAAAGGATTAACAAATTGTGGTAAGGAAGCATTGTTAGATTACTTCAATTTTTCATAATAGAGTAGCATGACGGACAACATGAAAACAATATTTAAGCTGTATTTATGCACCGTGTTGTTAAATAAACATTCTCATCATTTAGAAGTTACTACTGAATACTCAACTATGTTAAGGAACGATGTTGTTTACATTTGAAATACTTAAAAACTGATAACTGCTCAAGGAAAGAAGAAAAAAGGTACTGAACCATGCTGAAACTCGGGACCTTTAGATCTTCAGTCTAATGCTCTCCCAACTGAGCTATTTCGGCAAAGTCTGTGTATGGCAAAAGTCACTAAGACCTCAACTGAGCTATGTTTGCATGGTTACACAAGGTTTTGTATCAATATTTTTCTGTCATCATGATTGCATGAAATGAAAAGAAAATATGTGTTTTATACTATAAATATATCCATTACAAACCCTTAATCAAACATTTAAGTAAAAGCTTTAACAAATTGTGGTCAGGAAGCATTGTTAGATTACTTCAAATTTTCATAATAGTTAGAGTAGCATGACTTACAACATGAAAACAATATTTAAGCTGTAATTTATGCACCGTGTTGTTAATTAAACATTCTCATCATTTAGAAGTTACTACTGAATACTCAACTATGTTAAGAAATGATGTTGATTAAATTTGAAATAATTAAATTCTGATCACTACTCAAGGAAAAAAGAAAAAATGCACTCAAACATGCCGAAACCAGGGATCGAACCAGGGACCTTTAGATCTTCAGTCTAACGCTCTCCCAACTGAGCTATTTCGGCAAAGTATGTCTATGACAAAAGTCACTAAGACCTCAACTGAGCTATGTTTGCATGGTTAGACAAGGTTTAGTATCAATATTTTTCTGTCATCATGATTGCATGAAATGAAAAGAAAATATGTGTTTTATACTGTTTAACCCTTAATTATACATTTAAGTAAAAGTATTAACAAATTGTGGTCAGGAAGCATTGTTAGATTACTTCAATTTTTCATAATAGAGTATCTTGACGGACAACATGAAAACAATATTTAAGCTGTATTTATGCACCGTGTTGTTAAATAAACATTCTCATCATTTAGAAGTTACTACTGAATACTCAACTATATTAAGAAATGATGTTGTTTAAATTTGAAATAATTAAATTCTGATCACTACTCAAGGAAAAAAGAAAAATGCACTCAAACATGCCGAAACCCGGGATCGAACCAGGGACCTTTAGATCTTCAGTCTAACGCTCTCCCAACTGAGCTATTTCGGCAAGGTCGGAGTATGACATAAGTCACTAAGACCTCAACTGAGCTATGTTTGCATGGTTACACAAGGTTAAGTATCAATATTTTTCTGTCATCATGATTGCATGAAATGAAGAGAAAAGATGTGTTTTATACTGTAAATATATAAATTACAAACCCTTAATCGTACATTTAAGTAAAAGTTTTAACAAATTGTGGTCAGGAAGCAGTTAGTTTACTTCAAATTTTCATAATAGAGTAGCATGATGGACAACATGAAAACAATTTTTAAGCTGTATTTATGCACCGTGTTGTTAACTAAACATTCACATCATTTAGAAGTTACTACTGAATACTCAACCATGTTAAGAAACGATGTTGTTTACATTTGAAATACTTAAAAACTGATAACTGCTCAAGGAAAGAAGAAAAAAGGTACTGAAACATGTTGAAACTCGGGACCTTTAGATCTTCAGTCTAATGCTCTCCCAACTGAGCTATTTCGGCAAAGTCTGTGTATGGCAAAAGTCACTAAGACCTCAACTGAGCTATGTTTGCATGATTACACAAGGTTTAGTATCAATATTTTTCTGTCATCATGATTGCATGAAATGAAAAGAAAATATGTGTTTTATACTGTATAACCCTTAATTATACATTTAAGTAAAAGTTTTAACAAATTGTGGTCAGGAAGCATTGTTAGATTACTTCAAATTTTCATAATAGAGTAGCTTGACGGACAACATGAAAACAATATTTAAGCTGTATTTATGCACCGTGTTGTTAAATAAACATTCTCATCATTTAGAAGATACTACTGAATACTCAACTATGTTAAGAAATGATGTTGATTAAATTTGAAATAATTAAATTCTGATCACTACTCAAGGAAAGAAGAAAAAAGGTACTGAAACATGTTGAAACTCGGGACCTTTAGATCTTCAGTCTAATGCTCTCCCAACTGAGCTATTTCGGCAAAGTCTGTGTATGGCAAAAGTCACTAAGACCTCAACTGAGCTATGTTTGCATGGTTACACAAGGTTTAGTATCAATATTTTTCTGTCATCATGATTGCATGAAATGAAAAGAAAATATGTGTTTTATACTGTGTAACCCTTAATTATACATTTAAGTAAAAGTTTTAACAAATTGTGGTCAGGAAGCATTGTTAGATTACTTCAAATTTTCATAATAGAGTAGCATGACGGACAACATGAAAACAATATTTAAGCTGTATTTATGCACCGTGTTGTTAAATAAACATTCTCATCATTTAGAAGATACTACTGAATACTCAACTATGTTAAGAAATGATGTTGATTAAATTTGAAATAATTAAATTCTGATCACTACTCAAGGAAAAAAGAAAAAATGCACTCAAACATGCCGAAACCCGGGATCGAACAAGGGACCTTTAGATCTTCAGTCTAACGCTCTCCCAACTGAGCTATTTCGGCAAGGTCAGTGTATGGCAAAAGTCACTAAGACCTCAACTGAGCTAATTTTGCATGGTTACACAAGGTTAAGTATCAATATTTTTCTGTCATCATGATTGCATGAAATGAAGAGAAAAGATGTGTTTTATACTGTAAATATATAAATTACAAACCCTTAATCGTACATTTAAGTAAAAGTTTTAACAAATTGTGGTCAGGAAGCAGTTAGTTTACTTCAAATTTTCTTAATAGAGTAGCATGATGGACAACATGAATACAATTTTTAAGCTGTATTTATGCACCGTGTTGTTAAATAAACATTCTCATCATTTAGAAGTTACTACTGAATACTCAACTATGTTAAGGAACGATGTTGTTTACATTTGAAATACTTAAAAACTGATAACTGCTCAAGGAAAGAAGAAAAAAGGTACTGAACCATGCTGAAACTCGGGACCTTTAGATCTACAGTCTAATGCTCTCCCAACTGAGCTATTTCGGCAAAGTCTGTATATGGCAAAAGTCACTAAGACCTCAACTGAGCTATGTTTGCATGGTTACACAAGGTTTTGTATCAATATTTTTCTGTCATCATGATTGCATGAAATGAAAAGAAAATATGTGTTTTATACTATAAATATATCCATTACAAACCCTTAATCAAACATTTAAGTAAAAGCTTTAACAAATTGTGGTCAGAAAGCATTGTTAGATTACTTCAAATTTTCATAATAGTTAGAGTAGCATGACTTACAACATGAAAACAATATTTAAGCTGTATTTATGCACCGTGTTGTTAATTAAACATTCTCATCATTTAGAAGTTACTACTGAATACTCAACTATGTTAAGAAATGATGTTGATTAAATTTGAAATAATTAAATTCTGATCACTACTCAAGGAAAAAAGAAAAAATGCACTCAAACATGCCGAAACCCGGGATCGAACCAGGGACCTTTAGATCTTCAGTCTAACGCTCTCCCAACTGAGCTATTTCGGCAAAGTATGTCTATGACAAAAGTCACTAAGACCTCAACTGAGCTATGTTTGCATGGTTAGACAAGGTTTAGTATCAATATTTTTCTGTCATCATGATTGCATGAAATGAAAAGAAAATATGTGTTTTATACTGTATAACCCTTAATTATACATTTAAGTAAAAGTATTAACAAATTGTGGTCAGGAAGCATTGTTAGATTACTTCAATTTTTCATAATAGAGTAGCATGACGGACAACATGAAAACAATATTTAAGCTGTATTTATGCACCGTGTTGTTAAATAAACATTCTCATCATTTAGAAGTTACTACTGAATACTCAACTATATTAAGAAATGATGTTGTTTAAATTTGAAATAATTAAATTCTGATCACTACTCAAGGAAAAAAGAAAAATGCACTCAAACATGCCGAAACCCGGGATCGAACCTGGAACCTTTAGATCTTCAGTCTAACGCTCTCCCAACTGAGCTATTTCTGCAAGGTCAGAGAATGGAATAAGTCACTAAGACCTCAACTGAGCTATGTTTGCATGGTTACACAAGGTTAAGTATCAATATTTTTCTGTCATCATGATTGCATGAAATGAAGAGAAAAGATGTGTTTTATACTGTAAATATATAAATTACAAACCCTTAATCGTACATTTAAGTAAAAGTTTTAACAAATTGTGGTCAGGAAGCAGTTAAATTACTTCAAATTTTCATAATAGAGTAGCATGATGGACAACATGAAAACAATTTTTAAGCTGTATTTATGCACCGTGTTGTTAAATAAACATTCTCATCATTTAGAAGATACTACTGAATACTCAACTATGTTAAGAAATGATGTTGTTTACATTTGAAATAATTTAATACTGATAACTACTCAAGGAAAAAAGAAAAAATGTACTCAAACATGCTGAAACCCGGGACCTTTAAATCTTCAGTCTAACGGTCTCCCAACTGAGCAATTTCGTCAAAGTCTGTGTATGGCAAAAGTCACTAAGACCTCAACTGAGCTATATTTGCATGGTTACACAAAGTTTAGTATCAATATTTTTCTGTCATCATGATTGCATGAAATGAAGAGAAAAGATGTGTTTTATACTGTAAATATATAAATTACAAACCCTTAATCATACATTTAAGTAAAAGTTTTAACAAATTGTGGTCAGGAAGCAGTTAGTTTACTTCAAATTTTCATAATAGAGTAGCATGATGGACAACATGAAAACAATTTTTAAGCTGTATTTATGCACCGTGTTGTTAACTAAACATTCTCATCATTTAGAAGTTACTACTGAATACTCAACTATGTTAAGAAATGATGTTGTTTACATTTGAAATACTTAAAAACTGATAACTGCTCAAGGAAAGAAGAAAAAAGGTACTGAAACATGTTGAAACTCGGGACCTTTAGATCTTCAGTCTAATGCTCTCCCAACTGAGCTATTTCGGCAAAGTCTGTGTATGGCAAAAGTCACAAAGACCTCAACTGAGCTATGTTTGCATGGTTACACAAGGTTTAGTATCAATATTTTTCTGTCATCATGATTGCATGAATTGAAAAGAAAATATGTGTTTTATACTATAAATATATCCATTACAAACCCTTAATCATACATTTAAGTAAAAGCTTTAACAAATTGTGGTCAGGAAGCATTGTTAGATTACTTCAAATTTTCATAATAGTTAGAGTAGCATGACTTACAACATGAAAACAATATTTAAGCTGTATTTATGCACCGTGTTGTTAAATAAACATTCTCATCATTTAGAAGTTACTACTGAATACTCAACTATGTTAAGAAATGATGTTGTTTAAATTTGAAATAATTAAATTCTGATCACTACTCAAGGAAAAAAGAAAAATGCACTCAAACATGCCGAAACCCGGGATCGAACCAGGGACCTTTAGATCTTCAGTCTAACGCTCTCCCAACTGAGCTATTTCGGCAAAGTACGTGTATGACGAAAGTCACTAAGACCTCAACTGAGCTATGTTTGCATGGTTAGACAAGGTTTAGTATCAATATTTTTCTGTCATCATGATTGCATGAAATGAAAAGAAAATATGTGTTTTATACTGTTTAACCCTTAAATATACATTTAAGTAAAAGGATTAACAAATTGTGGTAAGGAAGCATTGTTAGATTACTTCAATTTTTCATAATAGAGTAGCATGACGGACAACATGAAAACAATATTTAAGCTGTATTTATGCACCGTTTTGTTAAATAAACATTCTCATCATTTAGAAGTTACTACTGAATACTCAACTATGTTAAGAAATGATGTTGTTTAAATTTGAAATAATTAAATTCTGATCACTACTCAAGGAAAAAAGAAAAACGCACTCAAACATGCCGAAACCCGGGATCGAACCTGGAACCTTTAGATCTTCAGTCTAACGCTCTCCCAACTGAGCTATTTCGGCAAGGTCGGAGTATGGCATAAGTCACTAAGACCTCAACTGAGCTATGTTTGCATGGTTACACAAGGTTAAGTATCAATATTTTTCTGTCATCATGATTGCATGAAATGAAGATAAAAGATGTGTTTTATACTGTAAATATATAATTTACAAACCCTTAATCGTACATTTAAGTAAAAGTTTTAACAAATTGTGGTCAGGAAGCAGTTAGTTTACTTCAAATTTTCATAATAGAGTAGCATGATGGACAACATGAAAACAATTTTTAAGCTGTATTTATGCACCGTGTTGTTAAATAAACATACTCATCATTTAGAAGATACTACTGAATACTCAACTATGTTAAGAAATGATGTTGTTTACATTTGAAATAATTTAATACTGATAACTACTCAAGGAAAAAAGAAAAAATGTACTCAAACATGCTGAAACCCGGGACCTTTAAATCTTCAGTCTAACGCTCTCCCAACTGAGCAATTTCGTCAAAGTCTGTGTATGGCAAAAGTACTAAGACCTCAACTGAGCTATATTTGCATGGTTACACAAAGTTTAGTATCAATATTTTTCTGTCATCATGATTGCATGAAATGAAGAGAAAAGATGTGTTTTATACTGTAAATATATAAATTACAAACCCTTAATCATGCATTTAAGTAAAAGTTTTAACAAATTGTGGTCAGTAAACAGTTAGTTTACTTCAAATTTTCATAATAGAGTAGCATGACGGACAACATGAAAACAATATTTAAGCTGTATTTATGCACCGTGTTATTAAATAAACATTCTCATCATTTAGAAGATACTACTGAATACTCAACTATGTTAAGAAATGATGTTGTTTACATTTGAAGTAATTAAATACTGATAACTACTCAAGGAAAAAAGAAAAAAGGTACTCAAACATGCTGAGACCCGGGACCTTTAGATCTTCAGTCTAATGCTCTCCCAACTGAGCTATTTCGGCAATGTCTGTGTATGGCAAAAGTCAGTAAGACCTCAACTGAGCTATGTTTGCATGCTTACACAAGGTTTAGTATCAATATTTTTCTGTCATCATGATTGCATGAAATGAAAAGAAAATCTGTGTTTTATACTGTAAATATATCCATTACAAACCCTTAATCATACATTTAAGTAAAAGTTTTAACAAATTGTGGTCAGGAAGCATTGTTAGATTACTTCAAATTTTCATAATAGTTAGAGTAGCATGACTTACAACATGAAAACAATATTTAAGCTGTATTTATGCACCGTGTTGTTAATTAAACATTCTCATCATTTAGAAGTTACTACTGAATACTCAACTATGTTAAGAAATGATGTTGATTAAATTTGAAATAATTAAATTCTGATCACTACTCAAGGAAAAAAGAAAAATGCACTCAAACATGCCGAAACCCAGGACCTTTAGATCTTCAGTCTAACGCTCTCCCAACTGAGCTATTTCGGCAAGGTCGGTGTATGGCAAAATTCACTAAGTCCTCAACTGAGCTATGTTTGCATGGTTACACAAGGTTAAGTATCAATATCTTTCTGTCATCATGATTGCATGAAATGAAGAGAAAAGATGTGTTTTATACTGTAAATATATAAATTACAAACCCTTAATCGTACATTTAAGTAAAAGTTTTAACAAATTGTGGTCAGGAAGCAGTTAGTTTACTTCAAATTTTCTTAATAGAGTAGCATGATGGACAACATGAATACAATTTTTAAGCTGTATTTATGCACCGTGTTGTTAAATAAACATTCTCATCATTTAGAAGTTACTACTGAATACTCAACTATGTTAAGAAACGATGTTGTTTACATTTGAAATACTTAAAAACTGATAACTGCTCAAGGAAAGAAGAAAAAAGGTACTGAACCATGCTGAAACTCGGGACCTTTAGATCTTCAGTCTAATGCTCTCCCAACTGAGCTATTTCGGCAAAGTCTGTGTATGGCAAAAGTCACTAAGACCTCAACTGAGCTATGTTTGCATGGTTACACAAGGTTTTGTATCAATATTTTTCTGTCATCATGATTGCATGAAATGAAAAGAAAATATGTGTTTTATACTATAAATATATCCATTACAAAACCTTAATCAAACATTTAAGTAAAAGCTTTAACAAATTGTGGTCAGGAAGCATTGTTAGATTACTTCAAATTTTCATAATAGTTAGAGTAGCATGACTTACAACATTAAAACAATATTTAAGCTGTATTTATGCACCGTGTTGTTAATTAAACATTCTCATCATTTAGAAGTTACTACTGAATACTCAACTATGTTAAGAAATGATGTTGATTAAATTTGAAATAATTAAATTCTGATCACTACTCAAGGAAAAAAGAAAAAATGCACTCAAACATGCCGAAACCCGGGATCAAACCAGGAACCTTTAGATCTTCAGTCTAACGCTCTCCCAACTGAGCTATTTCGGCAAAGTATGTCTATGACAAAAGTCACTAAGACCTCAACTGAGCTATGTTTGCATGGTTAGACAAGGTTTAGTATCAATATTTTTCTGTCATCATGATTGCATGAAATGAAAAGAAAATATGTGTTTTATACTGTATAACCCTTAATTATACATTTAAGTAAAAGTATTAACAAATTGTGGTCAGGAAGCATTGTTAGATTACTTCAATTTTTCATAATAGAGTAGCATGACGGACAACATGAAAACAATATTTAAGCTGTATTTATGCACCGTGTTGTTAAATAAACATTCTCATCATTTAGAAGTTACTACTGAATACTCAACTATATTAAGAAATGATGTTGTTTAAATTTGAAATAATTAAATTCTGATCACTACTCAAGGAAAAAAGAAAAATGCACTCAAACATGCCGAAACCCGGGATCGAACCAGGGACCTTTAAATCTTCAGTCTAACGCTCTCCCAACTGAGCTATTTCGGCAAGGTGGGAGTATGGCATAAGTCACTAAGACCTCAACTGAGCTATGTTTGCATGGTTACACAAGGTTAAGTATCAATATTTTTCTGTCATCATGATTGCATGAAATGAAGAGAAAAGATGTGTTTTATACTGTAAATATATAAATTACAAACCCTTAATCGTACATTTAAGTAAAAGTTTTAACAAATTGTGGTCAGGAAGCAGTTAGTTTACTTCAAATTTTCATAATAGAGTAGCATGATGGACAACATGAAAACAATTTTTAAGCTGTATTTATGCACCGTGTTGTTAACTAAACATTCACATCATTTAGAAGTTACTACTGAATACTCAACTATGTTAAGAAACGATGTTGTTTACATTTGAAATACTTAAAAACTGATAACTGCTCAAGGAAAGAAGAAAAAAGGTACTGAAACATGTTGAAACTCGGGACCTTTAGATCTTCAGTCTAATGCTCTCCCAACTGAGCTATTTCGGCAAAGTCTGTGTATGGCAAAAGTCACTAAGACCTCAACTGAGCTATGTTTGCATGGTTACACAAGGTTTTGTATCAATATTTTTCTGTCATCATGATTGCATGAAATGAAAAGAAAATATGTGTTTTATACTGTAAATATATAAATTACAAACCCTTAATCGTACATTTAAGTAAAAGTTTTAACAAATTGTGGTCAGGAAGCAGTTAGTTTACTTCAAATTTTCATAATAGAGTAGCATGATGGACAACATGAAAACAATTTTTAAGCTGTATTTATGCACCGTGTTGTTAACTAAACATTCACATCATTTAGAAGTTACTACTGAATACTCAACTATGTTAAGAAACGATGTTGTTTACATTTGAAATACTTAAAAACTGATAACTGCTCAAGGAAAGAAGAAAAAAGGTACTGAAACATGTTGAAACTCGGGACCTTTAGATCTTCAGTCTAATGCTCTCCCAACTGAGCTATTTCGGCAAAGTCTGTGTATGGCAAAAGTCACTAAGACCTCAACTGAGCTATGTTTGCATGGTTACACAAGGTTTAGTATCAATATTTTTCTGTCATCATGATTGCATGAAATGAAAAGAAAATATGTGTTTTATACTGTATAACCCTTAATTACACATTTAAGTAAAAGTTTTAACAAATTGTGGTCAGGAAGCATTGTTAGATTACTTCAAATTTTCATAATAGAGTAGCATGACGGACAACATGAAAACAATATTTAAGCTGTATTTATGCACCGTGTTGTTAAATAAACATTCTCATCATTTAGAAGATACTACTGAATACTCAACTATGTTAAGAAATGATGTTGATTAAATTTGAAATAATTAAATTCTGATCACTACTCAAGGAAAAAAGAAAAAATGCACTCAAACATGCCGAAACCCGGGATCGAACAAGGGACCTTTAGATCTTCAGTCTAACGCTCTCCCAACTGAGCTATTTCGGCAAAGTACGTGTATGACGAAAGTCACTAAGACCTCAACTGAGCTATGTTTGCATGGTTAGACAAGGTTTAGTATCAATATTTTTCTGTCATCATGATTGCATGAAATGAAAAGAAAATATGTGTTTTATACTGTTTAACCCTTAATTATACATTTAAGTAAAAGGATTAACAAATTGTGGTAAGGAAGCATTGTTAGATTACTTCAATTTTTCATAATAGAGTAGCATGACGGACAACATGAAAACAATATTTAAGCTGTATTTATGCACCGTGTTGTTAAATAAACATTCTCATCATTTAGAAGTTACTACTGAATACTCAACTATGTTAAGAAACGATGTTGTTTACATTTGAAATACTTAAAAACTGATAACTGCTCAAGGAAAGAAGAAAAAAGGTACTGAACCATGCTGAAACTCGGGACCTTTAGATCTTCAGTCTAATGCTCTCCCAACTGAGCTATTTCGGCAAAGTCTGTGTATGGCAAAAGTCACTAAGACCTCAACTGAGCTATGTTTGCATGGTTACACAAGGTTTTGTATCAATATTTTTCTGTCATCATGATTGCATGAAATGAAAAGAAAATATGTGTTTTATACTATAAATATATCCATTACAAACCCTTAATCAAACATTTAAGTAAAAGCTTTAACAAATTGTGGTCAGGAAGCATTGTTAGATTACTTCAAATTTTCATAATAGTTAGAGTAGCATGACTTACAACATGAAAACAATATTTAAGCTGTAATTTATGCACCGTGTTGTTAATTAAACATTCTCATCATTTAGAAGTTACTACTGAATACTCAACTATGTTAAGAAATGATGTTGATTAAATTTGAAATAATTAAATTCTGATCACTACTCAAGGAAAAAAGAAAAAATGCACTCATACATGCCGAAACCAGGGATCGAACCAGGGACCTTTAGATCTTCAGTCTAACGCTCTCCCAACTGAGCTATTTCGGCAGAGTATGTCTATGACAAAAGTCACTAAGACCTCAACTGAGCTATGTTTGCATGGTTAGACAAGGTTTAGTATCAATATTTTTCTGTCATCATGATTGCATGAAATGAAAAGAAAATATGTGTTTTATACTGTATAACCCTTAATTATACATTTAAGTAAAAGTATTAACAAATTGTGGTCAGGAAGCATTGTTAGATTACTTCAATTTTTCATAATAGAGTAGCATGACGGACAACATGAAAACAATATTTAAGCTGTATTTATGCACCATGTTGTTAAATAAACATTCTCATCATTTAGAAGTTACTACTGAATACTCAACTATATTAAGAAATGATGTTGTTTAAATTTGAAATAATTAAATTCTGATCACTACTCAAGGAAAAAAGAAAAATGCACTCAAACATGCCGAAACCCGGGATCGAACCAGGGACCTTTAGATCTTCAGTCTAACGCTCTCCCAACTGAGCTATTTCGGCAAGGTCGGAGTATGACATAAGTCACTAAGACCTCAACTGAGCTATGTTTGCATGGTTACACAAGGTTAAGTATCAATATTTTTCTGTCATCATGATTGCATGAAATGAAGAGAAAAGATGTGTTTTATACTGTAAATATATAAATTACAAACCCTTAATCGTACATTTAAGTAAAAGTTTTAACAAATTGTGGTCAGGAAGCAGTTAGTTTACTTCAAATTTTCATAATAGAGTAGCATGATGGACAACATGAAAACAATTTTTAAGCTGTATTTATGCACCGTGTTGTTAACTAAACATTCACATCATTTAGAAGTTACTACTGAATACTCAACCATGTTAAGAAACGATGTTGTTTACATTTGAAATACTTAAAAACTGATAACTGCTCAAGGAAAGAAGAAAAAAGGTACTGAAACATGTTGAAACTCGGGACCTTTAGATCTTCAGTCTAATGCTCTCCCAACTGAGCTATTTCGGCAAAGTCTGTGTATGGCAAAAGTCACTAAGACCTCAACTGAGCTATGTTTGCATGATTACACAAGGTTTAGTATCAATATTTTTCTGTCATCATGATTGCATGAAATGAAAAGAAAATATGTGTTTTATACTGTATAACCCTTAATTATACATTTAAGTAAAAGTTTTAACAAATTGTGGTCAGGAAGCATTGTTAGATTACTTCAAATTTTCATAATAGAGTAGCTTGACAGACAACATGAAAACAATATTTAAACTGTATTTATGCACCGTGTTGTTAAATAAACATTCTCATCATTTAGAAGATACTACTGAATACTCAACTATGTTAAGAAATGATGTTGATTAAATTTGAAATAATTAAATTCTGATCACTACTCAAGGAAAGAAGAAAAAAGGTACTGAAACATGTTGAAACTCGGGACCTTTAGATCTTCAGTCTAATGCTCTCCCAACTGAGCTATTTCGGCAAGGTCGGAGTATGACATAAGTCACTAAGACCTCAACTGAGCTATGTTTGCATGGTTACACAAGGTTAAGTATCAATATCTTTCTGTCATCATGATTGCATGAAATGAAGAGAAAAGATGTGTTTTATACTGTAAATATATAAATTACAAACCCTTAATCGTACATTTAAGTAAAAGTTTTAACAAATTGTGGTCAGGAAGCAGTTAGTTTACTTCAAATTTTCTTAATAGAGTAGCATGATGGACAACATGAATACAATTTTTAAGCTGTATTTATGCACCGTGTTGTTAAATAAACATTCTCATCATTTAGAAGTTACTACTGAATACTCAACTATGTTAAGAAACGATGTTGTTTACATTTGAAATACTTAAAAACTGATAACTGCTCAAGGAAAGAAGAAAAAAGGTACTGAACCATGCTGAAACTCGGGACCTTTAGATCTTCAGTCTAATGCTCTCCCAACTGAGCTATTTCGGCAAAGTCTGTGTATGGCAAAAGTCACTAAGACCTCAACTGAGCTATGTTTGCATGGTTACACAAGGTTTTGTATCAATATTTTTCTGTCATCATGATTGCATGAAATGAAAAGAAAATATGTGTTTTATACTATAAATATATCCATTACAAACCCTTAATCAAACATTTAAGTAAAAGCTTTAACAAATTGTGGTCAGGAAGCATTGTTAGATTACTTCAAATTTTCATAATAGTTAGAGTAGCATGACTTACAACATTAAAACAATATTTAAGCTGTATTTATGCACCGTGTTGTTAATTAAACATTCTCATCATTTAGAAGTTACTACTGAATACTCAACTATGTTAAGAAATGATGTTGATTAAATTTGAAATAATTAAATTCTGATCACTACTCAAGGAAAAAAGAAAAAATGCACTCAAACATGCCGAAACCCGGGATCGAACCAGGGACCTTTAGATCTTCAGTCTAACGCTCTCCCAACTGAGCTATTTCGGCAAAGTATGTCTATGACAAAAGTCACTAAGACCTCAACTGAGCTATGTTTGCATGGTTAGACAAGGTTTAGTATCAATATTTTTCTGTCATCATGATTGCATGAAATGAAAAGAAAATATGTGTTTTATACTGTATAACCCTTAATTATACATTTAAGTAAAAGTATTAACAAATTGTGGTCAGGAAGTATTGTTAGATTACTTTAATTTTTCATAATAGAGTAGCATGACGGACAACATGAAAACAATATTTAAGCTGTATTTATGCACCGTGTTGTTAAATAAACATTTCTCATCATTTAGAAGTTACTACTGAATACTCAACTATATTAAGAAATGATGTTGTTTAAATTTGAAATAATTAAATTCTGATCACTACTCAAGGAAAAAAGAAAAATGCACTCAAACATGCCGAAACCCGGGATCGAACCAGGGACCTTTAGATCTTCAGTCTAACGCTCTCCCAACTGAGCTATTTCGGCAAGGTCGGAGTATGGCATAAGTCACTAAGACCTCAACTGAGCTATGTTTGCATGGTTACACAAGGTTAAGTATCAATATTTTTCTGTCATCATGATTGCATGAAATGAAGAGAAAAGATGTGTTTTATACTGTAAATATATAAATTACAAACCCTTAATCGTACATTTAAGTAAAAGTTTTAACAAATTGTGGTCATCAAGCAGTTAGTTTACTTCAAATTTTCATAATAGAGTAGCATGATGGACAACATGAAAACAATTTTTAAGCTGTATTTATGCACCGTGTTGTTAACTAAACATTCACATCATTTAGAAGTTACTACTGAATACTCAACTATGTTAAGAAACGATGTTGTTTACATTTGAAATACTTAAAAACTGATAACTGCTCAAGGAAAGAAGAAAAAAGGTACTGAAACATGTTGAAACTCGGGACCTTTAGATCTTCAGTCTAATGCTCTCCCAACTGAGCTATTTCGGCAAAGTCTGTGTATGGCAAAAGTCACTAAGACCTCAACTGAGCTATGTTTGCATGGTTACACAAGGTTTAGTATCAATATTTTTCTGTCATCATGATTGCATGAAATGAAAAGAAAATATGTGTTTTATACTGTATAACCCTTAATTATACATTTAAGTAAAAGTTTTAACAAATTGTGGTCAGGAAGCATTGTTAGATTACTTCAAATTTTCATAATAGAGTAGCATGACGGACAACATGAAAACAATATTTAAGCTGTATTTATGCACCGTGTTGTTAAATAAACATTCTCATCATTTAGAAGATACTACTGAATACTCAACTATGTTAAGAAATGATGTTGATTAAATTTGAAATAATTAAATTCTGATCACTACTCAAGGAAAAAAGAAAAAATGCACTCAAACATGCCGAAACCCGGGATCGAACAAGGGACCTTTAGATCTTCAGTCTAACGCTCTCCCAACTGAGCTATTTCGGCAAAGTACGTGTATGACGAAAGTCACTAAGACCTCAACTGAGCTATGTTTGCATGGTTAGACAAGGTTTAGTATCAATATTTTTCTGTCATCATGATTGCATGAAATGAAAAGAAAATATGTGTTTTATACTGTTTAACCCTTAATTATACATTTAAGTAAAAGGATTAACAAATTGTGGTAAGGAAGCATTGTTAGATTACTTCAATTTTTCATAATAGAGTAGCATGACGGACAACATGAAAACAATATTTAAGCTGTATTTATGCACCGTGTTGTTAAATAAACATTCTCATCATTTAGAAGTTACTACTGAATACTCAACTATGTTAAGAAACGATGTTGTTTACATTTGAAATACTTAAAAACTGATAACTGCTCAAGGAAAGAAGAAAAAAGGTACTGAACCATGCTGAAACTCGGGACCTTTAGATCTTCAGTCTAATGCTCTCCCAACTGAGCTATTTCGGCAAAGTCTGTGTATGGCAAAAGTCACTAAGACCTCAACTGAGCTATGTTTGCATGGTTACACAAGGTTTTGTATCAATATTTTTCTGTCATCATGATTGCATGAAATGAAAAGAAAATATGTGTTTTATACTATAAATATATCCATTACAAACCCTTAATCAAACATTTAAGTAAAAGCTTTAACAAATTGTGGTCAGGAAGCATTGTTAGATTACTTCAAATTTTCATAATAGTTAGAGTAGCATGACTTACAACATGAAAACAATATTTAAGCTGTATTTATGCACCGTGTTGTTAAATAAACATTCTCATCATTTAGAAGATACTACTGAATACTCAACTATGTTAAGAAATGATGTTGATTAAATTTGAAATAATTAAATTCTGATCACTACTCAAGGAAAAAAGAAAAAATGCACTCAAACATGCCGAAACCAGGGATCGAACCAGGGACCTTTAGATCTTCAGTCTAACGCTCTCCCAACTGAGCTATTTCGGCAAAGTATGTCTATGACAAAAGTCACTAAGACCTCAACTGAGCTATGTTTGCATGGTTAGACAAGGTTTAGTATCAATATTTTTCTGTCATCATGATTGCATGAAATGAAAAGAAAATATGTGTTTTATACTGTATAACCCTTAATTATACATTTAAGTAAAAGTATTAACAAATTGTGGTCAGGAAGCATTGTTAGATTACTTCAATTTTTCATAATAGAGTAGCTTGACGGACAACATGAAAACAATATTTAAGCTGTATTTATGCACCGTGTTGTTAAATAAACATTCTCATCATTTAGAAGTTACTACTGAATACTCAACTATATTAAGAAATGATGTTGTTTAAATTTGAAATAATTAAATTCTGATCACTACTCAAGGAAAAAAGAAAAATGCACTCAAACATGCCGAAACCCGGGATCGAACCAGGGACTTTTAGATCTTCAGTCTAACGCTCTCCCAACTGAGCTATTTCGGCAAGGTCGGAGTATGACATAAGTCACTAAGACCTCAACTGAGCTATGTTTGCATGGTTACACAAGGTTAAGTATCAATATTTTTCTGTCATCATGATTGCATGAAATGAAGAGAAAAGATGTGTTTTATACTGTAAATATATAAATTACAAACCCTTAATCGTACATTTAAGTAAAAGTTTTAACAAATTGTGGTCAGGAAGCAGTTAGTTTACTTCAAATTTTCATAATAGAGTAGCATGATGGACAACATGAAAACAATTTTTAAGCTGTATTTATGCACCGTGTTGTTAACTAAACATTCACATCATTTAGAAGTTACTACTGAATACTCAACCATGTTAAGAAACGATGTTGTTTACATTTGAAATACTTAAAAACTGATAACTGCTCAAGGAAAGAAGAAAAAAGGTACTGAAACATGTTGAAACTCGGGACCTTTAGATCTTCAGTCTAATGCTCTCCCAACTGAGCTATTTCGGCAAAGTCTGTGTATGGCAAAAGTCACTAAGACCTCAACTGAGCTATGTTTGCATGATTACACAAGGTTTAGTATCAATATTTTTCTGTCATCATGATTGCATGAAATGAAAAGAAAATATGTGTTTTATACTGTATAACCCTTAATTATACATTTAAGTAAAAGTTTTAACAAATTGTGGTCAGGAAGCATTGTTAGATTACTTCAAATTTTCATAATAGAGTAGCTTGACGGACAACATGAAAACAATATTTAAGCTGTATTTATGCACCGTGTTGTTAAATAAACATTCTCATCATTTAGAAGATACTACTGAATACTCAACTATGTTAAGAAATGATGTTGATTAAATTTGAAATAATTAAATTCTGATCACTACTCAAGGAAAGAAGAAAAAAGGTACTGAAACATGTTGAAACTCGGGACCTTTAGATCTTCAGTCTAATGCTCTCCCAACTGAGCTATTTCGGCAAAGTCTGTGTATGGCAAAAGTCACTAAGACCTCAACTGAGCTATGTTTGCATGGTTACACAAGGTTTAGTATCAATATTTTTCTGTCATCATGATTGCATGAAATGAAAAGAAAATATGTGTTTTATACTGTGTAACCCTTAATTATACATTTAAGTAAAAGTTTTAACAAATTGTGGTCAGGAAGCATTGTTAGATTACTTCAAATTTTCATAATAGAGTAGCATGACGGACAACATGAAAACAATATTTAAGCTGTATTTATGCACCGTGTTGTTAAATAAACATTCTCATCATTTAGAAGATACTACTGAATACTCAACTATGTTAAGAAATGATGTTGATTAAATTTGAAATAATTAAATTCTGATCACTACTCAAGGAAAAAAGAAAAAATGCACTCAAACATGCCGAAACCCGGGATCGAACAAGGGACCTTTAGATCTTCAGTCTAACGCTCTCCCAACTGAGCTATTTCGGCAAAGTACGTGTATGACGAAAGTCACTAAGACCTCAACTGAGCTATGTTTGCATGGTTAGACAAGGTTTAGTATCAATATTTTTCTGTCATCATGATTGCATGAAATGAAAAGAAAATATGTGTTTTATACTGTTTAACCCTTAATTATACATTTAAGTAAAAGGATTAACAAATTGTGGTAAGGAAGCATTGTTAGATTACTTCAATTTTTCATAATAGAGTAGCATGACGGACAACATGAAAACAATATTTAAGCTGTATTTATGCACCGTGTTGTTAAATAAACATTCTCATCATTTAGAAGTTACTACTGAATACTCAACTATGTTAAGAAATGATGTTGTTTAAATTTGAAATAATTAAATTCTGATCACTACTCAAGGAAAAAAGAAAAATGCACTCAAACATGCCGAAACCCGGGATCGAACCTGGAACCTTTAGATCTTCAGTCTAACGCTTTCCCAACTGAGCTATTTCTGCAAGGTCGGAGAATGGCATAAGTCACTAAGACCTCAACTGAGCTATGTTTGCATGGTTACACAAGGTTAAGTATCAATATTTTTCTGTCATCATGATTGCATGAAATGAAGAGAAAAGATGTGTTTTATACTGTAAATATATAAATTACAAACCCTTAATCGTACATTTAAGTAAAAGTTTTAACAAATTGTGGTCAGGAAGCAGTTAAATTACTTCAAATTTTCATAATAGAGTAGCATGATGGACAACATGAAAACAATTTTTAAGCTGTATTTATGCACCGTGTTGTTAAGTAAACATTTTCATCATTTAGAAGATACTACTGAATACTCAACTATGTTAAGAAATGATGTTGTTTACATTTGAAATAATTTAATACTGATAACTACTCAAGGAAAAAAGAAAAAATGTACTCAAACATGCTGAAACCCGGGACCTTTAAATCTTCAGTCTAACGCTCTCCCAACTGAGCAATTTCGTCAAAGTCTGTGTATGGCAAAAGTCACTAAGACCTCAACTGAGCTATATTTGCATGGTTACACAAAGTTTAGTATCAATATTTTTCTGTCATCATGATTGCATGAAATGAAGATAAAAGATGTGTTTTATACTGTAAATATATAAATTACAAACCCTTAATCATACATTTAAGTAAAAGTTTTAACAAATTGTGGTCAGGAAGCAGTTAGTTTACTTCAAATTTTCATAATAGAGTAGCATGATGGACAACATGAAAACAATTTTTAAGCTGTATTTATGCACCGTGTTGTTAACTAAACATTCTCATCATTTAGAAGTTACTACTGAATACTCAACTATGTTAAGAAATGATGTTGTTTACATTTGAAATACTTAAAAACTGATAACTGCTCAAGGAAAGAAGAAAAAAGGTACTGAAACATGTTGAAACTCGGGACCTTTAGATCTTCAGTCTAATGCTCTCCCAACTGAGCTATTTCGGCAAAGTCTGTGTATGGCAAAAGTCACAAAGACCTCAACTGAGCTATGTTTGCATGGTTACACAAGGTTTAGTATCAATATTTTTCAGTCATCATGATTGCATGAATTGAAAAGAAAATATGTGTTTTATACTATAAATATATCCATTACAAACCCTTAATCATACATTTAAATAAAAGCTTTAACAAATTGTGGTCAGGAAGCATTGTTAGATTACTTCAAATTTTCATAATAGTTAGAGTAGCATGACTTACAACATGAAAACAATATTTAAGCTGTATTTATGCACCGTGTTGTTAATTAAACATTCTCATCATTTAGAAGTTACTACTGAATACTCAACTATGTTAAGAAATGATGTTGATTAAATTTGAAATAATTAAATTCTGATCACTACTCAAGGAAAAAAGAAAAAATGCACTCAAACATGCCGAAACCCGGAATCGAACAAGGGACCTTTAGATCTTCAGTCTAACGCTCTCCCAACTGAGCTATTTCGGCAAGGTCAGTGTATGGCAAAAGTCACTAAGACCTCAACTGAGCTAATTTTGCATGGTTACACAAGGTTAAGTATCAATATTTTTCTGTCATCATGATTGCATGAAATGAAGAGAAAAGATGTGTTTTATACTGTAAATATATAAATTACAAACCCTTAATCGTACATTTAAGTAAAAGTTTTAACAAATTGTGGTCAGGAAGCAGTTAGTTTACTTCAAATTTTCTTAATAGAGTAGCATGATGGACAACATGAATACAATTTTTAAGCTGTATTTATGCACCGTGTTGTTAAATAAACATTCTCATCATTTAGAAGTTACTACTGAATACTCAACTATGTTAAGGAACGATGTTGTTTACATTTGAAATACTTAAAAACTGATAACTGCTCAAGGAAAGAAGAAAAAAGGTACTGAACCATGCTGAAACTCGGGACCTTTAGATCTTCAGTCTAATGCTCTCCCAACTGAGCTATTTCGGCAAAGTCTGTATATGGCAAAAGTCACTAAGACCTCAACTGAGCTATGTTTGCATGGTTACACAAGGTTTTGTATCAATATTTTTCTGTCATCATGATTGCATGAAATGAAAAGAAAATATGTGTTTTATACTATAAATATATCCATTACAAACCCTTAATCAAACATTTAAGTAAAAGCTTTAACAAATTGTGGTCAGAAAGCATTGTTAGATTACTTCAAATTTTCATAATAGTTAGAGTAGCATGACTTACAACATGAAAACAATATTTAAGCTGTATTTATGCACCGTGTTGTTAATTAAACATTCTCATCATTTAGAAGTTACTACTGAATACTCAACTATGTTAAGAAATGATGTTGATTAAATTTGAAATAATTAAATTCTGATCACTACTCAAGGAAAAAAGAAAAAATGCACTCAAACATGCCGAAACCCGGGATCGAACCAGGGACCTTTAGATCTTCAGTCTAACGCTCTCCCAACTGAGCTATTTCGGCAAAGTATGTCTATGACAAAAGTCACTAAGACCTCAACTGAGCTATGTTTGCATGGTTAGACAAGGTTTAGTATCAATATTTTTCTGTCATCATGATTGCATGAAATGAAAAGAAAATATGTGTTTTATACTGTATAACCCTTAATTATACATTTAAGTAAAAGTATTAACAAATTGTGGTCAGGAAGCATTGTTAGATTACTTCAATTTTTCATAATAGAGTAGCATGACGGACAACATGAAAACAATATTTAAGCTGTATTTATGCACCGTGTTGTTAAATAAACATTCTCATCATTTAGAAGTTACTACTGAATACTCAACTATATTAAGAAATGATGTTGTTTAAATTTGAAATAATTAAATTCTGATCACTACTCAAGGAAAAAAGAAAAATGCACTCAAACATGCCGAAACCCGGGATCGAACCTGGAACCTTTAGATCTTCAGTCTAACGCTCTCCCAACTGAGCTATTTTTGCAAGGTCGGAGAATGGCATAAGTCACTAAGACCTCAACTGAGCTATGTTTGCATGGTTACACAAGGTTAAGTATCAATATTTTTCTGTCATCATGATTGCATGAAATGAAGAGAAAAGATGTGTTTTATACTGTAAATATATAAATTACAAACCCTTAATCGTACATTTAAGTAAAAGTTTTAACAAATTGTGGTCAGGAAGCAGTTAAATTACTTCAAATTTTCATAATAGAGTAGCATGATGGACAACATGAAAACAATTTTTAAGCTGTATTTATGCACCGTGTTGTTAAATAAACATTCTCATCATTTAGAAGATACTACTGAATACTCAACTATGTTAAGAAATTATGTTGTTTACATTTGAAATAATTTAATACTGATAACTACTCAAGGAAAAAAGAAAAAATGTACTCAAACATGCTGAAACCCGGGACCTTTAAATCTTCAGTCTAACGGTCTCCCAACTGAGCAATTTCGTCAAAGTCTGTGTATGGCAAAAGACACTAAGACCTCAACTGAGCTATATTTGCATGGTTACACAAAGTTTAGTATCAATATTTTTCTGTCATCATGATTGCATGAAATGAAGAGAAAAGATGTGTTTTATACTGTAAATATATAAATTACAAACCCTTAATCATACATTTAAGTAAAAGTTTTAACAAATTGTGGTCAGGAAGCAGTTAGTTTACTTCAAATTTTCATAATAGAGTAGCATGATGGACAACATGAAAACAATTTTTAAGCTGTATTTATGCACCGTGTTGTTAACTAAACATTCTCATCATTTAGAAGTTACTACTGAATACTCAACTATGTTAAGAAATGATGTTGTTTACATTTGAAATACTTAAAAACTGATAACTGCTCAAGGAAAGAAGAAAAAAGGTACTGAAACATGTTGAAACTCGGGACCTTTAGATCTTCAGTCTAATGCTCTCCCAACTGAGCTATTTCGGCAAAGTCTGTGTATGGCAAAAGTCACAAAGACCTCAACTGAGCTATGTTTGCATGGTTACACAAGGTTTAGTATCAATATTTTTCTGTCATCATGATTGCATGAATTGAAAAGAAAATATGTGTTTTATACTATAAATATATCCATTACAAACCCTTAATCATACATTTAAGTAAAAGCTTTAACAAATTGTGGTCAGGAAGCATTGTTAGATTACTTCAAATTTTCATAATAGTTAGAGTAGCATGACTTACAACTTGAAAACAATATTTAAGCTGTATTTATGCACCGTGTTGTTAAATAAACATTCTCATCATTTAGAAGTTACTACTGAATACTCAACTATGTTAAGAAATGATGTTGTTTAAATTTGAAATAATTAAATTCTGATCACTACTCAAGGAAAAAAGAAAAATGCACTCAAACATGCCGAAACCCGGGATCGAACCAGGGACCTTTAGAACTTCAGTATAACGCTCTCCCAACTGAGCTATTTCGGCAAGGTCGGAGTATGGCATAAGTCACTAAGACCTCAACTGAGCTATGTTTGCATGGTTACACAAGGTTAAGTATCAATATTTTTCTGTCATCATGATTGCATGAAATGAAGAGAAAAGATGTGTTTTATACTGTAAATATATAACTTACAAACCCTTAATCGTACATTTAAGTAAAAGTTTTAACAAATTGTGGTCAGGAAGCAGTTAGTTTACTTCAAATTTTCATAATAGAGTAGCATGATGGACAACATGAAAACAATTTTTAAGCTGTATTTATGCACCGTGTTGTTAACTAAACATTCTCATCATTTAGAAGTTACTACTGAATACTCAACTATGTTAAGAAACGATGTTGTTTACATTTGAAATACTTAAAAACTGATAACTGTTCAAGGAAAGAAGAAAAAAGGTACTGAAACATGTTGAAACTCGGGACCTTTAGATCAACAGTCTAATGCTCTCCCAACTGAGCTATTTCGGCAAAGTCTGTGTATGGCAAAAGTCACTAAGACCTCAACTGAGCTATGTTTGCATGGTTACACAAGGTTTAGTATCAATATTTTTCTGTCATCATGATTGCATGAAATGAAAAGAAAATATGTGTTTTATACTGTATAACCCTTAATTATACATTTAAGTAAAAGTTTTAACAAATTGTGGTCAGGAAGCATTGTTAGATTACTTCAAATTTTCATAATAGAGTAGCATGACGGACAACATGAAAACAATATTTAAGCTGTATTTATGCACCGTGTTGTTAAATAAACATTCTCATCATTTAGAAGATACTACTGAATACTCAACTATGTTAAGAAATGATGTTGATTAAATTTGAAATAATTAAATTCTGATCACTACTCAAGGAAAAAAGAAAAAATGCGCTCAAACATGCCGAAACCCGGGATCGAACAAGGGACCTTTAGATCTTCAGTCTAACGCTTTCCCAACTGAGCTATTTCGGCAAAGTATGTCTATGACAAAAGTCACTAAGACCTCAACTGAGCTATGTTTGCATGGTTAGACAAGGTTTAGTATCAATATTTTTCTGTCATCATGATTGCATGAAATGAAAAGAAAATATGTGTTTTATACTGTTTAACCCTTAATTATACATTTAAGTAAAAGGATTAACAAATTGTGGTCAGGAAGCATTGTTAGATTACTTCAATTTTTCATAATAGAGTAGCATGATGGACAACATGAAAACAATATTTAAGCTGTATTTATGCACCGTGTTGTTAAATAAACATTCTCATCATTTAGAAGTTACTACTGAATACTCAACTATGTTAAGAAATGACGTTGTTTAAATTTGAAATAATTAAATTCTGATCACTACTCAAGGAAAAAAGAAAAATGCACTCAAACATGCCGAAACCCGGGATCGAACCTGGAACCTTAAGATCTTCAGTCTAGCGCTCTCCCAACTGAGCTATTTCGGCAAGGTCGGAGTATGGCATAAGTCACTAAGACCTCAACTGAGCTATGTTTGCATGGTTACACAAGGTGAAGTATCAATATTTTTCTGTCATCATGATTGCATGAAATGAAGAGAAAAGATGTGTTTTATACTGTAAATATATAAATTACAAACCCTTAATCGTACATTTAAGTAAAAGTTTTAACAAATTGTGGTCAGGAAGCAGTTAAATTACTTCAAATTTTCATAATAGAGTAGCATGATGGACAACATGAAAACAATTTTTAAGCTGTATTTATGCACCGTGTTGTTAAATAAACATTCTCATCATTTAGAAGATACTACTGAATACTCAACTATGTTAAGAAATGATGTTGTTTACATTTGAAATAATTTAATACTGATAACTACTCAAGGAAAAAAGAAAAAATGTACTCAAACATGCTGAAACCCGGGACCTTTAAATCTTCAGTCTAACGCTCTCCCAACTGAGCAATTTCGTCAAAGTCTGTGTATGGCAAACGTCACTAAGACCTCAACTGAGCTATATTTGCATGGTTACACAAAGTTTAGTATCAATATTTTTCTGTCATCATGATTGCATGAAATGAAGAGAAAAGATGTGTTTTATACTGTAAATATATAAATTACAAACCCTTAATCATGCATTTAAGTAAAAGTTTTAACAAATTGTGGTCAGTAAACAGTTAGTTTACTTCAAATTTTCATAATAGAGTAGCATGACGGACAACATGAAAACAATATTTAAGCTGTATTTATGCACCGTGTTATTAAATAAACATTCTCATCATTTAGAAGATACTACTGAATACTCAACTATGTTAAGAAATGATGTTGTTTACATTTGAAATAATTAATTACTGATAACTACTCAAGGAAAAAAGAAAAACGTACTCAAACATGCTGAGACCCGGGACATTTAGATCTTCAGGTTAATGCTCTCCCAACTGAGCTATTTCGGCAAAGTCTGTGTATGGCAAAAGTCACTAAGACCTCAACTGAGCTATGTTTGCATGGTTACACAAGGTTTAGTATCAATATTTTTCTGTCATCATGATTGCATGAATTGAAAAAAAAATATGTGTTTTATACTATAAATATATCCATTACAAACCCTTAATCAAACATTTAAGTAAAAGCTTTACCACATTGTGGTCAGGAAGCATTGTTAGATTACTTCAAATTTTCATAATAGTTAGAGTAGCATGACGGACAACATGAAAACAATATTTAAGCTGTATTTATGCACCGTGTTGTTAATTAAACATTCTCATCATTTAGAAGTTACTACTGAATACTCAACTCTGTTAAGAAATGATGTTGATTAAATTTGAAATAATTAAATTCTGATCACTACTCAAGGAAAAAAGAAAAAATGCACTCAAACATGCTGAAACCCGGGATCGAACCAGGGACCTTTAGATCTTCAGTCTAACGCTCTCCCAACTGAGCTATTTCAGCAAAGTATGTCTATGACAAAAGTCACTAAGACCTCAACTGAGCTATGTTTGCATGGTTAGACAAGGTTTAGTATCAATATTTTTCTGTCATCATGATTGCATGAAATGAAAAGAAAATATGTGTTTTATACTGTATAACCCTTAATTATACATTTAAGTAAAAGTATTAACAAATTGTGGTCAGGAAGCATTGTTAGATTACTTCAATTTTTCATAATAGAGTAGCATGACGGACAACATGAAAACAATATTTAAGCTGTATTTATGCACCGTGTTGTTAAATAAACATTCTCATCATTTAGAAGTTACTACTAAATACTCAACTATATTAAGAAATGATGTTGTTTAAATTTGAAATAATTAAATTCTGATCACTACTCAAGGAAAAAAGAAAAATGCACTCAAACATGCCGAAACCCAGGATTGAACCAGGGACCTTTAGATCTTCAGTCTAACGCTCTCCCAACTGAGCTATTTCGGCAAGGTCGGAGTATGGCATAAGTCACTAAGACCTCAACTGAGCTATGTTTGCATGGTTACACAAGGTTAAGTATCAATATTTTTCTGTCATCATGATTGCATGAAATGAAGAGAAAAGATGTGTTTTATACTGTAAATATATAAATTACAAACCCTTAATCGTACATTTAAGTAAAAGTTTTAACAAATTGTGGTCAGGAAGCAGTTAGTTTACTTCAAATTTTCATAATAGAGTAGCATGATGGACAACATGAAAACAATTTTTAAGCTGTATTTATGCACCGTGTTGTTAACTAAACATTCTCATCATTTAGAAGTTACTACTGAATACTCAACTATGTTAAGAAACGATGTTGTTTACATTTGAAATACTTAAAAACTGATAACTGCTCAAGGAAAGAAGAAAAAAGGTACTGAAACATGTTGAAACTCGGGACCTTTAGATCTTCAGTCTAATGCTCTCCCAACAGAGCTATTTCGGCAAAGTCTGTGTATGGCAAAAGTCACTAAGACCACAACTGAGCTATGTTTGCATGGTTACACAAGGTTTAGTATCAATATTTTTCTGTCATCATGATTGCATGAAATGAAAAGAAAATATGTGTTTTATACTGTATAAACCTTAATTATACATTTAAGTAAAAGTTTTAACAAATTGTGGTCAGGAAGCATTGTTAGATTACTTCAAATTTTCATAATAGAGTAGCATGACGGACAACATGAAAACAATATTTAAGCTGTATTTTTGCACCGTGTTGTTAAATAAACATTCTCATCATTTAGAAGATACTACTGAATACTCAACTATGTTAAGAAATGATGTTGTTTACATTTGAAATAATTAAATACTGATAACTACTCAAGGAAAAAAGAAAAACGTACTCAAACATGCTGAGACCCGGGACATTTAGATCTTCAGGTTAATGCTCTCCCAACTGAGCTATTTCGGCAAAGTCTGTGTATGGCAAAAGTCACTAAGACCTCAACTGAGCTATGTTTGCATGGTTACACAAGGTTTAGTATCAATATTTTTCTGTCATCATGATTGCATGAATTGAAAAAAATATATTTGTTTTATACTATAAATATATCCATTACAAACCCTTAATCAAACATTTAAGTAAAAGCTTTACCACATTGTGGTCAGGAAGCATTGTTAGATTACTTCAAATTTTCATAATAGTTAGAGTAGCATGACGGACAACATGAAAACAATATTTAAGCTGTATTTATGCACCGTGTTGTTAATTAAACATTCTCATCATTTAGAAGTTACTACTGAATACTCAACTATGT